>CM067353.1:10645295-10842001 GCA_034190875.2 Urechis unicinctus
TTCTGCCTGGCGCTACGGGCCAGAAGAGCCGAAGGTTATAATATCACGAGACGTCTCTATGTTGCGTATATAGAGATGTTGTTTACCTGGTTGTGATAGAATGCAAAACTAAAAACCAGCGTCTGCTACCGCAATAAACCTTTTCTCTTCTATTGATTATCATTATGACGGATCGACAGCATCAGGCGACCATTCATGCTACCCCAACATGTGCTTTAATTGACAACGAATATAATGGCATGATAATTGCTGACGGTCCTGATGCATACATTCTTTTGGACAATCAAATAATCTTAAGTAATTTCATATGATGAGCAATCCGTATGTAACATCTTCATTCCATAAACGCTTGGCTTACTCTGATTTTCAAATTCTGTATCTTATATCATTGCGTAATATAAACAAATATCTGTGTCTTGCAATAGACACTCGCTTCTGAATCATGATATTTCAATGCAACGCTGTCGTTCTGTGAAGCCGTTCATGAAGGAATATTACAACACTTGTTGCCTGGCCTGTGGTTTTCATTATTTGTTAAGTATTTGCTGTTATAAATATGCAATACATCATCATAGGTTGAGAATAGTTGTGCGCACATAAAACTGCATACAATGGTGAGATTTTCTAGCAGGCATACAATTACGAAGGGACAACTTCAAATTATGCAAAGTGTGTTGTTTCATATCGTGTAATCTCTTTCGAACATGATATGTGCCGCTCCATATTATCAACCGACCCCTCTCAATATGGATTTTGCGATCTTTATCCAGAGATAGGTATTTGACAGACCTATATGCTTTACTGCAAAATATCGAAAAAAAATATGCCGGTTTCTTTGGTTAAGAGAGAGTAACTCCAACTCACAGCCTCCGCACATAATTTACAGATTTATTTCACAACATAATGTTTCATGATTCGTTATGAAATAACCTTAGTAGATCATAAGCCGTAATATACTGTAACTGTGTCATATATGTTGACTAAAAAAAAGGTGACCCGTGAACTGGCCCTCCGTTAAGCGATGCCACAAGATTCATGGAACAAAAACGTCACAACTACACTTCATAAAACATCATATACTGCACAGCCTGTTACTTCTGGCATTGACTGATTTGTGTTCGATTACTTGTTACTATATAGAATACCTGCTGTTGGAATCTGCTGCCACATCTTAATATTCAACCTAATGTTCTGGTTGCATTTGATCGGCATTATTTACTATTTAATTAGTATATGCAATTTTCTAACCGTATTCTAGGCAGCAGCAGGCACAATTCACTCGTAAATGGATATATAGACGTGTGTCAGTTTGTATTAATATCAATAATGTAAACCATCACTTATTATATGCACCATGTTGAGTGCATATTAGCATAGGTAGAAACTATCGGGTCGCGTTTAAATTGATGATAAGGTTAATGCATTATATTACTTCAGCAGAGCCTTTTGTTGCATTGTTCCAAAGTTTCCGCATGTTCTATACTTACTGTAGACATCGCATGGTTTGTTCCACTTTCTCCGACATTCGGTGTTTGCTAAATGCAAATTAAAATTGAGCAATAACACCTGGCAAACCCACATACAAGAAATATTAATGGATTTCATTTCCAAACTCTCCTTCTGATGCTGTCGCTATCCTCAGTAGTCCACTATAGGTACCAAGTCTTGGCCCCACCCCAGCTCTCACCCTAGTACACCCAACATAATTCTTGCACACTTGACCATGTCCCAACTATGCCTTCATATCTAATATTTGCCGCGTTTGTAACTCATATCGCAGCATTAACAAGCATCGCATGAGTATCATCATTCATTTCCATCAGAATGTAACGGCATCATATACAGTTTTGTTGTAAATCACCCTCGAGAGTGCGCGTCTAATGTGGCATAGATTATCCAATGCACAACCACACATCTTAGTAAAATCGTCCGGTTGATTTTTGCTTTCTTCTTACGATAAGTGTATATGGTAACTATCTATCACTCGTCTGTGACAGAAAAGATTATTGCTTTCTGAAAAATAAGATCTAGGAAATGAATAAAGAGATATGTTCATGTGTGCTCCTCGGCGACAAACGGTACCAATGTGACAGAGAGGGCGATTGGACTAATTGAAAGTTGGTTTGATGAACATGAACAGGTCGCCTTTAATATCCGATTCCCTCCACTTCTACTTTTTTGTCCCTCACATATTCTCTCTCTCTCTCTCTCTCTCTCTCTCTCTCTCTCTCTCTCTCTCTCTCTCTCTCTCTCTCTCTCTCTCTCTCTCTCTCTCTCTCCCTCTCTTTTGACCATTCGCTAGTTCTGACACTTCAGTCTCAGAACACCGTGTACCTACTGTTTTTCATATCTCTCCCCTAAAGATTCACTCACTTTACATATCTCGAATCCAATATTGTTCATAAACCCGCTAGGTTTTCTTCATTTCACCATTCTCTCGACATCTTCGCATCTATAATCTGATGATAATAGAGGCTGAATGAGCATTAGGCGAGGCTGAGATCAATGTGGACCGTGCGTGCGTGTTTGTGAGTAAGCATTCTTTTGATAATTGTCTCAATTATCTTCTTAATAACTCATCTTTGAATTCTATTTGGAAATAGGAGACGTTAAGAAGAATCATGAGGACTCGAAAGCCAAGGTTTAAGCATAATTTACGCTAGCCCAGTGTTCTGTTATTCCCATTTTAATCATACACGACCAGCAGACTGGTTAGAAGTTAATTTGAGTCATTATCTGAACATTTTTCATCATTATCTCAGAATTAAGGACCACTGCAATTCAATTTCCTGTGTATAGATAATGTATTGAGAACATTCCTGGAGGAATATATCATGAAAGGGACACACTGGTGAGTAGACAAAGTTCAATACAATTACAAACAGTTTGAAAACCAGCAAGAAAGTTACGCTTTAGTGAAATGCATTACGTTTACAATTGACCACACGTTCCATTCGAAAAAAACCTGTTATATTTTAGATGGTGTTCCGCGGTATTATGATAGAATAGTGTATCGCTCTGGTATTACTTAACAAATCGTGATAACGCGCGTATGAGATGATATTTTTATTGCACCCATAACTACTAGGCATTAATAGGTGGTTTATGATGTCATCGCTAAAGCAGCGTTAAACAATGCTCCGGTTATTATTCTAACAGCCTAATATTACAGCCGTGCAACTTGCAGATCGCTAATATGTTGGCTTTAATGGTGTACATGCTCAATCGATAAGAGGATGAATGTGTTTAACTTTAAGACAGTTGAACAGTTCGTCATTCATGCGTTCCTATTAGAGTTACGTTTAAGCCGTGCCGCTCAATCTAGTTGCCCTTTATTCTAGTTGACAATACCATGGCTCCGTTGATAACATCCAGTCGTAAAGTTTTGATGAATGTCAAAGAGTGCGCAGTATTGATTTTCTTGGCTTTCTCGCATATCGCTCTGACAATTGATAGAATATAATGAAGAGCCAGTTAGGTTAACTAGCCTGAAACAGTAGTTGTTTGTTAGCAAGTTTTATTGGTGTATGGATTCCATTTTTATCCACCCATCTCTCTCTCTCTCTCCGTATTTTACCAACCAAAGATCGTCTTATTGGTTGTGCGTCGCCATGCAAAGGAATTTCTTCATCTAATCTACCCTTTGCACGTAGATGTGCTTAACTTCTTGCAGTATTTGATTTGGTTGATCATGAAAACTTTGCGACGGTCTTGCAGTATGTATAGAGGCAGGATGATCGTGCTGGTCTAGATCAAAACGGGTAGATACAATACGCGAGGTTCGTGCAGGACACAATGAAGGCTTCCTCAATGTTTGCTGGCTTTGCATCGGGCCGTAAAATATTCAAAGGCAGGCCAAGCCTTATTAGCCCAAGGAGGAGAGCATTGTTTCTGTACATTAAGTCGTAAAAAGAGAATGCAAGCTTTTAAGAAGAATTAATATGCAATACATAGTCAACTGGCATGCATCAGAGAAAGTTTATACTGTGGTCTGAAAAAATAGATTAATAGTATTCGTTCGGGTGAAAACATAAGAATTGAGCTGGGTTACTTATTTATCTATCAAGTTGGACAAAGTGAGTTTATACTATAACTTATTAAACGCTATATTTTGCGAGCTTGTTTATCTTGTTATGCAATTGATATAGTCATGTTAGGTTTTTGTGCCAGTGCTGCTTTGATATGGTCAACAAAATAACAGTTTTGCTCTCGATGATATTTAACCAGTTCTGTCGTTGTGAGAATAATCTCCAGCAACGATACTTTTGTAGATTGACATCTAGTATCTATACCGATTGAGTAGCGTGTGCCATCAGTGCTAACAATTACCCAGCGTCATTCTTATCTAATTTCTCGAGTTCCATTAACATATTGGCGTCTCAAGTAGTCCAGAATAACATGTCGTTTTTCATCATATATTTGATATTTTTAACATAAAGTAGATTTAACAGGGACAAATGTTTTGGCATTTGTGCGGTGGGAGTATTGGCAGGGGGAAGATCGGAGCATTTGCAGTGGATAGGTTGGTGTATTTGCAGTGAGTAGGTTGGTGTATTGATAGCGGGTAGATCGGCCTATTAGTAGTGAGAAGGTTGGTGGATTAGCAGTGGGTATATTGGTGGATTGGCAGGGGACTGATTGTTGTTTTTGCAGTTGGTAGGTTTGTGTATTTGCAGTGAATAGGTTGGTGTATTGATCGTGAGTAGGTCGGCGTATTTGTAGTGAGTAGGTTGGTGTGTTAGCAGTAGGTATATTAGAGGATTGGCAGTAGTCAGGTTGGTGCGTTGGTAGTGAGTAGGTTGGTGTATTGGCAGTGGGTAGGTTTGTGCATTGGCAATGGGTAGGTTGGAATATTGGTAGTAGGTATAATGGTGTTTTGATAGTGTGAAGGCTGGTATAATGTCATTGTTGTGCTTGCGTATAACACAGCCTGCAAACAAAATTGTGCTTATTTGTGGCTTATGTTGTTCATCAAATAGTCATGCACATAACAGTTTAATTCTTGCCATTTGTTTGAATACCTCAAGGATATTTCCAACTGCAGTATGAATGAACATTCATTTAGGCCAAAAAGGAAAAGAGGGATGTGAACTGGTGAATGCAACATAAAAAACGATAAAGTGAAAGGCAATAAGGCAGAAATAGGATATCAGGGGGTGAACGAGATGCAATAAATACATAGTTAGAAGAAACATAATGCCAAAAGACATATGTGCTTAGTGACAAAGCAGCAGTAGAGGGAGACTAAGTGAGGACACAGTACGCTTACCAGAGGGAGGCAGCTTGTAAATGGCAGATGTTAAAATGGGAGGATGATAGGGTGCGCTACGTTACCTATGTCACCTTACAGTACACCTACGTAATCACAACGAAGCGAATATGACTAATGGAATACGATATGGTCCCTATGCGCAAGTTAATCTAATATGCCTTACAATCAGTATATGGCAGTGATTCCGAGCGCTCCACTTGTCGGCCATAATCCATTCATTAGTTAGGGACAACACCTGATGCCTGCCATATAACGTTTGCCACTGGGAAATACGTGCGAATCTGAGTATGAAGAAATGCAATATTTCTCAAATTTACCAACTAATACAACACGGGTTAAAACAGCTGTTAAAAAGACCCATTCAGTACATGGCGTCTAAATTGTAAAAGCTAAACATCAATTAAGCAGATTTGGTTGCACAAAATGTATGTGTATCTCATCAAAAGGCTTCCGTTACGTTATTACCAACCTGAAATGTTATCACATGTATATCACTCTTTACGTTTTACCGAACATATCATCTGCCCCTATCAATACTAGATACCAATGACAAAACCTGTCGCCGATTTTTATCTTCCCCATCAAAATGAGCTAAGCAGTACGCTAACATGTTAGAACCACTCATCACACACGACTTGAAAACTCAACATTCCGTGAATGACGCTGCAAAGTACTCAATTTAACATGTCTGCCCCTAATCTTTGTCAAATATATTGCTGATAAATGATAAAAAATGAAGGCTAGAACATCGATCAAATTACATTATTTCATGAAGCAAAAATATTGTTTGCGGTAATGATCTATATCCTTACGTGTTATGCGTAGGAATAAAAAGAGCTTTCCAGTCACAAAAATTTCCCAGGGGGTTGATATGTTAATGTCAAAAATGGCATGCTTTGGATATTGATCTAGCAGTGATCATGATCTTGATGTCGCACTTAATGTTGATTTATGAAAAAAAAATATATCGGAAGGATAAAACTGCGATGCAGTGATATCTTGATTGAAGCGGAAGATGCTTGAACCGTGCCCTCCACGCCTCTAAGACACAAACGCCCGTTTGCTAATTCTATATTGCAATATATTACCGCTAAAGTCGAATACCAATGCAATATGTGTTACTAGGCATGCAGTTGCAAAGCCACCGGCAGAGTATCCAAAACCAAAGTGACACGATCAATGCATCCAAATATAGGCAGTAGTTGTAGTTGTCATTGTAGGAGTATAGGTTGGTTATTTTCGATTGTCTATTGATTTGGTTTCTTGTTAGCACGAATATTATTCAAGAGGTGCAAATAAAAAGAACATGCCTCATGCGACGCGATAATTGGTAGATGCTTTATGCAACCTATTGGCTTTCAGTCACTCAGCATTGAGATCTGTTGGAGTTATATATATATATATATATAAATGATCATACTAATGATTAAGGAAGCTCCCCGACAGAAGGAATTAACAAACAAACTCACAGCCGCATTACCCAACCAAGGTAGAGTTATCAATGTAAGCTAAATGTTGTGTGAAACAGGTTGCCATTGCTGGGCGTGCACAATATGACGCGAGGTGCGGTGATATATTGCAGTATAGGCGGGTTTAGGTGCCGTTTAGTAAAGGAATGTCGCTCACAAATACGCATTATTTCTATCGAGCTGAACACCCACGTAGTAGTGTGAGATTGTTTGAGAATGCTAGACGAGCGTTGCAAATTACACTTTTCTAGATCATTTGAAGTTCTTTCTTACGCATATAATTCCCATTTTCAGCTAAGTTAATATTAAGCATTTACTTTTACTGACGCTCACGAGAGATGGAGTTGATGATGCGTGTACATACCAAGATTTTATCACTGCATTAATCACTACATGCACTTTCTTGAACCCCTAAAAGTAGCCAAACGTAACAGCATTAATCATTTATCTATTTGGTTGTCCACTTCATCATCTCGCGTGAATAAACATAGCGAATGATGAAGTTGATAACATCTTTATATATTGGATATTGTGTTGGTGTAGTAAGTTACATATGCAATGATCTCCACGCCTTATTCTGACCGACCAACTCATGTATTTCTCTTGATACTTTATGTGTCAGCTAACTGACCTTGCCAAGGTAGTGCGCACTGGCAAGGCTATTTGCAAATGCCCCTCAGCCGGATCCTACAATGATCCGGCCGCAGGTAGTGGTGCGAGCTTTTTCTGAACCCCATTCTAGCATACCCTTTTTTTTAGCTAACGGAAAAGCACATCCTTGGATATGATTACACAAATCATATGTTCTGGTCTACAATTAGGCCCGGTTGCAATGGTTGACAAAAAAAACACGTTCCTGATGGTTTCTTTCTTGATGAGCCATAACTGTACTTGGGCCCTTTTATTGCTTAACATTACTTGTAACGGGGATGCTGGCACATTTAATTATTAGAAAGTGTAATACCAGACGGGGCGTGTGAAAATCGATCACCATAGTCTTGTGAGGATTATGCCTTATGTATATTTCTTTTTGTATGGGAATAAAACACACAGCAATCCGCCAAAATGGATGCTGCTCACGCATCATACGATCAGTATGGTTGTATATATAATACGCAACCGATTGCATCGGAGCTCACTTTACTGATCAAGCAGTCATTATGTAACCCCAACTGCCCCGATTATTCTCTATTGAACCCACGGAGCCTAACCAGATCCTAACATTACCTCAGCAATGCTCAAATGCTGCGTTTCAATACCAATATAGACATTAAGCTATGATGTACCGGCTGCATTACATGTTATCGGGAAGGCAGATGATTAAAAGGAGCGGGAATTCAAAAAAGGAAGGAAGGGAGTAAGAGAAAAGGCCGACAGGTTGTATTAGCCCGTTTTTGCAAGACCCAAACACACATGTCGGAAGTTGACTAAAGATGATTAGAAAAAA
This sequence comes from Urechis unicinctus, assembly GCA_034190875.2. Taxonomy (NCBI): domain Eukaryota; kingdom Metazoa; phylum Annelida; class Polychaeta; order Xenopneusta; family Urechidae; genus Urechis; species Urechis unicinctus. Next base: position 10,653,484 of record CM067353.1, read on the forward strand.
AATACCGCGCAAAATCTGAAGCATAATCTATGGTCGCAGATTGTTTGGCTATCTCACTGGTGCCACCTCATATTCTTTCACAGCTTCTTTGCGATCGCTATAGTTTTTAACGGCAAACTAATATGCATGATTGCTCAACACTGGACTTTCTGCGATGTTCCAGTGTAGCGTATCATCCAGGACGGAAATAAATTAATCAAACGAGACAAAGTAAGATACGCTGCATGTTGCGTCATAACATTCCAGCAATGTATGTATTCCATGGTATGTGCTCTTATTGAAACGATTGATGTTGCACCGGAAAATAAGTGCCGATTAGCAGTGAGAAACGAAAATAACGTAAATTCAACTGTGTCTATCGTTAAGAAATGGGGAGCTAGTTATATAGATATCACATTTATTTCTTCATATATGGAGGCTTATCTCAGCAAAGCAATTAGGTTGGTAAATGATTATCAATTAATCAAGAGCCATAGAATGCCTTCCGCAATATCTTTTATAGAAGTATATAGATAAGGTTCGATAAAATATATGAAGCGTAATGAAGATATGTAAGTTTTTATACTTCTACCTGATTAAAGAGGTAGGGATCAAGTTTACAGTTCCCAATGCTAGTAACTATTGGGTACTTTTTACGTTTTTACTAAGTATCGTACAGTAGATTACGTGCATATTTACTAATGTGCGAGATTAAGGTTGAAATGGCGGGGGAGGGTTCGAAACAACTGAAATGCATTTCCTTTTCTATTGACAATATTATCTCATTTTTGGAATTTCAAATCCAGTGACGGAAAACAGCACATCGAAATATATAGAGCATCCAAATGTCTTTTGAGCGCAATGGTTTCGCCTAATGGCATTTACTTAACTATTGACTGCTAATAATATATATCCTAAACACGCATAGTGTGCTCATATGTTGGCTGTCATTGCTTTGCCAACCAGCACCCACATGGGTGACCAACATATTCGGTTTAGGTAAATCAAAAACTTAAGAAATGTAATAAATGCATTATTCATTTAAAGAGTGCAAACTGCTTGAATATTTACGTATTGATATACAGTAAGGGTTTTTGTACATTACGTTATTGACTTCTACCTACTCCCTTCTCAAATTTGTCAGTTGATATCAAATTAATGAGTTATTTTGAGAATCAACGCGAGTTAGGGTTGTCCACGTTTTTTTACATCCGGTTATGCACGTTACTATTACTATATTTACTATACCGTAGGATTCGACTATTAATCTATGCTATTTAATATATAAATATTTCGCCGATGAAGTATTGCGAGATGAATGATCTGTTAACAGAGCACGCTTACGCAGGGTGAATTCAACCAGCGACTTCATCGTCAGATCACAACGGGCAGGTACATTCCACATAAACACTAATAGCCAACAGTCAATATTAACGGAGCATATTCGTTAAGACGGCCACCCGATACAGTTTGGTAAAGGCTTTAAGACGTAATGGTTCATATGGCACTATTGTGTAATTAAGAGATAATGCATTAAATACCTATGCTATTTCTCATGCTGGACTCAATTCTTGAAATGCACATCGAGTCTGTTTCTAAAATGTTGTCAAAGCAGCACAGAAATTATTACTAGGCTTTCAAAGATTGCGTAACTGTGGCAGGTATTACTCTACCGGGCTTTAGTTAGGCAAGTTAAGTTCTTAACTGTGACAACGTGAATAAATCAGGTATATACGCTGGATGTATTGCAGTTGATTGGTCCAGAAAGGTAATTGATAGATTACCAGTACAGGTAGCACATCTCATTATTTATGTAGTTCGTTTGCGGTCATAAACGACTCAATAACGGAAAAGTAGTTGTTTTGCACTTTTTTTGATATCGATAACATCAGCCACACCTTGACGATATTTGGAATTAGGTATCTACACTTTGTTGGATGCATTCAAGCGTAACAAGCGTTGCGCTCAAATTTGTTAATACTCAACAGAACATGTATTTGCAGGTTCTGTATCACGTAAATATATATGACGATACATGCTTCATTCCATCAAATACATCCCCATACCATCTCTGTAATAGCTATTGTACCCTTACAGTCATCAGATAGCATATGAGTAAATGTTACCAATTCGGGCAGATTAATATTTCGTTTTTTCGAATGAAATTGTCAATAGTGCTGATGTAACCATACATGACTATTGGCCAGTGTCAAGGAAATCTAGATTTAATGGTGAAATAATGTGGCTTCCGCAAATATATATATACAACCATAGATATATATAAGAGTATATCAGCCATATATATAATATATCGATATATATATGCATTAACCTGTGATATCTTTATCGCTTGTCTTTTACCTACTCTTGGCACAGAATGGCCTGCTTTGGTAACTCGGTCTCCGCTAAATTGAAATTTCTTTCTGACAATCAAACCCCAAAAACGAAAGGAAAACGAATTTCATTTCTCCTTCTGATGCTATTACTATCCTGGGTAATGCAGCGACGGATTCAATTAGAAATACCAACCCCTCTAGCACACACCAGCTCTCACTCCTATTACACCCCACATAACTATTACACACCACACTCAGTCCCCACATTGCAATGTGCTGCGCGGATATTAGTGAGTATCACGTTCGATTCTATATTTGTCGTACATTGGGATAGGTTTGTATCATATTGCAAATTATAATTGAGAGCCAGAGAGACGCATTTATTGATTAGAGAGAAAGATTGCAATAGGTAGAGATAGTGTTAGGATTGCAAGTACCGTTAACCGAAAAGCACGTTGAGAATTTACGTTCCTTTCAATTGAAAGGTGCAATTCCGAAAATGATGGATAGCATCCCATAAGTGTCACCAGACGGTGCACACAAACCTGTCCATATAATCTAATAAAAGCCCTACCACGAACGCGGAGCTAGTGCATGTGTGTGCGTGTGTGTGCGTGTGTGTATGTGTGTGTGTATGTTCGTGTTTATGTGTTTGTGTTTAGGTTTGTGTTTAGGTTTGTGTGTGTGTGTGTGCGCGTGTGTGTGTGTATATATGTGTGGGTATCTATGTGTATATATATATATATATATATATATGGGGGTATATATGTATATGTGTGTATATATGAAGCGCATATATATGTTGGTGTTGATCAATATCGATGAATCAGACATATCGCCTGCCCATAGGTTCGGTTAATCGACCAGCTTAACAGCAATAACTGAACTTTACAATTCAAAATGAAAACCTAAATGGATATGCAACGATCATTGCTTTTTATCGTTTTTATATAATCCCCTTTCAGATTGTAACAATCTTCCAAAACGCGATTACAGCATCCCTGTAAAAGTAAGATTGGAGATATAAATGCTGAGATTAAACAGTAGAATCTCACGCTCTTATTTGATCTTACATTTAAGAGATTACACAGAAGTGAATCAATTGGGCCTTTAATTCTAAACGCGCTCATCATTTCATTGTCGTGGTTGTGTTAGGGTCGTCCCACCCATATGTCTACATGCACTTCTTAGTTTGGTGTTTACATGTTATAAATCGGCAAGAAAACGTGCAATATTGATCGGAGAAACAGCATGCGTTAATAGCAACAACGCAAATTATCGGTAGCTATGTACAAATTAATATTATTTGCTCGTATAATATTATCGGTCTTAACGATAATGTGGAGCAATGGCGCATTTTATAGCAGCTCAAACACAATTCGGAAACACGTGTGCAAAAAACAATACACTTTGATTGTCATAAACTGATACGTATAAGCCGACACATTAGAAGGGTTTTGTTGGTGGTATTTGCATACGATTTTGTAAGTTAACAGTACAATCACGAAGGAAATGAATCTCTAGGTGTTTTTTCATGCATAATCATATTCATTATATCGACAGTCTGAACTAACCACCGTCGAATGGTTCGCACCCTTCTTCACTTCATAGTGACAATTGTTGCGAATAATGGCATTTGACGCTTAGTACTGACCGATTATGTGTAGGGATGGTTACGGTATTATGCTGCGGCAACTCGAGTAGCAAAATTAAACATTTTGTGCCTACATGATTTGAACTGTAATGACTATGGTTGTTTTAACTGGCGTTTTAATTGCTCTATTTGTGAGACCTATTTCGGATGGCGCACGCATAGTGAGCAGTTGGCGCTCGCCATGCTATTCAATCATACTTATGAATAAGCGATCGATGGCGTAATGTTGCTTGTACGTTTCATGGCACACGGTGGCGAGCTTTTATTTAACAGTTCTGTTTGCATCAACTTGGAATAATCTTGTATAAACACCTTTAACAGCTGTCGTTTAACAGCCCATCACATTGTCCAGGACGACTGAGTTTAGCATGGGAATGAATGTATTTTAAAAAAGTCTTCCTGAATTATTTGTGTGGCCTCTGATGATTGAAGTTATTTCCCTCTGGGCGGAAACAGCGATGTTATCCTACAGTTCTCTCTGATTATGTTATGGCGTAAAGTGGCTGCATAAAGCACCTTGGTAGGATCGCCTTAGTGACAATATGCCAACGCAGGTGAAAAGGTGCACACATTCGCACTTAAGCCGCTATGAAGCCAAATGGGAGGGAAACTAATATAGGACAATATAGAAGATAATTGGAAAGGCAAAAGGAAGCAAGGAGGATTACTTCATAAAAAGAGATGCTATAAAGAGAAATGAGGTGCAATTGTAGGGGCCAATTTAATGCCATTGTGTTGTATTCCATCCGGTATATATGACGAATAATAGAGCAAAAGTAATACACGGAGCAAACGAGGATCAAGACCGGGATCAGCATGACGCATGATAAATAAAACGAAACGTGCGAGAGCTAATATGAAAATGATAACAGAATGAGGAACGCAACAACAGTTAAGAGTTCCTCTCGGAATTCAAATCACAACCCAAAAAACAGAATGGCTGGGGGATTGCTGAGACGATACAGATATTGATACATAAATCAACTGAACAAATAGATCGAGAAATACGTAAAGTATCAGAAGATGGATAGAGCCGCAGCTTGTATTAACTCATGAGCAGGAGGTATTTACGCACGATAGGTTGGGGGTGGGGAGGCGGCGCTAGATGACAACCAACCAACTTAAAAGCAAATAAATGCAGCGTACTTTCCTTCAAAACGAATCCTTTCTCACAGGGATATAGCACATTTTAATTTTAAAGGCGAAGGGATTATATAAGATATACAACTCATACACCCTCAGGTCGCTGCAGCAGTAACTCGGAGTAGCAGTAGCAGTGCTACCATGTATTGTTAGCAGGCATCTACCAGAGCAGAGGAACGCTGCCTTCGTTAAAGCTATGTACAGTACAACATGTGAAAATGTATTACATCCTCCAGACCAAAACAGGATGACTAGGTATTGCTGAACATTCGGATTTCCATCAATTTCCATGTTTGAAACGCAACTTATATACTCGCGTTTTCGGGTCGTATAAATGTAGAAGGAGACAACTAGCGAGCTTGGCATCAACCATCAACTGATTTGCTCACACAATAGCCTATCCAAAAGCTATCCGACGATATTTCGATCTATCACTTTATTTTGCAGTGCTTTTATTACGCCCGGAAAAGGGCAATGAGTAACTGGGCGCCCGGACAAGAGGCGTGCTCGCTAATGGCCATCCATGATTCCTTTATACACTGGCTCCGCTGCCTGGTGGACCCCAGAGGATGATCAGGCCGATAACACCCCTGCAGCGGGGAGGCGTCCTGAGCCAGCTGTATATTCAAGGAAGCCGAAGCAGCCAGCACACCATAACATCTATTGGTGCGGCGTGATCGAGCTGGCTGGGGGTCGAGTTGGTCAGGGGTCGAACTGGCTTTGGATCGAGTTGTTTCTTGCCATGTTTTATTGAATATGTCTTGGTCAGTATATTAAATGCCGAATGAAGAAGACCCAGACGTGGCAAAACTATGCATAAAGCAGCTACTCTACTTCAAACCACTGGCCATCCGACGACATCTTCAAATTTTTTTACATTTGTACAGTTATGTACAGTTATTTTGAATTTAACAACAGCCACTAGCAAAATCTAACACGTTGACTTTTGTCAGCTACCATGCCTAAAATAAAGTGATGCCTTGCAAGCAATGACACTATCGTATTGTTATCGCTAAGCAGAGTATGGATATTGCTGGAGGCAAATAATAATTGTCATCTTTTCGACGATCTCAAGTTCTTGGTACCTGCATTAAATTCGTGCGTTTGTCTTCGATGATGCATATAATCTCGGTCAAAGTAAATGCAACCTCACCGTAAATCTAGAAATATGAAGCCGAAAGACACTTAATCAAATAGTGAGTGACAATGGATAGGCCATGTTATGTGTATATATATTCCTTATCCACGGAGCACATAAATCTAAAGATAGCATAAACAGTAGGTGTAGTCACCAGGTCGTTAAATACTTGCTGTTAAATAAAGTATTGCACAATTCCATGACGATTCAAAACTGCATGACTAGCGCCAGCTACTTCTTCGGAACGTTGTGTGGTAGTATTCATTATGCGTGGTATTTTGGTCAAGAGGGCTTCTAGTTTGCAATGGGCGCCACATCGTTGACGGCAGAATGCAAACAGCAACGAAAGTGCGCTTCATCGCACAATAGACCACCACGGTAAATGTTATCGTCACAGAAGTATCACAGTAGTAATAAATTGTCATCAAGTGTGAGCATAAATGTCAATGTGTCAACAAGAACTCTTTATTTTCTGCTCTAAAAAGTCAAATACAAAATGGCGGTTCTGGCGCCTCACAATTATCTTTACTGCACGTCCTTGATTATGTCATCTTATTATCCATACTAGAAACACCTGATAGAGCCGGTAATCGTTTTTATTTTCTCGGGACAGTATAATGAGTTATACAGAATGAAGACATCTTTAAGCATAGATCATGCCAGACTCACACATTTTGCTTCACTGCGTTTAGTCATGTATGACGCTCCATATTCACAAATAGTTTTTTTTTGCAGTTGCGCCATTGGCACAACAGTTCTTGTTGTCGTCATCACATTGTTTTGTCCAACGCGCCACGACAGTATCACTGGGTTATTAGGAGCAGTACTGTATGACTGTATGACGTCGACTCGTCCTCAACTAAGGCTTGCGTATATACTTCAGGAATAGTCACTATAGTATTCAGCATCTTCGCGATGAAGTAAATACTGGTTGCCAGAATACGTTTTTGTAGGATTGGTGGTTGTCTACTTTTGTAGATCATCATGACAGAGGGGACGAGTGCAATTTACCATGTTCAATTCGCACAAGAGAAACATTAATAACCACATACAAATACAGGTATATCGGGATACTATCACACACGTTTCTAATACTAGCGCGTAAGGACAATTATACGTGACCCAAATGACTATGTTCCAACTTGCTTTTGGCGGGCAGATTTATTAAGATATGCTTTATGATAAGAGCAAAGGAAAGGGTAATAAAATATTGAATCAGAAAGTACACACACTGAAAATTTAAGCTCCCGATACAGAAACTAAATATTTCTTTGTAACCGTAAAAAGTGCACGGCAAATAAAGCCTATGACCAACGGTTGTAGTAGCTAAACTGGTCATGGCATATTTGGCGAAGCAATGTAAAATGTCAATTGTCGTCTATATTTTAAAAGTGAGAAATATTCTACCACAATTGTTCTTGAAATTGTGCGGATCTCAGTGAATGAGGGCAGATAGTAATAGTGGTTTGATGGTCTCTGATGCAGTATCCAGATACCATACAGCTCAACTAACAGCAAGTCATATATGTCTGTAGGGTGAGCATTATAAATTGGGAAGGAATTATAAATCTTGAAATGGCATAAATACACAACAAAGTAGCTGAAACAAGTACAATCTTTTGCGACATTTTCCAACAAGAATCCAGAATCACTCCGACCGGTTGATATAATCTTTCTTCCGTCATACCGAAAGAGGCAACACATATGTAACTAAGACTCTTGACTTCAGCAGTCATTCGATGCGGCCATGGTTAAAAGGACAAAAGCCGTAATATTTCTTTTGATGTATCACCAATGTTCAGGCTCTTTGTCAGCTCTATCTATCCGTATTACTTTCGTACACCACCATAGCATTACTGTAAGCAGGTCAAAGACGACCGCAGAAGGAAGTACGTACCTCGATCGAGGTACGTACCTCGTTCCTAGAACGGCGTACATGGTTTGAAGTATGCATACATAAACATTAATTTTCTCAACTGTTTTGCAAATTGTGACATTATTTACTGAGATTTGGTTGGGTTAAATCGTGGAAACCCTCTTAGTAGTCACAGCCTTGATTTGGGACCATATTTAGCGTTGCCCATGTACGAGAAGGCTTTTCTACGCGTTTTCAAACTTTAGTTCGGCGGCCATCGCGTGTCTTTTCCGACGATTGATGAGGCAAAAATCCTTTTTGAATCAGTCTGGCAAAGTAAAGAACTTACTTTTTGCGGAGCATAGTTTGTCTAGATTATATGAAATACTGTTTAGTGAAATTTGTATGGCATATTTGTGACTTATGGATGATAACATCACACCCCATGTCAATCCATTTGCACAACCGATATTTGCGTACTCCAATCGAAGTACGCCGTACCATGGTGGTTTCAAACTTCGCTTGTTGTCTACCCGGGTCTGATTGAGAGTGTTCTTATACGCATTCAGTTGTGTTCAAAATTGAATGGTCTTCTCAAATAGAATAACAAAGCAGCCAGGTGTTTGATATTGAACAGAATGCCCCCAAAAACACCACAACAGTAAGTTTTCATACTTTTGTTGACCTGTTCTGTTTGTGTTTTTGAAAACTTTTGTTTTTGTTTTAATTGGATGTTAGGTTATTATTTAAGGCTTAACAGATGGAAATGAGCATCATTACATATGTAATAAACATTATCATTTTAGAATACTTAAGGTTTACCAGATATGGAATGGAATGTTAAAAAAAACCAGGGTCAGTGATCATGTTGTATTGATATTGACTATGCTTTATTACAATTAATTCCATAGCAATGTGGACAGTGGTCATAAGATCATTCCTCATCGGTAAACTTCATGATGGTTTTTATTCTACATGCTGCTAATAATTGAGTTTCTATCGGCCAAATCATATGCCTTTAATCATATGCAATATATCATGCAGATCCATATTTTGATAAGAAGTGGAGGAACAGCAATGTTTGAGTTAATTTTATTTTAGAAATAATTCTCAAGTAGCAAATTGTGTTCAAAATCACATACATATAATATTCGTTATTACATAATAGGATACCGAGTAATCCCGAGTGCAGGTACACTACCAATCAATTACCAGTATCACAATGAGGCAGATAATGATAACAACTATAGAAATGTTAATTATTGTTATGACTGTTTGACAGCTAAAGGTATATGTATGATGTTGATGCAATAAGTGAGATACAAAACTATGATATGTCTAGGACAGGTTACACAACGCAGGATAAAGCTACTTTAATAGGTCATGACACAGATAGGATTAATTGATATACCTATACATGTACAGACATACATATGACAACAGTGAGTGTTGAATGACAAAACTAGAGGAAAGCATGTACAAAAGATGGGATGGCATTGAAAACGGAAGGGGGGGGGGGGGGGGGGGGAGTGCAAATTGATGTGATCTCATTGAAATCTAAATGCAAAAGACAAAGAAGTGCTGGTTACCTGACCATATCCGCGCGGGATTTAATTGGGGCAGCCTCTTCCCTTCTAATGAGAAAAGATAAGGACTTATGCGATAACGTTTACGAATTCGACAAATTCAACCTATGTTTTCATGAAAATGGAATCCAGAATAAAATATTCTCTCTGTCTCTGTTGTTTGGAATGGAATATATTGGAAAAAATTACTTAAACTTTCAGAGATCCCAAGTGGAAACACTACACAGGTAAAATACATATTGCATACATAGCTGATGAATGCCGCGAGAGCGGAAACGAGAGGAAGAGGATAATATGCACAAAGTCTTATGAACTTGTTCAGCGGTGTGAGGGCAATATTCTGGTTGAGTATATAGACGAGAACAGGCAAGACCTGGTACACCCCTCACAGGAATAGTTTCTTCATTGAGAGAGCTGTAACCAACTTTCAGCGGCTGGGAAGGCGGCTCCATGGACTCATCACTAACGGCTGAAGGAATGTTCAAGTCTTGATAGATTTCATCCACTTCGTCAATGCATGATTGACAGAACTTAGGAGCAGTTTGTGTGTAATGGACAGATTCTGTTTTTCTTTGACACAACTTGGAAATTTTAATTTCAGGTTGGAAATTTTAATTTCAGGTTTCCAGTTTCCAAACATCCTCATTGTGATTGAAGTCTTTCAGAAGAACACCGTTTTGAAAATGGCTTGGCCCATAGCTGTTCCATTCTGAAAAAAAAAACCCAAAGTAAATCAGATACTGTCTAGTCAAATACATAACATTAAATATTATAATCTATGTTTAAGTACACAACACAAACCAGCAATTCCTGTGAGATTGTTTTATATCACCCTCTACTAATAGACTAAATCATATTCGGTTGGAAATATTGACATTGTCACCTCAAGCCGTGCACGACAAATTCCAAAACAAATTATCTTATAACTTGCGATTCGGTCGTATGATTCATAAGTGTCATTCTTTTATCTGTATACGATCTACTATCAGAATATGGCACCAATTCAAAAGGAAGCACACCATACTTCGATTTAAGTACGATCGCATCACTACGCCATTGTTTCAGAAAAATCATTCAACAGGGGTGTTATTTATTAGCGATAGCTCATTAATATGCCATAGAATTTTGAATAACATATAATGTATCATTAGATGATATACTTGTAAATTAGAAAACATAGACCTTACCTCTGCCATGTTGATGTGTGTACAAAATTTAAACCATGAACGCAGAAAAACTTGAAGTCGTTGTCGAATAATGGAAGTGAAAACTCTTCTTGTGAAGGCCCAATATCGCCCACAACAACAGATTTGGTTTAAAATGTAGGCCATAATATATTTGCATAATTAAATTGTTCAAAGCCAATCACATTTCAGAAAATAATGTCATAAAATGCAAAACAGCAGAGGGTGGTGGCACGACTATCTTGCGTACCTCAATCGAAGTGCGCCGTACTGGGAACGAGGTACGTACCTCGATCGAGGTACGTACTTCGTTCTGCGGTCAGTCCGCGACCGGTAAGAGTCGGGTGTTGTAGTCTATATTAAAGCAGAACAAAATTCTCAAGAAGGTTTTACCCTTCCCTATGTCGTGCTTTTGACAACTTCGGCAAGTTCTAACGATCGTTAAATCAAACATACACAAAACATACACATTTAATCCTAAGCACCTTTTGCACCTGTTGCTGCCCTATTGCTCATGATATTATACGGCCCCTACATAAGCAGTTTGCGAAACTGTCATAGCAATTAATCGATTCAAACAACTTTTACTGATGACCAAACAATATTGTCATGTTTTTTTTAGTTCAGCCAATAGCTTTTGATGAAATGCTACAATTATCAAACAGAGCGCAAATAAGCATGCTCATGGATGAAACGTTGTCTTGGGTAGACACACACAAATATTTGCATAACATGACATAGATGCATTCAAACACACGGCACGTGAAAAAGTAATTGAGCAAAGAAATGAACTGAATGACTCATGATATAATATCTCGCGTAAATAGCGATGTGAGGGCATGGATGAAATCGCGATAGTCCCCAGTCTCATACAAATTGATCGTGGACATTAGTGGGCGAATAACATCTCAAGATTCATTTTTATTGAGTTTTCTAAGGTAAAATCTTTTTTAGTGCTGGCTCTGGCCGGATGTAGTGCACTGCGAATTAATGAACATATGCTGCACTTTGACTACAAGATTATTGCTACATAAAGCACAAAATAAGCCCATGAAGTTCATAAGTTAGTAAAAAGCCGTATTGCCGACTGCCACACCGAGTTACAAGCATTTAATAACAGAAATAGTGCAAAACTCATGTGTTTTTTGTAAATGAACACCTAAATATTTGCTTCGGCCCAGTTAGAATTAAACAAAATCCCGAGTTATCATAGTCATTGGTGATTTATGTCTAAATTAAACGGCTTGTCTGTACAGCAACAAAGGTGTTGCGCGCCAACGAGTAAACTGAAGTAGATTTTTAAGTAAATGCAAAGCGATCGCAAATAGGAAAACCATTGAAAGCAAACTTTATTGATTACACTTAAATGGACATTCTTATTTTATCAAGAGGTACCAGAACGTATCTACCTTGATTTGATGTATTTTTGTTCTTGTTATGAATCATCCACGCAGGTGAGTCTCTTTTCTATGATATCTGCCGCTGTATTCTATTCGGACGACCATATAGCGTATGAACGTTAAAACGTTCAGTGGGGTGAATATGTACCATATGGCTATATGTATCGCAGTCGCAGTAAAATATTAGCAAATAAGTTTTAAAACATACAAATCAATTCAACGAAGACAAAATCACTCCCATCAGATTGCTCGAGTCTTATCTCAGTTGGCATCCGTTCTGATCCATGTTGACGAACAGAAATTGGGCTTAAACACCATCACCTTCGTCCGATTAAGCATCTGCATGTTATGTTACAGCGTCGAGATAGAAACTAACATCTATCATCATTAGCGATAGCGATAGCATTGCATGTTGAGGTGATATAATTGTTTATTTCATTACAACACCAATTGACTGTAGCTTACACTCCATCATGCGCACAGGTTCAGAGATGTAGCCTGCTACGACTGGTGTGAATGACATCGGTTGTTACAAATAGCGCACAAATAGTAACAATATAGCTGGAAATTGCATAATATTATGATAGACATGGTTACGTGAACAAAAGCAGCACTCAAATATATATCTCCCTTATGGTTGTATTGCAATAAACACTAATTTGTCTATTTGCTATTTGATTTGTTGCTGCAACCTTTTCTTTTGTCATCATATCAACGCGTAATAACGTGTATCGTCATGTATCTCATTATCAGAGAGAAGTTTCTTTCTAAATAGACATGATCAATACCAAGATGTTCATTTATTCAAAAAGTGAAAATAAATTGTGTTTCAGTAACAATACAGTTGTAATACGCACTTTCATAGTTACTGTGATGTGTTTGGCTGTAAAACAAATTGCCTTAAATGTTTATCGACTTTTCAGCCATCTATAGACGGATCACCAACATGTGTATAATTACAATAACTTGCTAGTTCAGGGGACAACAATAACACTGCGAGCTGGCAATACTTCCAGAACAACCGACACCAAATAAAAGTATCACCGTGCCGTACATGACACGAGGTAGTCATCAACTGGTTATTCGCAGGAGAACATGACAGATCTGTTCGAACAAAATATCAGCGGATGAAATGACAAACGTTAAATTACTTAAACGACGACCTGCCCTGGTACTGGGATTTGGTTTTGCGCAATCAATCTTCGTAGGAAATGCAGATGTGATTGTGTACGTGTCCAGGTTAATAATGATGATGCTAACGACTTAGTTTTCCACTCTACGGCTATTTGATATGTGAAATGTTCACTGGCATAGACGAAACATTACCAAAATATAGATAAAATCATGATTATTTCACTGTTAACTGTACAGGTTTAAGCCAGTGATGTGAACCGTTGTCAAGAAGGAAAATACATGAAACCTTACCAACAGCCCGACGGCCTGTACCCACTGATGCTCTGCCTTTGTACATGTATTCTTGCACACAGCCGAAGTGTTTGTAGCATCACTTTATCTATTACACGAGGCGCATAGCATGGCAACTAAGACAGAATTTTCTAGTTGATCACAGCCTCGCAAGGGTTGCAGAATGCAGTGCATAATGGCGCATACCTATCAGCATAAACACCTTCGGGCAACATCATGATATTACAAATGGCGTCCAGTGAGGGTAAATGCGTTTCAGTTAAAGCGTCTGCCAGAACGACTTTTATCACAGAACATGCATGTTATTAAACTTACAATGATGCATGATGAGATCGGATGCTTTTGGGTCATCATAAACGAAACGGAAAGGTTACACATTACACGAGTAATGTGGCACTAAGGGATGTTTTTGATGACAAAAACGAGGCGCCCGAGCCGACGCAGAAGTACCTTGTCGATTGTCTTCATAGATTTGGCAGCTCACTGTGAGACTACATGACGCCACGCCATTGTGAGACAATGTCATTTGGGCTAGTGAGGCAGTGCGGCGTTAAATGACGCAGTGACACAGTGGGGTTATATATGACTGGGACACTGTATGTTAGTCGACATGACCCGAGGACGCTATGTGGAGACAAACAGACCTGGTGACCGAATGTGTTACTCTCAGAGGTGTTATTTAGCCATATGCAGGTCAGGCATTTCATTTTATAATATTCAATAAAGTCCAATTACGCGAAAGCCGTCAGTAGAGTTTATAAGCTTTCTTAGCAGCCTAAGCAAAAACACATGCTGTTCCAGTATCAATGAAGCAATTTTATTTAACGAAACTGTACTGAGGCCTATCTTATATTGTTTGTTGTGTTCTATTAACATATTTGCGCCTTAAGTTGGCTCAAATAAAAAGTCATTTTTTATAATTTATTGATAATTACAACGTGTAGAAAAGTTAACAGGGATATTTTGCATTGGCATAGATGCGGTGGAAGCAATTGCAGTGGGTAAATGGATATATTTGCTGTGGGTAGGTTGGTGTATTTGCGGTGGGTAGGTTGGTGTATGAGCAGTTGATAGCTTGGAGCATTCGCGGTGATTAGGTTTGTGTTTTAGCAGAGGTTAGATCAGTGTGTTTGCCTTGATTTAGTGTTTTAGCAGTGGGTATATTGGTGGTTGGGCAGGGAATAGGCTGGTGTATTAGCAGTATTGTATTCCATCCGGTATATATCACGAATAATAGAGCAAAAGTAATACACGGAGCAAACGAGGATCAAGACCGGGATCAGCATGACGCATGATAAAGAAAACGAAACGTGCGAGAGCTAATATGAAAATGATAACAGAATGAGGAAGCAACAACAGCCGGTTGGTGTGTTGGTAGTGGGTAGGTTGGTGCATTGGTAGTGGGTAGGTTGGCGTGTTGGTAGTGGGTACAATGGTGTATTGGTAGTGGGTAGAATGTTGTGTTAGTAGTAGGCAGAATAGTGTAATTGTAGTGGGTAGAATGGGGTAATGTAGTTGGTAGGTTGGTTGTTTGTTTCATGCAATATTTTAAAATACCTCCAGGATTATTCCAACTGCAGCATAAGTCAACCTTTATTTAAGCAGAAAAATTGTCTATGCCCTTAACGGAAGCGCTACTTCATTCCACAAGCTAGGAATAGTTTTATTATTCAGCTTAAGTAGTTCCGTTGCTTTTAATGCTTAAAATAAGTGATTTCACCTATAAAGAGAAAACTGTGGTAATACCACCCAGTTGTTAGCGAGAACCCCTCGGCCTATTATTGCAGCAGGGCTCTGTCAAGTAAGTCAGGCAAACTTAGCTGCAATCTGCCATAGAAATTATGACGTACGACATGAAAATGCAGGGATATTTGCGGTCAAGCAGAAGTGTCGAAAATCAAGTGAAAGAGGGATGTGAATGCAGAGTAATAAACGAGAAAGTAAAAGGAAATAAGGCAGCAGAAGAATATCTTTTACGAACGAGATGCAATAAAGACATAGTTAGAGGAATTATAATGACAAAGGAGCCACCCCTCTATAATGAACATATGGTACCTATATAATAGCTGACCTGGTTACCGTTATTGTGAATAGCCAAAAACACTAACCAAAAGTAAGTGATGAGACCACGGAAAGCACAAATAACGCTTGAGTGTTTGCAGGCAGTATCAGCCTGTCGCTCGTGTAATTCCAGTTGTATGTGGATTTATAACTTAAGCCAGTGGGAAATACGGTCGGATCTCAGTATGAAGAAATGCAATGTTCCTTTTATTGACCAACTAATAAAACACGGGCTAAAACGATCCATTCAGTACATGGCGTCTACATGGTAAAATATGAATATTAATTAAACAGACTTGAGTGCACAAAATGTTTGTGTCTCTCATCAAAACGCTTCCGTTTCTGTATTCCCAAACGCTCAAATATCTGCCAGAGTACAGCTTGCACTTTGTAAAGCTCAGGTATTATATGTTAATGTCATAGAGTTCTTAGCACATGCTTTAACAAGTGCATCTGGCCATGATGACGTATATATATATATATATATATATATATATATATATATATATATATATATATATATATATATATATATATATATATATATATATATATATATATATATATATATATATATATATATATATATATATATATATATATATATATATATATATAGGCTAAGTTGTCATTCCGAATTTGTGTCATGTGTCAACTCATTCGACATCACCGATGTATAAATATTTCTTCCATCAACAGTATCATCAGCAAAGACAATCATCACTTAGTAGGTATGTTGTCAGCTGGAGTATTGTTCTGGTGTTCAAATATGTGGTGTTGTGTGCATGTCAAGAACCGAGATCGGCATGAAACAACGCAAGAACTAGGAATGATTGATACCTCGGTACATGACGGGTAGCTACATTTGCAGGAACTATCAGGCTTCGTCGTTATTCTATCCACTGGAAATATTGAGTCTCTTGAGATCTCTGCCGCTGGCAGTATATCAATATAATGCGCTGCTATCCAAGCCAACACGTAAGATTATATGGTCAGCTAGGAGAAATGTGGAAGGCAGTAAATTATTAACATGTTGCCGCAAGAATCATCAGAGTATATGTCCATTATCAGCCAGTCTGAATCAAATATAATTAATTGCCATAACGTCAGCTAAGTAATATCTACAAGCTTTTCTCCCGACTATAAATACCGTCTGTATCTTAACCAAGGCAAACATTACAGTTGCTTTAGTGTAAGGCATGGTCTTCGCAGTTGCGAGAGCGTTTCAATGAATTGTCTTCTTTTAATGATGTTAATCAAATATATCCAGAAGGTCCTATTGTCATCAGCCCGTCTGACATTATGGCGTCTACTCGTCTGATATTATGGCTATATTTTTCAAGTCGAGTCTTCTCTTTAATAAATTTACTTTTATGAACATAAAACTTTCTTTATATAATTGTTACATAACTTAAATATTAAGTGATGCCTTTGTTCTGATATGTTTCGACGGAACAGAGCGCCCGTACTTTTTGCCCAAAATGTTAAAATGATTGTATTACCAATGGGCGTGAGTTAGTGTTAATAGTTTTGATAATACATAAGACTGATAAGCATCTAGCTGCTGCTATGCACATACGTAGAGAGAACTTAGGGGCACTGATTCTTGGGCTCGCTTTTACCTATGTGCTTGTATGTTTGTATGTTTGTATGCATGTATGTATGTATACATGTTTGCATGTATGTATGTATGTATGTATGTATGTATGTATGTATGTATGTATGTATGTATGTATGTATGTATGTATGTATGTATGTATGTATGTATGTATGTATGTATGTATGTATGTATGTATGTATGTATGTATGTATGTATGTATGTATGTATGTATGTATGTATGTATGTATGTATGTATGTATGTATGTATGTATGTATATATGTATGCATGTATGTATGTATGTATATATGATATATGCATGTATGCGTCCATTAACGGTTAAGTGACTCTTTAGTGATAATAATGGTAACGTCGTAATTCTACACTTCAGTTGTAGGTATGAAATATAAAAGATCTCTCAACTATTAAGCAGATATAATTCAAGTATCTTTTAAGCTCAAGCCCAAAACCTGTCAATTAACTGGTAATTGTGTCGTCTGGAATAATCCATCGAACGTCCGTTTTAGACTTCATTAATTTCATGCAAAACCGTCGAGAGCAAAAGATAGCTTGCTGTCGACCAGGCCGATACATATGATCATACTGTTGATTAAGGAGCTCCCTAACCGAGGGAATTTGCAAAAACATCACAGCCGCATAAACCAACGGAGGTACAACTTTCCATTTAAGCGAAATGTATTACGAAACAGGTTGCCATAAACGGGCGTGCATAATATGACGCGAGATCAAGTGATATATGGCGTTAACAGTAGATGCGGGGTGTATGCGCCACTTAATAGTAAAGGAATGTCGCACACAAATACACACCATCTGTATAGATGGCCGAATGTTTTACAGCGCCTGCACCTCTAAACATTTCACTTATTGATCCTATCGAGCGGAAAACTAACGTCGAAGTGTGAGATTGTTTGAGAAGGTTTGACGAGCGTTCCAAATTACACTTGACTAGATCATTTAAAGTTCTATATTAGAGATACTATTAACATTTTCAATGCAATAGTTTAAAATTAAGCATTTACGTTTAGTGACACTCATGAGAGATGGAGGTGATGATACGTGTAGATGCCAATGTTTTTTTCACTGCATTAATCGTTACATGCACTTGCTTGAACCCCGAAAAGTAGTCTAACGTAACAGAATAAATTATTAATCTATTCTGGTTGTCTACTTCATCATCTCGAGTGAATACACTGTGGGTTATGAAGTTATAGCATTTTGTAACGTACTTGCACTGATAGATATTACATATATTGTATAAAGTGTGCGTGTAGTAAGTTAGATTTACTTGGCATTGCAATGATCTCCACGCTTAATCTGACTAACCAAAATAACTAATGTATTTCTCTTGATGCTGTTATATGTCCACTAACTGACCTAGCCAAGGTAGTGCGCACTGACAAAACTATTGGCAAATGCTCCTTGGCCGGATCCTACACTGATCCTGCCGCAGGTACACGGAGCTAGTGGTGCGAACCTTTTCTGACGATCATTACTTGTGATCCGTTTGTTTATAGTCCACTTTCAGACTGTAGCAATATGCCTAAACGCGATTATAGCATCCTTGTAAACGTTAGATTGGAGACATAAATGCTGAGATTAAAAATTACAGGCTCTAATGTAATATTACATTTAAGAGATTACACAGGAGTGAATAAATCCGGCCTGAAAAGCTCAATGCGTTCATCATTTCGTTTTCCTGGCTGTGTTAGGCTCGATAATGCTTTTGGGTCGTCCCACCCATATGTCTTCATGCACTTCTTACATGGTGTTTACATGTTATAAATCGGCAAGAAAACGCGCAGTATTGATTGAAGAAACAGCATGCGTTAATAGCAATGTAAATTATCGGTAGCTATATACACCTTATTATTATTTGTTCATATCATATTAACGGTTATAACGATAATTTGGAGCAATGGCGCATTTTATAGCAGCTCAAACACAATACGGAAACACGTGTGCAAAAACAATACACCATGAATCTTTGATTGTCATTAAGTGATACGAATGACATATAAGCCGACACATTAGAAGTGTTTTGTTGATGGTACTTGCATATGATTTTGTAAGTTAACAGTACAGTCAAGAAGGAAATGAATCTCCAAGAGTTAATTCGTGCATAAGCTTATTCATTATACCGACAGTGTGAACTAACTGCCGTCGAATGGTTCGCACTCTTCTTCACTTAATAGTTACAACTGTTGCGAGTAATTGCATTTGCCGCATAGTACTGATCGATTCTGTATAAGGATGGTTACGGTATTATGCTGTAGCAACTCGAGTAACAAGATTACACATTTGGTGCCTGCATGATTTCAGCTGTAATGACCATGGTTGTTTTAACTGGCGCTTCCGTTGCTCTATTTGTGAGACCTTATTCGGATGGCGCACGCATAGTGAGCAGTTGGCGCTCGCCATGCTATTCAATCATACCTATGAACAAGCGATCGATGGCGTAATGTTGCTTTTACGTTTCGTGGCACACGGTGGCCAGCCTTTATTGAACCGGTCTGTGTGCATTAACTTGTATAAACACATTTAACAGCTGTCGTTTAACAGCCCATCAACATGGTCAATGGCAACTGAGTAGGGCTTGGGAATGAACGTAGTTTAACCAAGTCTTCTTGAATTATTTGAGTGGCCTCTGACGATTTCAGCTGTAATGAATATCGTTGTTTTAATTGGCGTTTCATTTGCTCTATTTGTGAGACCTAATTCGGATGGCGCACGCATAGTGAGCAGTTGGCACTCGCCATGCTATTCAATCATTCCTAGGAATAAGCGATCTGCTAGCATCAACATGGACAAATCTTGTATAAACACATTTAACAGCTGCCGTTTAACAGCCTATCAACATTGTCCATGATGACTGAGTTTAGCATGGGAATGAATGTATTTTAAACATGTCTTCCTGAATTATTTGAGTGGCCTCTGATGATTGAAGTTATTTCCCTCGGGGCAGATACAGTGATGTTATCCTACAGTTTTCTCTATTATGTTATGGCGTTAAGTGGCAGCATATAGCACCTTGGTAGGATCGCCTTAGTGTCAATATGCCAACGCAGTTATTATGAAAAATTGCACACATTCGCACTTAAGCTGCTATGAAGCCAAATGGGAGGGAAACTAATATAGGACGTTATAGAAGATAATTGAAAAGGCAAAAGGAAGCAAGGAGGTTTACTTCATAAAAAGAGATGCTATGAAACGAAATTATGTGCAATTGCAAGGGCCAATTTTATGCCATTGGGTTATATTCTACCCGGTATATATGATAAATAATAGAGCAAAAGTAATACACGGAGCAAACGAGGATCCAGACCGGGATCAGCATGACGCATGATAAAGAAAACGAAACGTGCGAGAGCTAATATGAAAATGATAACAGAATGAGGAAAGCAACAACAGTTAAGAGTTCCTCTCGGAATTCAAAGCACTACCCATAAAACAGAATGGTGGGTGGATTGTTGAGACGATAGAGATATTGATACATTAAGCAACTGAACAAATAGATACAGATATACGTAAACAGATCGAGGATCCGAAGATTGATAGAGCCGTAGGTTGTATTACACATGAGCAGGAGGTATTTACGCTAGATAGGTTGGGGGTGGGGAGGCAGCGCTAGATGACAACCAACCAACTTAAAAGCAAATAAATGCAGCGTAATTACCTTCAAAACAAATCCTTTCTCTCAGGTAATTTAAACGCGAAGGGATTATATAAGATATACAACGCATATACCCTCAGTGCGACATGTGAAAAAGTAATACATCCTCCAGACCAAAAAAGGATGACTATGTATTGCTGAACATTCGGATTTCAATCAATTTGCATGTTGGAAACGCAACTTATATACTCGCGTTTCCGGGTCGTATAACTGTAGAAGGAGACAACTAACGAGCTAGGCATCAACCATCAGCTAATTTGCTAACGCAATAGCCTACCCAAAAGTTGTCCGACAATATTGCGATATATCACTTTATTTTGCAGTGCTTTTATAACGCCCGTACAAGGGCAATGAGTAAGTAGGCGCACGAACAAGTAGCGTGCTCGCTGATGGCCATCAATGATTCCTACATACACTGGCCCCGCTGCCAAGTGGACCCCAGAGGATGATCAGGCCGATAACACCCCTGTAGTGGGAGGCGTCCTGAACCAGCTGGATATTCAAGGAACCCGAAACAGCCGGCACACCATAACATCTTTTGGTGCAGTATACTAAATGACGAATGGAGAAGACCCAGACATGGCAAAACTATGCATAACGCAGCTTATCTACTACAAACCAATGACCATTCGACGACATCTATATTTTTTTTTACATTTGTACAGTTATGTACAGTTATTTTGAATTTAAACAACAACCACTAGCAAAATCTAACACGTTGACTTGTGTTAGCTACCATGCCTGAAATAAACTGATGCCTTGCAAGCAATGACACTATCGTGTTGCATTAAACGTATTGTCATCGCTAAGCAGAGTATGGATATTGCTGGAGGCAAATATTAACTGTCATCTTTTTCGACCATCTCAAGTTCTTGGTACCTGCATTAAATTCGTGCGTTTGTCTTCGATGTTGCATAATCTCGGTCAAAGTAAATGCAACCTCACCGTAAATCTAGAAATATGAAGCCGAAAGACACTTAATCAAATAGTGAGTGACAATGGATAGGCCATGTTATGTGCATATATTCCTTATCCACGCAGCACATAAATCTAAAGATAGCATGAACAGTCGGTGTAGTCACCAGCTCGTTAAATACTTGCTGTTAAAGTATTCACAATTCAATGCCGATTACAAACTGCATGTATAGCCCTAGCTACTTCTTCGTAGCATAAGAATATTTTCCGTTGTATGCTGGTACTTATTATGCGTTGTATTTTGGTCAAAATGTCTTCTAGGTTGCAATGGACGCCACATCATGGACGGCTGACCGCAAAAAGCAACGCTTCACATAAGTATCACAGTAGTAATAAATTGTCATCAAGTGTGAGCATTAATGTCAATGTGCAAGCAGGAACTCATTATTTTCTGCATTGAAAAGTAGAATACAAAGGGACGGTTTTGGCGCACCACAATTATCTATACTGCACGTCAAGGTATGGCTTTAATCCTGTCCTTGATAATGTCATCTTATCTATCCATACTAGATACACCTGATAAAACCTGTAATCGTTTTTATTTTCTCGGGACAGTATAATGAGTTTTACAGAATGAAGACATCTTTAAGCATAGGTCATGCCATACTCACACATTTTCCTTCACTGCGTTCAGTCATGTATGACATCGGCGAGAATGAAGTCGCTTCAAATTCACAAATTGGATCTTATTGCAGTTGCGCCATTGGCACTACAGTTCATAGTCGTTATCACATTGTCTTGTCCAGCGCGACACGACAGTATCACTGGATTATTAGGAGCAGTACTGTATGACTGTATGACGTCGACTCATCCTCAACTAACGCTTGCATTTATGCTGCCCATGAATATTCAGTATTGTATTCAGCAGCGATTTTATAGCAATGGTTGTAGTCTACTTTTGTAGCTTATCAAGATAGAGGGGACGAGTGCAATCTACCATGTTCAATTCGCACAAGAGAAACATTAATAACCACATACAAATACAGGTATATCGGGATACTATCACACACGTTTCTAATACTAGCGCGTAAGGACAATTATACGTGACCCAAATGACTATGTTCCATCTTACTCTTGGCGGGCAGATTTATTAAGATATGCTTTATGATAAGAGCAAAGGAAAGGGTAATAAAATATTGAATCAGAAAGTACACAGACTGAAAATTTAAGCTCCCGATACAGAAACTAAATATTTCTTTGTAACCGTAAAAAGTGCACGGCATATAAAGCCTATAACCAACGGTTGTATTAGCTAAACTGGTCATGACGTATTTGGGGAAGCAATGTAAAATTCTATATTTTAAAAGTGAGAAATATTCTACCCACAATTGTTCTTGAAATTGTGCGGATTTCAGTGAATGAGAGCAGATAGTAATATGGTTTGATGGTCACTGATGCAGTATCCAGATACCATACAGATCAACTATCAGCAAGTCATATATGTCCGTATTACTTTCGTACACCACCATAGCATTACTGTAAGAGACGGGCGTTGTAGTCTCTATTAAAGCAGAACATAATTGTCCAGAAGCTTTTACCGCTCCCAATGTCGTGCTTTTGAAAACTACGGCAAGTTCTAACGATCGTCAAATTAAACATACACAAAACATACACAAATGATTGCACTTTCAACCTGTTTCAGACATTTGTCTCGTCCTTTTGCGCATGCAAACATTGCAACCTGACCGAAACAGCCCACTGTTTACATCAGTTCACTTATAGGCTTCATCGGTTCACCCACTACTATGTCGTTGCTCATCCCGCCCCCCTCCCAACATTAACACCTCGCTTCTGTAGTTAGGAAGAAAATAATTGGTCTGCCTATTTACATTGTATTTAATCTTGAATACCCCGCTTAAACCCCTGTTGCACCTGTTGCTGCCCTATTGCTCATGATATTAGACGGCCCCTACATAAGCAGTTTGCAAAACTGTCATAGCAATTAATCGATTCAAACAGCTTTTACTGAGGATCAAACAATAATGTCATGTTTTTTTAGTTGAGCCAATAGCTTTTGATTGAATGCTATAATTATCAAACAGAGCGCAAATAAGCATGCTCATGGATGAAACGTTGCTTTGGGTAGACACACACAAATATTTGCATAACATGACATACATGCATACAAACACAAGGCACGTGGAAAAGTAATTGAGCAAAGGAATGAACTGAATGACACATGATATAATATCTCGCGTAAACAGCGATGTGAGGGCATGGATGCGATCGCGATAGTCCCCAGTCTCATACAAATTGATCGTGGACAATAGTGGGCGAATAACTTCTCAAGATTCATTTTAATTGAGTTTTCTAAGGTAAAATCTTTTTAGTGCTGGCTCTGGCCAGACTAAGTGCACTGCGAATTAATGAACATATGCTGCACTTTGACTACAAGATTATTGCTACATAAAGCACAAAATAAGCCCATGAAGTTCATAAGTTAGTAAAAAGGCCGTATTGCCGACTGCCACACCGACTTACAAGCATTTACTAACAGAAATAGTGTAAAACTCATGTGCTTTTTGTAAATGAACACCTAAATATTTGCTTCGGTCCAGTTAGAATTAAACAAAATCCCGAGTTATCATAGTCATTGGTGATATATGTCTAAATTAAACGGCTTGTCTGTACAGCAACAAAGGTGTGGCGCCTAGAAATAAATGCAAAGCGATCGCAAATAGGAACAACATTAAAAGCAAACTTTATTGATTACACTAAAATGGACATTCTTATTTTATCAAGAGGTACCAGAACGTATCTACCTTGATTTGATGTATTTTGTTCTTGTTATGATTCATCCACGCAGGTGAGTCTCTTTTCTATGATATCTGCCGCTGTATTCTATTCGGACGACCATATAGCGTATGAACGTTAAAACGTTCAATGGGGTGAATATGTACCATATGGCTATATGAATCGCAGTCGCAGTAAAATATTAGCAAATCAGTTTTAAAACATATAAATCAACTCAACGAAGACAAAATCACTCCCATCAGATTGCTCGATTCTTATCTCAGTTGGCATCCGTTCTGATCCATGTTGACGAACAGAAATTGGGCTTAAACACCATCACCTTCGTCCGATTAAGCATCTGCATGTTATGTTACAGCGTCGAGATAGAAACTAACATCTTTCATCATTAGCGATAGCGATAGCATTGCATGTTGAGGTGATATAATTGTTTATTTCATTACAACACCAATTGACTGTAGCTTACACTCCATCATGCGCACAGGTTCAGAGATGTAGCCTGCTACGACTGGTGTGAATGACATCGGTTGTTACAAATAGCGCACAAATAGTAACAATATAGCTGGAAATTGCATAATATTATGATAGACATGGTTACGTGAACAAAAGCAGCACTCAAACATATATCTCACTTACGGTTGTATTGCAATAAACACTAATTTGTCTATTTGCTATTTGATTTGTTGCTGCAACCTTTTCTTTTGTCATCACATCAACGCGTAATAACGTGTATCGTCATGTATCTCATTATCGGAGAGAAGTTTCTTTCTAAATAGACATGATCAATACCAAGATGTACATTTATTCAAAAAGTGAAAATAAATTGTGTTTCAGTAACAATACAGTTGTAATACGCACTTTCATAGTTGATGTGATGTGCTGGCTGTAAAACAAATTGCCTTAAATGTTTATCGACTTTTCAGCCATCTAGACAAACGGATCACCAACATGTGTATAATTACAATAACTTGCAAGTTCATGGGAAACCAATAACACCGCGAGCTGACAATACTTCCGGAACTACCGACACCGAATGAATCACCGTGCCGTACATGACACAAGGTAGTCATCAACTGGTTATTCGCAGGAGAATATGACAGATCTGTTCTAACAAAATATGAGCGGATGAAATGATAAACGTAAAATTACTTAAAACGACGACCTGACCTGACACTGGGATTTATTTTTGCGCAATCAATCTTCGTAAGAAATGCAGATGTGATTGTGTACGTGTCTCGGTTAATAATGATGATGATGCTAAAGACTTTGTTTTCCATTCTACGGCTATTTGATATGTGAAATGTTCACTGGCATAGACGAAACATTACCAAAATATAGATCAAATCATGATTATTTCACAGTTTACTGTACAAGTTTAAGCCAGTGATGTGAGCCGTTGTCAAGAAGGAAAATACATGAAACCTTACCAACAGCCCGACGGCCTGTACCCACTGATGCTCTGCCTTTGTACATGTATTCTTGCACACAGCTGAAGTGTTTGTAGCATCACTTTATCTATTACTCGAGGCGCATAGCATGGCAACTAAGACAGTTTACTTTTAGTTTATCACAGCCTCGCAAGGGTTGCAGAATGCAGTGCATAATGGCGCATACCTGTGTGTCTACATGGCCCAGTGACAGTGTGTGATTCTATATGGACCATTGACAATGTGTGAGTCTACTTGGTCAAAAGACAAAGTGTGAGTCTACATGGTTAAGTGACAAAGTGCGATTTTACAGAGCCCCATGAAAATGTGGGAATAAACATTGTCAAGTAGCAATGTGTGATTCTATATACTCCAAAGAAAATGTGTGAATCTACATGCCCAGTGCCAGTGTGTGATTCACAAGGCCCAATGACACTGTGTGAGAATACATTAAGCTTGTGTGAGCGATGCACTGTTCACTTGCCGTAATACGTAGCATATTATTGAGTCTCTATAATGTAATTACTTCGGTGTAACTGTGCACACGAAAATGTTGACTTAATTGTCGTGCTGAATAAAGTGGCGAACATGTGATAGACGACCAGAATACCTGAGCGCGTTCCACTCAGATATCAGCACCGTAGATAATGTTACCATGCATGATCAACCTGTTTGAAAACCATCAGGATCAAAGATTATCTACAACCTACAAAACCGTCGCGTTTATCTGATGACAACTGCGAGTGTAATTTACATTAAACAATTGTGAAACAATTGCACATCGACTGATACATTACATGATGTAATTGATGACGCTGATTTGCAATCTCGTTGCTACTTTCGACTATTTGTATAATTCTGCATGCTATATATTTCGTACTGGCCGGGGTTAAAAGGTGGCTGTTAGATGAAGGACATTCTAGCTCATTAAAAGCCAACCGTAAACAGACCCTTGGACCTCAGATATTGTTGGTGACAATCGTATTGACATTAAGTATGTATTCTGAGGCTTACTTAACCATGCATTGCTGTTCTATCAACATCTACCACAATAACCTGCTGCTAATAAACTGCTTCCATTATGAAGCGAGTCGATTCACATGTTATAAAGTTAATACGGTTTGGTTGATAGCATTGATGTTTTTGCAAAGCAATTAGCGGCAAGAAGTGTTATAGATCGGTCTCAAGACATTGCTGACGTCCTATGCTGAATAATGCATTACTGTCCAAGTGAGCCTAAATTCATGTAGCTGTCTTCTCCATAGACGCCTCCATCAGAGCCTAATATCCGTTGTTACTTCACGTTCACGGAACTTAAGAGAGTTACAGCTGGTAGAAACTGTTCATCATTTTTTTTATAACTGGCATGATAACATTGACTTATTTTTGTATATGTAATGAACAAAAAACATTAGCTGTTCTCTGCCGTTTTATCTAACCTTCTGGAGTTTTCCTGAATAGGATTACGATACACTTGGTCACGCTTACGACAGTGGTTGCTTTCTCATCCAAAGTCTCTAGAAATATGTATTCCAGAAAACCACAATTATTAACTACCCAGCACTAGCTAATTGCAGATGGCTAGCGCCATGATTATGTAGATTGGTGTAATATATCATCCGACATTTGGTTCAAATGAACACATTTTTGCACTCTTATTAGCCAACGCGAATTATGTGATAGGATTACAATAATAAACAATATACGGTGGTTAAAACACGATAATACTCTATCCCAGAAACCAATTCATATTGACCGTCGTAGACCATATACGGTAGACATTTTCCATTACTCGTTCACTTTTAGTATCGTTGTTCTTGTCACCATATTTCAATAATCACCTCAACTGTATATATTATTCTGCCATGAAAATATTGCATAAGTGTCACTGAAAACAACACGTGTATGTCGAACCGACACTAAATAAGCACGTGTTATCCACGTTTATTCATGACGTTTGTCAAAATATTCAGATGAAAATACTATTCGTGCATAATGGGATGAATATAAAACAATGTAACAAGGAAAGGAGATGAGCACAGGATTAAATCCATTAATCTCTACAAGATCATTCAAACATGGGATGATTATATAGCAATTGGCCCCCATAATCTTGCTTAAGTAAGATCGTGTATATAACTGCGACACGACCTCTTCAGAGCACGTCACAATATAACATAAAGGTCCAAGCTGTACCAACCTCCTCGGCTGCTGTCTTTGAATATCCCAGTATACGTAGTATATTATGTTGAAAATTATATAGCAATCCCGAACATGCTGGTTAGATGTTCAAACAAACAAAGAGAAACTGTTTACTATTCTATGGGTTTAATAGTGTTTATACTGCTAGACAACAGTTTATTAATTATTGCACACACTACAATGCATCCATCTCATCCGATTGAAAGTCCACGTCAGTGGGTCTGTTATGTGACCAATGTACCAAATGCAGTCCTTCCCAACGCTGTTCTACGATATCAAACAGCGTACTGATCTAGTTATAGTATCGCCAAATATAACAAGTTCTGTTTTATTAAGGCGGCCTGGACGTGGCATCATTGTTCTGGCATTATGTGGTATCATTATTAACACTCGGTACCAACCAACACAACATGATACCAAATTATTCTTTTTTTTAATGCTGGCTTGGCTGAATGACTCCACTGTAAACTATAAAGCCCTGAGCATCAAACAACGCTTTACCATAACATTTCGCTCGCAGATGCAATAGTAATAATAGTTGACAAGAGTAAGCAAAAATCTCGGCCTATCTGTCCCATTTTCAGCCTACAGAGATCAATTGACCGGGCAAATTCAATGATAATAATTACTTATCTACCAGTTTGGGGACCATTTTCAATGATTTGCTTCTCATATTATTTGTGAAATACGATTTTTGAGATTTTTTCTAATGCGTAACGAGGATCCATAGGTGCTGAATATTCTGCATATTTCAATCAGCGAATATGGTCGTAATGGTCGGATGCACATTATTATCTGGTAAAGATCCTAATTGATCGAATGCTCCTGTGAGTATTGGATTGCCACACTTCTTGGTGTGTAACTAAGTAGACATCCTGGGATGCAGCAATTTTCATTATATTTATCATATGGGGAATGTTAGATGCGAGATAATAATTGCCTCAACCTGAAGCAAATACAAAATGAAATTCATAGGGGCCCTACTGGCTGAAAGTCATATAGCTAAAACATCATCAGTTGAGGTTGAGGCGCCGGCTACATCTCATATCTGTGTGTAGGCACAGACTGAGCCGGAGGGCAATTATGATATGTACACCAGGTATTTTATCGTTATTTCCTTCATTTGCATATGCGTCATTAATAATTCATTTTCTTAAGACATGTCTTTTCAGGACATCGGAATGCAACCTAGTGATGGTTATTTTGTTATCCTCTACAAAATAAAACAGAGCATTTTTCTTCGATACATTCGTATGCAAAGGTATGTAAAATATGGAGAGGTCTGCATATATAGTTATATGTGTATGTTAGAAGCATGTAAACAGCTACTGTGTTTCACCTATGTTTGTGGCTGGTTTAGTTATACGTTAACGACAATTGCAATTGCTAATCAGGAGTTATGTCAGCTTAATTACCTTAAACTAATTTTATGATTAACTATTTTGCTAGTTTTGTTTCTTTTGCTTACTGTGTTAGTACACCGTAATACAAACATAAACTACATTACTCGCATTTCCGTTCTATATGGACTGATTATGAATAATCATGACATATAAGCGTTATTGACAAATGAGCCACGCAGACTTCAATGTCCGAGGGGTGATTGTATTTTGTGCCACTTAGGGGTTGCATATTGCATGTCATAGGTCACCTCGAGGCAACAGTCCTCATCTTATGCCCCGAGGTCCCGGGTATACAAGGCAATACCCGGGCAAACGTCCGCGTCTTCCACCCGCTTGGCGCTATCGTTGGCCACTCTCTCTTACTTGTTTGCAAGATGCTGCCGGATTAACCCTGCGCTAGCGAGAACCGCTGTGCGCTGGATGTTTCCGACCAACCGTTGCTTATCTCTTATCAGAGGAAACCTTTCCAGCTCCTTCTCCAAACTGTCTACATTGCCTAGGTTCCCAACCACTATGGGCACGACTTGCGTGGTATAGCCAGACGTCCTAGCCATATCTGCTGCGAGCTCGAAGTACCGTGCTCGCTTCTCTGCTGTTTGGTCGTGCACCAGGTGGTCGAGTGCCACGGCGATTTCGACAATAAAGATCCGGCGCTCCTTCTTGTCCCAGAGCAATATGTCCGGTCTTCGGTGCTCCATCGGCTTTTTGGTTGTCAGACATATATCCCAGACTAGTTTGTACTCTCCGTTTTCTACTACGTCTGGTACTTCCGTCCAACTTCCTTTAGCGGGGGCTCCTACTAACCCTTTCTCTGTTGCTAGCTGGTACTGAACCTGTCTACATAATGAGTCGTGCTTCTCTTTGTAAACCGAGAAGTTATGGGAAGGGCATTTTGCCAGGATGTGGTCGTGAGTTTCCTGTCCCTCTTTGCACACCCTGCACGTTGTTGAGCCTTGGTACACCCCTATTTTCTTGCAGTGTACCCTTGTTCGAGTCACGTGGTCCTGTGCCGCCAGTACATAAGCGGCTGACCTAGCGTCGACTCTCCCTCCTTCAACCATCTGTACGTGTCATCCGAGAGGCATGTTTTCCTAAACTCTCCATGCTGTTTGTTCCTTCGGAACTCCAGCCATTCTGTCCTTTGTCCCTCCCTGAGCGTTTTGGTTGTTGGAATCTCTTCCAGTACTGGTACTGGTCTCTGCGCCTTCCACACCTTCTTCGCTCGTTGCAACACAGTTTCACGGTCGGGTAGTCTCCTACACATGCTGTCGAGTACGTCTCGCACTTCCAGTATCAATGGGTCTAGGCTCCCTAAAACGTATCTGGACAAGGATGCTAAAGCCACTTGGTATTCAACCCTAAGGCTCTTGAACCCCCATCCGCCCTGTTCTCCCTTCAAGTAGTAATGGTCCCTACTTGTACCGAAAAACCAGGTCCAGTTATCAGGACATTATCATTCGTGCTGCAATTTCCAACTCGTCTAACTGCTTGAGATTCCACACTCCTGTTGCCAGGGTGTACGCCAATTTGCCGACTGCCCTCCAGTTTTAAGCCAACGTTTTGTTGCGGACGTTCAGTTTTGATTTGAATATCCGCTCGACGTCAGATTTGAACTCTTCGGCTATTCTGCCCGTCACCTCATCTTCGGCTACCTCAAGCAGTTGTGGAACCCCCATGTAGGTATAGGAGTCCCCCTTCCCAAGTACTCGCAGCCCTTCTAGTCCTTTAACATTGCCACCACCACTGACGACTTTACCAGTAGCGCATTTGTTCCGAGAGAGAGTAGCTCATCGATGAGTGCCATTGGCCAGCTTCGCACAAGGCCAACGGATTCCTGACCCGTCCGGCCACCACCCGTTTTTATCATGGCTTCTGGAGCCGTTTTTCCTACCCCCATGGGGTGGGGCCCCAGGCATACAACGCTGCAGTCTATTCGGCCGTCCCCAATTAAGGGTAGACCTGCCATTGCATACGACGTCCGTCTATTTTGACCAATCGTATCATACATTTGCGTGTATGCTATAACTGACTTACTAAGGTATTGAACATTGTCTGTCGGGTTAAGAAAGCTCGGGAAAGACATGTTATGCAGGTAACCGCAGGTTCATGCTCCCGGCGATTTTTCCCACTGCGAGCGCTCCGCACTTCGTGCGCTCCGCCCTTACGTTTGCTCAAGACACCCGGTTTCACGATATAGACAATTTGGGTCTAACTCTCGACCAAATGATGTTTTCTCTAGTCCTCTGTTAACAAGGCGAGATGCATTTAATTCATGCTTCGAACATCAATCATTCACCGTGGCGTTTTGGATATGGTGTTGCTACGCCTGAGTACAGTTTATGTGCATTAAAGCATTCAAATGGCGAAGATATTTCTTGACGGAGAGACACCACCTGCATCCCAAGCAACATTGGCAAATTTTACCGAGAAGGAAGCATGACGGGTGAAGAGTATTGACAAACCACTGGAACAACTGCTTAATGAAGATCATGAGATATCACATTGACAAGTAAAAACAATGATGCATCTCATTAAATAGATTTGTCGGTATCATGAATATAAGAAGCTGGTCGTTTCCGTTAACACCTGAAACTTAAATATGAAACATAATGTTGACACGCTACATTACACCACCGTATACTAGCCATGCAACGCAAGAGCGGACCGAATGAAGAACGATTATAAGCGTCATCCACACAATATGCATGAGAATTATAAATATGTAGTGGGTAGGCAAATGTGTGTTGATTTATCGCTACTCTCAATCAACGAGCAAGTTGCAGGTGTGTTCTTGGGTGACTAGTAATATACCCCGGCAGTAGCAGGTGGGTTTAGAGGATCCACCCCAGATGCATTCGTAGACACACTTTCCGTAAACATGCAATTTGGACTCGTGGCTACATTCAGCCGAGCTCTTCGCACACTTTCTTTTCATTGTAGCCAAACCTATTTATATAGCTCATATATAACACCAGTGCGTATTAGGTATGGGCTCGGTCCTGTTAGTGATAAGCTGTCTTCATAGTCAGCACTCTTAGTCATTTGGATCACCTTCCTTTTTGGGAATACGTCCCGACTAAAAGACATTCTTTCTGATCCTTCTCGTGCATAACATTCAGGCAAAGCCGAACAAGGTGATATGCGATTGCTTCATTTGATCATCCATTATCCACCATGCCGTTTTGAATTAGGTCTTACTGTGACAAATCATAACTTAATTATACCTAGCACTACGGGCCAGACGAGCACAAGGTTGTAATATTACTAGACGTCTCTATGTTGCGTATATAGAAATGTTGTTTACCTGGTTGTGATATGATGCAAAAATAACAACCAGCGTCTGCTACCACAA
This sequence comes from Urechis unicinctus, assembly GCA_034190875.2. Lineage (NCBI taxonomy): Eukaryota > Metazoa > Annelida > Polychaeta > Xenopneusta > Urechidae > Urechis > Urechis unicinctus. Next base: position 10,686,644 of record CM067353.1, read on the forward strand.
TAAAAATTCTATTTATTATCATTATGACGTATCGACAGCATAAGGCGACCATTCATGCTCCCCCAATTTGTGCTTTAATTAACAACGAATATAATGTCATAAAAATAGCTGACTGTCTGGATGCATACTTTCGGTTTGGACAATCAAATAATCTTTGGTAATTTTAAATGATGAGCAATCTTTCCAGCGTAAAATGCCTCCATAAGAGCGAGTCCGTATGTACCATCTTCATTCCGAAAATACTTGCCTCGTGCTGATTTCAACATTCTGCATCTTATATCATTGCGTAATAGAAACAAATATTTGTTTCTTGTAAAAGACACTCTCTGCTGAATCACAATATTTCAATACAACGCTGTCGTTCTGTGAAGCCGTTCTTGAAGGTATATTACAGCATTTGCCGTCTGGCCCGTGGTTTTTATTATGTTTTAAGTATTTGCTTGCATAACTATGCAATACATCAGAATAGGGTGAGAATAGTTGTGTTAACATAAAACAGCATACAATGATGAGATTTTTCTAGCTGACATACAATGATGGAGGGGACAACTTCAAATTAAGCGACGTTTGTCGTTTCACATCATTTAATTTCTATCGAACATGATATGAGCTGCTTCATATTATTAACCGAACTTTCTCAATATTGATTCTGCGACCTTTATCCAGACATAGTTGTTTTTGGGTTTTTAAATGTTTGCGTTCTTGTAAGTTTTCTTAAACGAGTGCTTAAGATTATTGGCAACTCAAGCTCACAGCCTCCGCACATAATTTACAGATTTATGCAAATTAATTACGAAAATACTTGAGCCTGTCTAGTCACATCAACGACAACGGTATAAGATATATGAGGGGTCGTTGATTGGATCCGATTTTACGAACAAAAATCTAGAAGTCGAAAACAATGGTGTCATTTCACAACATAATGTTTCATGATTTGTTACGAAATAACCTTTGTGGTCCATTAGCCGTAATCTACTGTAACTGTGTCATATATGTTGACTAAGAACAAGACTGGCCCTCTGTCACCCGTTGCACACCCAACATAACTATTGCACACTTAACTAAGGCCCAACCATGCTTTCATATCTAATATTGGCCACGTTCCTGACTCATATTGCAGCATTTACGGGCATCGTTCATTTCCATCAGAATGTAACCGCATCATTTACAGTTTTGTTGTTAATCACTCTCGAGAGTACGCTTCTAATGTGGCATAGATTCTCCCATGCAAAACCACAAATCTAAATGAAATCGTGAGGTTGATTTTTGTTTTCTTCTTACGAGAAGTGTATATGGTAACTATCTATCACTCGTCTGTGACAGAAAAGATTATTGCGTTCTGAAAAAATTTGGTCGTGGAAATAAATTACGAGATTTGTTCATTATTGGTCCTCACCGACAAACGGTACCAATGTGACAGAGAGGGCGATTGGACTAACTGAAAGTTGGGTTGATGAACATCAGCAGGTTGCCTTTATTATCCCTTTCCCTCCACATTTTCCCTCACATATTCGCTCTCTCTCTCTCTCTCTCTCTCTCTCTCTCTCTCTCTCTCTCTCTCTCTCTCTCTCTCTCTCTCTCTCTCTCTCTTCTGACCATTCGCTAGTTCTCAGAACACTTTATATCTACTGCTTTTTATTTCTAATCTTTCCAAAAAGATTCACTCATTGCCTCTACTTATTTCGAATCAAATAGAGCGTATAAACCCGCTAGGTTTCTTCATTTCACCATTCTCTCACCCTCTTCGCATCTATAATCTGATGATAGCAGAGGATGAGGTGAGGCCGAGATAATTGTGGACCATGCGTGCGCCTTTGTGAGTCAGCATTATTTTGAATTATCTGCTTTGTAACTCATCTTTAAATTCTATTTGCAATTGGGAGAAGTTAAGAAGAATTTGGAGGACTCGAAGGCTGATGTTTGTAGCCGTAGACCCGCCAGCTTTTGATTAGCATCCATCCCAAGAGACGATCAGTTCAATAATATCAACCCAACCGCCACAAATCAACAACTTAAGTCATGCATTATTTCACTTATAACAGTAACAAACGGCATATGCGTACATTCCAATGACAAACTACCGGTTGCATGAGCTACGGTGCCTTAGATTGGTTTAACGTTGGCACGGGCGTTTCTCGTCTGTCAGTTCTTGGTGACCATTCTTGTGAGCATTGTATTATGACCGTCTGTGCAGTCAAGATGTTCGATTGGTAAAATATGATTTCAGAATGTTTAATGACATATTTGCCTTCCTCTATATAAATGTTACACACAATAATCCGATATGCGTCAGATCGAGCACGATATTGGAGCACGAATGAGACTTAACGGTACTAGAGTGTGTCGCTTATATTCGCCTACACCAGCACGGCACAAACCGAAGGGTATGGAAGCTAAACGACTGTGATTAACGAGTATAAAGCGCGGCGACCATCTATTTTCGCATAATTTAGGCTATGGGGTTGTTTAATTACAATCATCATATGGATAATTATCAACACTATTGTAGAATTGCGTACCACTGTTATGCCAAGGAAACTCGATTTCCTAGGTATGAAGAAATTTGTAAAAAAACATACCCTGAGAAAAATATCACAAAAAGGACACTTCGCAAAGAAGACAAGGTTCCATACACTTGCATGCTTACACATAAGTGCTCACAATATGCAGATTGTAAAGCGGTAGGTGAGTTGCGAGCTAGTGGCTCGCATTTTTGTTGCAATTAAAAACTCGCTGTCATTGCAATTAATATCGATAATAACCAGGCTTCATATTTGCCTTACATTACATAGTAGTTTGCATCACTCTGATCATACTTGAAGGAGCATATGAATTATATTGTACGTAAATAATAACCAGGCTTTTAGATGTGAGATTTTGTGTGACTGAAGCATTCACATATGACGAAATTAACGAAGTGATCATTAAAACCAAAAGAGTTTTTGAAAAAAGGATATTAAAACTGCATATTTATATATGGCATGCATTTCTAAATGCGCTACGTACACGCTGTAGCTTACACTAGATGACCTTTGCAATTTAATACCTGTTGAAGAGATGTCATGTGCATCTCAAGCAGCATTGGGAAGTGTTACTGAGAGGAAAGCATGAAAGGCAGAGATTAGAATACCATTGTGTTGGCATGAACCATATCTAATACAGATAGTGAGATAACATATTGACAGGCAAAATTAGTGATGCATATGATTAAAGCATCGTGTTTGAAAGCGTATTTTAATCAAGCCTGGCTGTGTCTTTGAAACACTGAGTCGTGAATATGATACTTTATATCGAAGACATTATTGGCTTGCAGTGCGAAAACTGTCCCAATAAACCAGCCGATGCTAGCCATTAACCTCTCGACAGAATCGAAACGAGAGCGATGCGGGCAGTTAGAACAAATAATCAAGGGTAAATTGATAATTTATTGCATTGAGCATATATAATTTAATCCACACGATTACATCGTCATACATCCTCATTGACTATCATCCTTCTGACATTGCCACAAATCAAGACATTATTTGCACTGAAATTCGATGATTTAAGGCTGTTTGAAAGCAAAATAGAATACATGGTTATGCTTACAAAAAGGACTGGGCTAGTGGTTAACAGTGACAACGGTTATGAATCATGCTTGTGGCAAGATAATATTGACTGGTAAAGGCAGCACGTTTTAAGACAAATATGCCAAGGGTAATATTCGCCATTAATTTAGTATTTACATTTTTAGAAAAGGAGAATTTTTAGCGGCTTCCATCATAAATCACTCGGAAACGGGTATAGAGATTTGTTTCAGTTACTCTTGATATCAATTATGTAGTTCATGCGTTAAAGGACGATACTTAGCACTTGTTATCTGCACCATATTGAGTGCAACCTAGCACGGTTGGAAACTAAAGCGTCGCATTCAATATTGATGATTACGTTATTCAGTTATATTATTTCAGCAAATGATTTTGTCACAAAGTTCCGAAGTTTCCGTTTAATTTTTTATATTCCGTTTATCTCCTCTTCTACTCTCGTCCTCCTATGCTTATGTATTATTTACCTCTCTTGCCCATTCGCTCACTATCAAACTTTAGGATTAGCACACCTTGAACCTACTGCTTTTTATTTGTAATCTTTCCCCCAAACGGTTCACTAATTATCTTAAATCTAATAAAATCCACAGCCCCCGCCCTTTTTCTTTATGTTACCATTTTGTTGACCACTGGGGTTAATGGGGTTAAATTGGGGTTATATGATGCATTTACATCTGGTATTACTTGACATATCGTGATTTGAGTTACGTTCTGGCCGTGTAGCTCAATCTAGTTGCCCGTTATTCCAGTTCACAATACCATAGCTTCGTTGATAATATCCTGTCGTGAAGTTTTGCTGAATGTCAAAGAGTGTGCAGCATTGATCTTCTTGGCTCTCTCGTATATCGCTCAGACAATTAATAGAATATATCGATGAGCCAGTTAGTTTGAATAGCCCGAATCAACAGTTCTTTGTTCGCAAGCTTTATAGGTGTATGGATTCTTTTTTCACCCACCCACCTCTCTCTTTCAGTATCTTACCAACCAACGATCATCTTATTGGTAGCGCGCCGTAATGCAAAGGAATTTCTTTATCTAAGAAACCCTGCGCACGTACAGGTGCTAAACTTCTTGCAGTATTTTATTGGATTGATGAAGAAAAACTATTGCGGTAACTTGAGACGGTCTTGCATTATGTATAGAGGCAAAATGATCGTGCTGGCCTAGATCAAAACAGGTGGTTACAATAATCAAGGTCCGTTCTGGAATGTTGGCGGAATTTGCATCTGACCCTCAGATATTCAAAGGCAAGCCAAGTCCTACTTGCCCTATCAGGAGAGAATTGTTTCGGTACAATATTTCGTAAAACATGAATGAAAACTTTTAAGAAGAAAAAACAATGACGGGTCGTGCCGCTGCTCATTTAATTATTCTTAAACAAGTATGTGAAAATAATGTTTTAAATCGAACAACCTCATGGGGATTTAGATTTCGTTGAACGGTTTTGTTTAAGATAATGCAACGTGTAGTTGCATGCGACTAGCGCATGTTGTATGTACTAGATGTGTGTCTGATGTAAGGCAGTCGATTCTACATCCCCGTCGAGGTTATTTAAGCTACCTCAGGGACCCCGTATGCATTTATGTACTCGATGTCATATCGCAAATGACTTCACTGCCACTCTAGCAGGATTGCTTCTTTCACATTTACTGAGGTCTTCTTATCAAGCTGGTTGTGTTCTATTAACATATTTGCGCCTTAATTTGGCTTATATAACAAGTCATTTTTGGTACATTGGCAGTGGATAGGTTGGTAAATGGGCAGCGAGCAGGTTGATATATTTTCAGTGGGTAGGTTGGTATATTGGCATGGGTAGGTTTGTATATTGGCAGTGGTTAGGTTGGTGTGTCGGTAATGGGTTGTTAGGCTTATTGGTAGTCGGTTGAATGGTGTATTGATGGTGGGTAGAATGGTGTATTGTTGGTGGGTAGGTTGGCGCATTGGCAGTAGTATGGTTGGTGTGTTGGTAGTGGGGACAATGGTGTATTTGTAGTGGGTAGAATGCTGCGTTAGTAGTAGGCAGGAAGGTGTATTGGTATTAGTTAGAATGGGGTACTGGTAACGGGTAGGTTAGTGTTTCAGCGATGTGTAGATTGGTGTTATGTCATTGTTTTGCTTGTGAATAGCACAGCCTGCAAACCAAAGTGTACTTATGTGTGGCTAATATTATTCATCGAATAGACATGCCCTAAAAGTTTAATTCATGCAATTATTTTATGCCCTAAACAGAAGCACTACTTCATTCCACATGCTAGGAATAGTTTTAAGATTAAGCTAGAAGCAGTTCCGTTGCTTTTAATGCTTGATATAAGTGATTTCACCTATAAAGTGAAAACTGTGGTAGTACCACCCAGTTGTTAGCGAGAACCCCTCGGCGTTTTATCGCAGCCTGGCTCTATCAAGTATGTCAGGCAAGCTTAACTGCAATCTTCCATCGCAATCACCACGTACGATATGACAATGCAGGGATATTGGCGGTCGAACCGAGTGTCAAAAATCAAATGAAAGAGGGATGTGAATGCAAAGTAATACATGAGAAAGTGAAGGGCAATAAGGCATAAGAAGAATATCTTTGACGAACGAGATGCAATAAAGACATAGTTAGTGGAAATATAATGCCAAAGACTCAAATATGTGCTTAGTGACAAAGCAGCAGTAGAGGGAGACTAAGTGAGGACAGAGTACGCTTACCAGAGGGAGGAAGCTGTAGAAAATGCCACGCTTCATGTTTAAATGGGTAGATGGTAGGCAGCGCTACGTTATCTAAGTCATATGTCAGCACACCTACGTAATCACAACGAAGTGAGTAGAACTAATTGAATGCGATATGGTCCCTATGCGCAAGTTATCTGATATGCCTTTATATCCGTATATGGCGGTGATTCCGAGCACTCTTCTTGTCGCCCATAATCTGATCACTAGTGAGTGAAAACACCTGATGTCTGTCGAGAGAAATTGCGTGCGAATGTCTCTGTCCTATGAATGAAATGTATTATGCACATCCGATATCTAAGGTGGCTCTTTTTTGTTACGCATGTTGTTATATATATCACAGCAGTTGATCGCTTAGTGTATGTTATCAGTTGAAAATATATGCATGAAGTGGCAGTTGGTTGGTCTGCTTATACATTATATTTCATCGATTAGTATGGGTTTATTTGCAATAGTTATTTTCATATGAATTCTCACGTTATGATTAGTAAGGTATTGAGGTAAACCTATATGAAAGATGACCCGATTACCGTAATTGTGAATAGCCCAAAACACTAAACAAAACTAAAGGATGACACCGCGGAAAGCACAAATAACGCTTGAGTGTTTGCAGGCAGTAGCAGCCTGGGGCTTGTGTGATTCCAGTTGTATGAGTATTTATAACTTATGCCAGTGGGGAATACTGTAGGATTTTTATGACGAAATGCAATTTTTCCTATATTGACCAGCTAATAAAACACGGGTTAAAACAGCTGCTTAAACGATCCATTCAGTACATGGCGTCTACATTGTAAAATATAAATATTAATTAAGCAGACTTGGTTGCGCTAAATGTTTGTGTCTCTCATCAAAAGACTTCTGTTTCTGTATTACTAACCTTGAATTTTATCACATGTATGTCACTCTTTACGTTTTACCGAGAATATCATCTGCCACATTAATACTGATTACCAAATATTTGTTGTGAATCTTGCTGTGTCATTTTGATAGGGTTATCGATAAGCTATGGTGAGCGCAAAGTTGTTGCGATGGAAATGATCGTAACAAATTCGGCTGAGCAGCGAAAACTCCATTGGTCTGCCATCCATCATGTGATCACCTAAGTATAAGTAACTTCTACAGGTACAACTGATCATGACTACGTTTCCCTGTCCAGCGAGCGAACACTGCTCCCCTTGGTTATACCGACAAACACAGCATAGTGTTCCTTGGACGTGGTAACTCACATAGTGCAATGGTTTTAAATAGAACCATACAGCGTCGTCGTGTCATTTCTTTTCATGTTGCGTCACTGGGACATTCATTTGAAAAAAAGTATTGACATGTGACAGCTTGATGTTATTAGTGCAGGTACGATCACTGGTATGAAGTGTTATGTGCTACAAACTTTGATAGACTGCCCTCAACTACAAGCGGCTTACGTTACGCCGTGACCTCTTATGTGCAATATTCCCTTTCAGTGACAGTGGCTCGCAATGTGCCGTCCTATGGTGGAGTCATGTGGCATCTGATCCGTTATGCTTGGATACAATTGACATCACAAAAAGTAAAGGTTTGGAATTTTTGCAGGTTTGCTTGGTTTTGAGAACAAATGTGATGTGACGATGAAATACATCCGAATGCAGACTGCATGAGAATGCATTATATGGATACATTTCCAGTCAATTGGGACATTTCCGTCTTTTATTTGCTGAATGAGCATAGTTAATTTTATGACTATTGTCTTTGTCCTGCCTGAGTAGAGTACATCGCAGTTCTTAAAAACCGAAGTTGTAAGTACGATACTAGATTTCAAATGTATTATCGCCTCGCATTGTGATAGAAACATGGACAGCTTCTCTTTGCATGTGTTGCAAATTTCAAATATTCTATTCAATTGCTATCGATTAAAAGCGCGAGAGAATCACAACAACATGAAGGAATCGTCTTCAACTAATTCATCCTCTTTGTTAGTGTCAATCACTTATTCTTCGCCGACAAATATATCCCAATGTTCGATGCTTTTAGCTCTGCATCAAAGTATCATTCAGGTATAATGTTGATAACAAGCTATGAACATCATACTGACAAAATACATTTGGTCAAAGACATGCAATTAGTTATCTGAGAAGACAAACACTGTCGGCTAATATGATATAAATATTCTCTCATGAGACATGGGTCTCATAACCGTGAGACTCATGAGACATGGGTCTATAAACGCGTAATGCGCGGTACTAAAGCGCGAAAAGGCATCTATAGTTGGAACATAGTCCTGTACGATGTATTATATCACCTTTAATTGGGTTGAAACAGTGCTATAGAATAGCTATAAAACATCATACAATGCTCTTATTTACGGCCAAATTAAAATTATGAAACCCACGCAGATCCTGCGAACTACGTCAAGATCGTCGTATCCTGTTAACTCTCTGAAACAGAGCATTTGCTGCTCTATATCAGTAGCTGGACTTCCTTAATTAAGACATCACAACCTTTACCATTATAATGGAGTATCATTTACTACACCAACAGTTCTGTCCGACAGTGGCAGTGCCATGACGAACGGCCGTATATAAATACAAGTGCAAGTAGCACCACTCATCATTTACTTACTCTTTTGAAATAACAAAAGATTGACCATAGTTTTTTGAAAAGAAAAAAAAACAATTGTAAGAAGAAGCAAGCTTACATCACCAAGTGACGGTTATAAAAACGTGTGCCAGTGTGTATTGACGTCAGTGATGTAAAACACTACTGCAACTGTGATGATGTATACTTGTAAGAACCATGTTAGGTGACCCTTGCCTTATTATAAATTATCTTTAGTTTTAGGGAGTTTATGCCATCACTAGCATTCCAGCAAAGACAGTCAAACCCATTAGGTGCCCTTTTTTACTGATAAAGCAGCATTTACGGGCATCGCCGGGGTATCATCGTTCATTTCAATGAGAATCTAACGACATCAGTCACAGTTTTATTGTGAATCTCCCTCGAGATTACGCGTCTAATGTGGCATAAAATCTCCATTGCAAAGCCACAAATCCAAATGAAATTGTGAGGTTGATTTTTGCTTTCATGTTAAGAGCAATATATATGACAGCTATCAATCACTTGTCTGTGACACAAGAGTGTATTGCTTTCTGCACAATAAGATCTAGAAAATAGAACTATTTGATTGTGATTTGATAAACATTAGCAGGATGCCTTGATCATCCGTTTACCTCCTATTCTACTCTTGTTCATTCATATATTCTCACTCTTACTGCCGACCATTTGCTAGCACGGAAACTTTATTCTTATAACATCGTGTACTTACTGCATTTCATTTCTAATCTTAAACCAAAGGATTCACTCAAAGCCTCTACATATCTCAGATCATCCCGAATCTATAGGCCCCTCGCTGTGTTTATGTCACCGTTCTCTCGGCTACCTCGCCCGTTACCAAAATTAAATTAACAGTTGTGTGTTGCGTAGCTTGAGCCAGATAAGTGCTAGCACTGCGTACAAAACTATAAACTGATGGAATAGAAGGGCCTACAGTTTGAGAGTAGAGGCTGTATCAGCATTGGGTGCGGCAGACGGAAATATAGGCCTGGATTGCGTGATTGTGAGGCAGAATATGTTTGCTGTTGGGCGCAATTATCAGCTAAGTAACAAATCCATACACTATGTTCGCTGTGAGTAGGAGATGTATCGAACAATTATGACAACCTCCGAGGATTCTAGCTTGAGAACACCAGTTATGGATAAACTGTCACTTATGCCACTGGTAAATACGTTCGAATCTTAAAATGAATAACTGCAGTATTTCTTATAGGGACCAAGTATTACAGCACGGGGCAGATAAAAGATGTTTACAGTGCATAACGTCTACATGTTCAAAGCTAAACATGAACTGAAAAGACCTTATGTGTCTTTCATTAATAGGCAGCTGCTTCCGGTACTGTAATACCAACATGAAATTCCCTCATGGGGATATTACTCTACGTTTACCAATACATGAAAAATAGAATCTCCCAGATCAATACTTGAGACCATTGACAAAAGCTGCTGTCGAATCTATCTTCGCCACCCTGGCCATAACAGGGTCCGATCTCAATGATTGTTCTTCTATCTCTGCTCATTGCATTATACGATAATTAAGAAAAATGATACTGTGCTCGGTGAAGCGGCGCATGCTGCGTGCTTTGTTAGTATGCAGTAAAACAACATAAACAATATTACTCCATCATCTAACTTGCACCTCCTATATTGACTTATAATGATTTATCATGTTATGCTTGTTAAGATACTTTCTAGATATTTATTGGGTTATTATTATTATGCGTTATTATATAAAATTAAGCCTGTACCCAATTCCTGTTTACATGCTAATGTGCCATCCCAAATTCGATAAACGAAAAGTTGGTTAACTTTTTTGCTACCATCAACATCCAAGTCAAACGCTTCTAACAGTAAAGACAATCCTCAATATGTACGCGTCCATCACGATTATTCCTCGTGTGTTTAAATTGGTGGTGTTGCTTGCATGTCAATAACCGAGATCGGCCAGAAACCAATCACAGAGGAAGGACATAAATCAAACTTATGAAGGCTGAAGGATTAATGCGACTCTACATGTTGGCAGCTACATTTGCAGGAACCAACAAGCCTCGTCGTTCTCTATCAACTGGTAATAATGAGTCTCTTGAGATCTCTGCAGCTGGCAGTATATCAACAGGGTATGCTGCAATCCAAACCAACCCGTCAGATATTATGGTCACCTGGGGAAATGAACAAGGCAATACATCATGAACACGTTGCCGCATAGGTCATTAAAGTAAATGCCCAATATCAGCTCATCTGAATCAAGCAGAATCAATTGTTATTACGTTGGCTATGCCTACAGTACAAGCTTTTCTCCTAAATAACTACTGCTTTAGCTTAGGTTTAACACAAGTTGCGAGGGAGTTTTCAATGATTTATTTCTCTGTGGTCCATAAATGATGTCACTGCAATATTCCCAGCAGGCACTATTGTCGTCGGCAAGTCTGACATTATAGCTACATTCATGCTCCTTAGAACAAATTGGATTCATGAATATGAGACTTGCTTTATTTGATCGATACATTACTTGAATAAGAAATGTTACATTTGGTCTGCTATTATTTTATGGAAGCGTCCGTACTTTTTTCACTACAACGTTATTATGATTGATTACCGATTAGCGTTAGTTGGTGTAAATTGTTTGTGACACAATTTTGGCGCATTGATTATTGGGCTTTACTGGATTTATTCTTATATGTATGTATGTATGTATGTATGCATGTATGCATGCATGTATGTATGTATGTATGTATGTATGTATGTATGTATGTATGTATGTATGTATGTATGTATGTATGTATGTATGTATGTATGTATGTATGTATGTATGTATGTATGTATGTATGTATGTATGTATGTATGTATGTATGTATGTATGTATGTATGTATGTATGTATGTATGTATGTATGTATGTATGTATGTATGTATGTATGTATGTATGTTGTATATGCATGTATGTATGTATGTATACTAGCATGTAATTATGTATGTATGTATGTATGTATGTATGTATGTATGTATGTATGTATGTATGTATGTATGTATGTATGTATGTATGTATGTATGTATGTATGTATGTATGTATGTATGTATGTATGTATGTATGTATGTATGTATGTATGTATGTATGTATGTATGTATGTATGTATGTATGTATGTATGTATGTATGTATGTATGTATGTATGTATGTATGTATGTATGTATGTATGTATGTATGTATGTATGTATGTATGTATGTATGTATGTATGTATGTATGTATGTATGTATGTATGTATGTATGTATGTATGTATGTATGTATGTATATATGTATGTATGTATGTATGTATGTATGTATATGTATGTATGTATGTATGTGTATGTATGTATGTATATGTATGTATGTATGTATGTATGTATGTATGTATGTATGTATGTATGTATGTATGTATGTATGTATGTATGTATGTATGTATGTATGTATGTATGTATGTATGTATGTATGTATGTATGTATGTATGTATGTATGTATGTATGTATGTATGTATGTATGTGTATGTATGTATGTATGTGTATGTATGTATGTATGTATGTATGTATGTATGTATGTATGTATGTATGTATGTATGTATGTATGTATGTATGTATGTATGTATGTATGTATATATATATGTATGTATGTATATATGAATTTATGTATGTATGCGTCCATTAACGGTTGCGCGACTCTTTAGCGATAATGATGGTAACGTCGTAACTCTACGCTTCGGCTATAGGCCAGAAATATGAAAGATCTGTCAAATATAAAGCAGATATAGTTCAAACATTTCTAAAGCTCAAGCTCAAAACCTGTTTATTGACTGATAATTGTGTCGTCGGGAATTATCCATGGAACGTCCGTTTTAGACTTAATTTCATGCAAAACCGTCGAGAGGTAACGATAGCTTGCTGTCGACCAGGCCGATGCATGATTAAGGAGCTCTCTAACCGAAAGAATTTGCAATAAAATCACAGCCGCATTGACTAACCGAGGTACAACTTTCCATGTAAGCGAACTGTTTTATGAAACAGGTTGCCATAAACGGGCGCGCATAATATGACGCGAGATCAAGTGATATATGGCGTTAACAGTAGATGCGGGATGTATGCGCCATTTAGTAGTAAAGGAATGTCGCACACAAATATGCACCATCTGCATAGATGACCAAATGTTTTACAGCGCTTGCACTTTTAAACATTACACTTATTGATCCTATCGAGCTGAACACCAACTTTGAAGTGTGAGATTGTTTGAGAATGCTTGACGAGCGTTGCAAATTATATTTGACTAGATCATTTGAAGTTCTATGTTTGAGTGCAATAGTTAAGTTAAAACTAAGCATTTACTTTCAGCAACGCTCATGAGAGATGGAGGTGATGATGCGTATAGATGCCAAGGTTTTTTCACTGCATTAATCGCAACATGCACTTGCTTGAACCCCTAATAATAGCCTAACGTAACAGCATAAATTATTAATCTATTCTTGTTGTCTACTTCATCATCACGAGTGAATAAACACTGTGGGTAATGAAGTTGATAGCATTTTTTTACGTAACTGCGCTGATAGATATTTCATATATTGTATAAAGTGTGCGTGTGGTAAGTTGGATTTACTTGGCATTGCAATGATCTCCATGCGTTAATCTGACTGACCAAAATAACTAATGTATTTCTCTTCATGCTGTTATATGTCCACTAACTGACCTTGCCAAGGTAGTGCGCACTGACATTGGCTATTGGCAAATACCCCTCAGCCAGATCCTACTATGATCCTGACGCAGGTACACGGAGCAAGTGGTGCGAGCCTTTTCTAAACCCCATTCAAGCATATCATTTTGTTTAGCAAACAGAAAAACACATTCCTGGATATGAATACACAAATCACATGTTCTGGTCTACAATAAGGGCAGGTAGTAATGGTTGACAACAAGGAAACAAATTCCTGATGGTTTCTTTACGGATACGATATAACTGTATCCTTAACACCCATGGTTTGCTCATATGTTGGCTGTCATTGCTTTGCTAACTAGGACCCACACGGGTTACCAACATATTCTCAGTTATTTTGAGAATCAACGCGAGTTGGGTTTGTCCCAGTTTATTACATCCGTTTAAGAAGTGCTACCGAAAGACAAAACTTGCTCTAGTGTGCTTTCTCGCCTATCTATCTGATATTAAAATAAATATATGTTTGGGTTAAGCTCGTTATGGTTATCGTCTTAACGCTGACGTCTAGGTCACGTTTAGGTATCACTATATATTGCAGCGTGAGCTTCAATATTTGCAATGTTTTAGAGACTGTGATATGTTCGAGAGATGTTAGTGAAATCGGGAAGGATTGTTCAGCAGCATAACAGATATCCGTCTGATGCAAGTATCGCCACCAGTGCGACTGTGATAGCTGTGATATTTTTGCTTCTATTGTTAAACAGATGATTGTTCGGGAAACCTACTGCTTAAACGCACCAGACAACAGCGAGAAATTGCACGACCTTGAAGCATTGGTTATATCATCAGATAGTTGCATCCGGATACCAAACAGTGCGTACGGTATGCACGTTAGGTCAGCAAAATATTTACGGACATAAATATCGATAATATACAACGGGCGTCGACTATGTATTTATGTTATATATAATACATTGTTGATGAAGTATTGTGCTATAACTAATGTTTAAACAGAACACACATTTTGAAGGTTGAATTCAACCAGCGGCTTCATCATCAGATCACAATACATATCGCTTGTCCTTTACTTACTCTTGGTATCGCGTGGCCAGCTTTGGTAACTCTTGCATTTAGTTTACGCTAAATTGAAATCTCTATTGGGCACGCAAAACCCAATGAAAGAGAGGGAAACGAATTTCATTTCTTCTTCTGATGCTATCACTATCCTGGGTAATGCAGCGACGGATTCAATTAGAAATACCAACTCCACTATCCCACACCAGCTCGCACCCCTATTACACCCCTCATCACTATTATACGAAACCCTCAGTCCCCACATTTCAATGTGCTGTGCGAATATTGGTGAGTGTCACGGCAGCCTCAGCGTGCATTGCAGGGGTTTCATCGTTCATTTCTATGGAATTTGTTGGGCGTCATGCATTGCAACATTATAAATTGCACGCCAGAGTACGCATCTATTGTGGCTCCATGCAATTACCATTAACAAAATCAACAGCATGTTGAGATCTTACGTTGCTCTCAATAAAAAGACGCTATTCTGAAAATGATGGATAGCATCCCATAAGTGTCACAAACCTGTCAATATAATCTAATAAAAGTCCTACCACGAACAAAAAGACGTTGAATTAGCAACCAGTAAGGATAATGGAAGTGGTGCTAGTGTCTGTGCGTGTGTGTGTTTGTGTGTGTGTGTGTGTGTGTGTGTGTGTGTGTGTGTGTGTGTGTGTGTATGTGTGTGTGTGTGTGTGTGTGTGTGTGTGTGTGTGTGTGTGTGTGTGTGTGTGTGTGTGTGTGTGTGTGTGTGTGTGTGCGTGTCTATCACGAGAGCCAAGCTGAAGTAATTTTGAAGCGAGGTTTATTTACCTTTTCAAACGGCAGAGTAAATGCAACACAGCGTTAATTAGCGATGACAAAAAGTGCTTCCTCTCTCGTAAAGAGCCAATCATCCAGTTCAAATCAAATCCTCGATTTATTGTTACTATGGTAACATTCAAAATCGAATTAACTACGTCACCTCTGTTTGGATTAAAGTAGAGCGGCAATGCCTAGCAAATTAGAACAATGCCATGCGTTGTGCCCTTGTGCGGGTATTGTTGGGCAAATACGTTCAATAAATGTGGTTACGTGTGCCTTATGCGACCCGTTGGTCGATATGTGAAACGGCATGCATTGGGCTGAACATCTTGCCTACGGTTATAGCACAACCATATCAATAACCTGAAACTAATCTGGTCAGTAACGAATGAATTGTTATATAATTGTTAATAAAAATATACAAAAAAAATCTGTTCAATACGAAAAGTGCAGACTGCAGCCAAACAATTAATCCGAGAGTTGTTGGGACTCTCACAGTGGTCAGATAGCATATTAGTTAATGCTACCGAGTCGGACAGATTAGTATTTCATTGTATCAAATGAAATTGTCAATAACGCTGATGTAACCATACTTGTCTTTTTAAAAAACGCTATATTTAATGGTTAATTTATTTGGCCGTATGTGTATATATGTATATATATATATATATATATATATATATATATATATATATAGAGAGATATATATATATAGAGATATATATATATATATATATATATATATATATATATATATATATATATATATATATATATATATATATATATATATATATATATATATATATATATCTCTATATATATATATATATATATATATATATATATATATATATATATATATATATATATATAAGTATATTCTGTTTAAGGATGGTTACTGTATTATGCTGTAGCAACTCGAGTTACAAGATTACACATTTGGTACCTGCATTATGTCAGCTGTAATGACCATGGTTGTTTTAATTGGCGCTTCCGTTGCTCTATTTGTGAGACCTTATTCGGATGGCGCACGCATAGTGAGCAGTTGGCGCTCGCCATGCTATTCAATCATACCTATGAACAAGCGATCGATAGCGTAATGTTGCTTTTACGTTTCACACGGTGGCTAGCTTTTATTGAACAGGTCTGTGTGCATCAACTTGGAAAAATCTTGTATAAACACCTGTGTCGTTTAACATCCCATCAACATGGTCCATGGCGACTGAGTTGAGTATGAGAATTAATGTATTTTAAACAAGGCTTACTGAATTATTTGTGTGGTCTCTGAGGATGAAGTTATTTTTCCTCTGGGCGGACACAGTGATGTTATCCTACAGTTCTCTCTGATTATGTTATGGCGTAAAGTGGCAGCATATAGCACCTTGGTAGGATCGCCATAGAGGATTACTTCATGAAAAAGAGATGCTATAAAGAGAAATTATGTGCAATTGTAAGTACCAGCAAAAGTAATACACGGAGTAAACAAGGATCAAGACCGGGATCAGCATGACGCATGATAAAGAATACGACACGTGCTAGAGCTAATATATGAATGATAACAGAATGAAGAACGCAACAACAGTTAAAAGAGTTCCTCTCGAAATTCAAAACATATCCCAATAAACAGAATGGTGAGTGGAATGTTAAGACGATACAGATATTGATACATATATCCATTGAACAAACAGATATACGTACTTAAACAGATCAAGGATCAGAATGGATAGAGCCGCAGCTTGTATCAACTCATGAGCAGGAGGTATTTACGCTAGATAGGTTGGGGGTGGGGAGGTGGCGCAAGATGACAACCAACCAACTTAAAAGCAAATAAATGCAACGTAATTACCTTCAAAACAAGTCCTCTCACAGGGATATGGCATATGTAATTAAAACGCGAAGGGATTATGAGAGATTTACAACGCATATACCTTCAGGTTGCTGTTTTCGTTAAAACTATGTACAGTACAACATGTGAAAAAAGGTAATACATCCTCCAGACCAAAACAAGATGACTAGGTATAGCTGAACATTCGAATTTCAATCAATTTCTATTTTGGAAACGCAACTTATCTACTCGCCTTTTTAGGGCGGTATAAATGTAGAAGGAGACAACTAGCGAGCTGGCATCAACCATCAGCTGATTTGCGCACACAAGAGCCTATCCAAACGCTCTCCGACGTGTAAAACCGTATTTCCATCTATAAACTTTATTTTTGAGTGTTTTGATATGCCCGGACAGGAGGCGTGCTCGCTGATGACCATCGATGATTCCTTCATACAGTGGCCCCGCTCAAGGTAGACCCTAGAGGATGATCAGGCCTGTAACACCCCTGTAACGGGAGGCGTCGTGAACCAGCTGTATATTCAAGAACCCAAATCAGCCAGAACATCATAGCGGCGTGATCCAGTTGGCAGGGTGTCGAGTTGGTTAGGGGTCGCACTGGCTTTGGGCCGGGCTGTTTCTTGTCATATTTTATTGAATCATCTTGCTCAGTATACTAAATGCCGACTGGAGAAACATGGCAAAACTGTGCCTAACGCGGCTAATCTATTTCAAACCACAGGCCATCCGACCACACCTTTAAATTTTTATACATTTTAACAGGAATTTAAGGGACATGAATAAAACAAAATAGATTTGTTGAATTTAACAACAGCCACTCGCAAAGTCTAACGCCTTGACTCTTGTCAGCCACCATGTCTTAAATAATGTCATGCCTTGCAAACAATAACGCTATCATCTGGCGTGAAATGTATTGCCATCGATAATCAGAGTAGGGATATTGCCGGAGGCAAATATTAATTGCCATCTTTTTTGACGATCTCAAGTTCCTGGTACCTGCATTAAATTCGTGCGTTTATCTTCGAAGTTGCATATAATCTCGGTACAAGTAAATGCAACATCACCGTAAATCTACAAATATTGAGCCGACAGCCACTTAATCAAATTGTTAGTGACAATGGATAAGCCATGCTGACACGCTGACCATATATCATGTGACCTTCACTGCACCGCATTATGATACCATGCCGGAACACTTCTTTGTAAACCAGTAATCCATGCAATGTGCGTGGCGTAGGTGCTTCTTCGCAACAACCTTCTTCACTCCCTTTGTCTTCCTAAACACTCTCGTCAGACATCACAAGTTCATCTCGAGGTTTAACTCCTTCCGTAAGATCGTCGTTCCTAGTCTAAACATCACTGACAACATCTCTCAGCAAGTGCTGCTGATACAATGGTATTCATTTTACTCGGCACAAGAACGCGGATCTGACCATCTTTTTTCCCCTTGATGGTCAGTTGCTGACTGTATCTCAAACAATATGGAGATGTATATATCCCTATCGATCGGACTGTTACTCTTTATTGACGGCTTAGTATGAGCCTGATGAAACCAAACGCAAGATGCCACTGCGGCCGGGTTTTTTTCCTCTTCCGCCAACCGTACTATCTTGACGTCGACTCGCCTCTATAGGTTCTCCATGGTCTTGCCAAACATAGAGTTATTCATTATTTTATACAGGTCCTTCTCAAAGTCGATGGTGGCGGCATTACGCAGAACCGTATTCATACTAATGTAGGGCTCCATCCAAGAACTTGGGTTAAAGAAAAGCGCTCAATGGATCTTGGTTAGTTTCATCGCTAAAGACAGATACAGCTTGAGGTTTCTGTAGGGACCACATACTTTTCTTTGTTGCAGAGGTTATGCACCAGCCTCTCAACTCCACTTACATTGCTCCCCAATGCACCTAGGAGTCTGACAACCATTCGTGCTGTACAAGAAGCCGCTCCTGCGCTAGGGTATGACAATCATGTAAGTCTGAAGGATATTCTAAATCAACTTTAAGTATGTACCCCGTTTCCGAATTATCGGGATGGTTCCTGTATCTGTAGATCAGCCGGCAGATCCACCCACTCAATACACGAAGAAGGTAAAGGTTGACTCCTCGCCAACCTATACCTGTTGTTGGCATCAGGTACTCTGGATATATGTCGCTGGCTTATTCTGCTCAAAGCCCTCCACGTATGGGTTGTTGGCTTTAGCGTGGCGGCGCGACACCGTGCTTATTCCACAGCGCAGCCCCTTCTCAATAAAGAGGTGCTTTTCATAATCTGTGAGAAGCTCAAGTTCCACCACTGTGCCCTTAAGAATTGCATTCCACGTTAGCCCAGTGCTGGTGTAGTAGTGGGCCGGATATAACCCATACTGCTTAAGACAGGTTTTCCGGAATGTTTCAAACACATCGGCCATGAGCTGTTCATCTATGCGCAGTTACTGGTCATAGTAGTCCCCCATGTTTTTGCAACATAAACATTCCAGACTATCTGTGCATGGGCATAGTCTGCAACAGATTTCTCCTGCTCAGAGAGCTTGCTGCAGAGCTCATAGATCGGTGGCAAAACTTTATACATCTTCCGATGCATACCCTTAAAAAACATCATAAGGTCGAGCCAAGGGGGTGAGACTCAGGAATGTTCATCACCCATCCACGCCAATTGTTTTTAACAGCCCACTTAGTCATTTTGAAGGCAAGACGTGGTGTGGGGACAGGTACTTTGTGTGGGGCAGGGACTGGTCTGCGTGGGGCAGGGACTGGTCTGTGCGGCACGGGGATTGGTGCTGCTTTGCGTACCACCCTAGCCCTTAATCAAGCAAATATGTATGTACGGTCAAATTCATTACGCTTTTTTAAGTGCTTGGAGTGCAACAGTAGAATGTGGGTAAGGCGGCTTAAAACAGTGAATTGTAACATGAATGTTTTGTGAGTTACGCTCTCGCGTATTGTGAGTCATAGTTACTATGCAATTCCACGGTTTTTATTATGCAAAAAAAGTAACAGAGCAAGCTGACTTTGCCTTTATTGACATTTTAAGGCTTAGGGTCATCAGCCAGTGAGTTCCTGACAAACTGTTCTTTTTTCTGGTGGTAAACAATCCTGTGGTGAGCCCTCTCGCACCCACAATCCATACACAACCCAATGTTATTTCTTATACCCTTCTGACAGCTTGTACAAACACGATTAACGCTACCGCGTCTTATCCTATATATTCGGCCGTTACAAAACTCTTGCGTACAGGGTCTGTTACAGGGGTTGTTTTTCCAGTCAAAATTCAAGTGCACTTATTTTCCAACACTACTTTTCTCATGTTTCTATGTATATTTATTTAATCTGTAATTGATAATACTTTCTATGTATATCGATTTAATCTGTAATTGATAATACTATCTACTTACTTAACAAGCCTGTATGCAACCAGCCAACACAGCAGTCCCCGACTCCTCTGCCCACAAGTCAAAGTCCGCTCCTCTACGACCATAGTTGCCAACCAGCTAGACTAATGGAAACTGGATATGGTATACATAATGGCATATGGATTCCAGAAACCTGCCCGTCGCACTAGAAACACTTGTGCATGGCTTAAATTGGGGTCATATGAGCTATGCGGAGAGGCTTGCAGATTTGAATTCTGTAAGCAGCACCGGTGGCGAGCAAGCAAGGGGTCGAGCCACTGAGCCCCTGTATACACTGTGCACACGCGACCATCTCGAGCTTGCGGATTTGTGTATATTGTGGTTCTAAGCGGAAACGCGATGTGCTAATTTGGACAGAAACACGAAATAGACAAATCTTTCCACAGGTGTTGGAACAGCTTGTAGCTTGCACTACTCCATGTATAAAGGGCTCTGAATTGGGTTTTAGGCTTTTGGGCCAGCTTCGGTTTTGGTAGGAAATTCAAAGCGGCTTCCATGTTGTTCTTTGTGATTTTCCAGACCTTCCACGCAGGAAATGCGGCAAATACTGCATATCCCACCATTTGCAATCTTGTCGAAAACGTGGCCAGGTCATCGAATTTCCTGCCAAAACCAGTGCCAACCCCAAAGCCTCGGGACAATGCACCCCGGCCTGCGCGGGACCCTTTCTATATGAAAAGGAGATAGGGCATCGCTTGGGGTTGACCACCATTGAGAGAGGCAATAGGACAGACCGGGCTTTCTGGGACCTCGTTTGGGGGTCGGGTCTTGGGCGCCTTGGGTGTGCACACATTTCCCTCGGCCCCTTTTGGGGGTCGGGTTTGAGGCGCCATTCTCTTACTTAGGGTGAGCAAAAATCGTGTATAAGCTGCCAGGGGTCAGTAGTATATATAGGGGAGGTAGGTGTGCCAGTGCCCATATGAGATAGGTGTGCAAGAACCCCCCCTATATATACTAATTTCTGTATAACCAATAACTTGACTTGCAGTATAGTTAGGTGGTGGTGCGCCAGAACCGCCACTTTGGATACTACTCTCCAATCTAAGACGAATTATTCACCGCCTGCAATCTATCTTTCTAATAGTTTCTAAAGCAAGTTTCAACATGTCAATGTTTTATTAGCCATACTGATAGAATGATCGACATCCAATAGCTGCCGTATAGCAGCGGGGCAATCCGAGGTGAACCAGTGTTGTTGCTGCGGTTAACTTGGCATTTGCATTAGGATGTAGTTTTTCATGTGGATTCGCGCTAATATCGGAATGAAATGAAGCAATTAACTGAGCTCCTATGTTTTTTTAAGGACGGCAAAAACTTAAAATCTTTTTAATTCCATGTGAAAGAAATTAATTGTATTACTTCTGGCGAGTTGTGCCAGTCTTTCAGTACACCATTTCGCTGACAAGGAGGTAGATTAAAATCCTGTTACCCACGTATTGATTAAAACGCTCCGAGCGCGTTGGTGTTATCCTGAACGTAACGGGGTGTCAAAACATAATAGACCTCGCAAAGACCTCGCATTGAGCAACAACGCTTGGTGGTTAGCTATAACAATAAGGGTCATCACGCTGGCTCCATTGCGGCGTAGCAGACTTACTGTTACACTGCGCATGGGACAGAGTAGAAGGAGTGTGTTGTTTTAATACTGGCTAGTGATGCTGTATACAAAAGTATGCGAAGAAAAGTCGACTCTACTCCGAGCTGTCAAACTCATAACCATATGTTATCAAGGAAAACCAAAACCTCAAACAATGTGTAGAATAACAAATGTCAGTCCCTTGTACTAAGTGACTTGTGTAATATAATAATGCTGGGGTGGGGTAATACAATATTAGCTTCAATGTAAGGCATCAGCACCAACCGTTTAACTAGGTCGTTTATCATATAGTTGTGTTGATGTTTATAACAAGCAAATCATGTGCATGTGGATTTTGTTTTGGAGCATATTATCAGTTGATCACGGCATTACCATTCCTTTGTATTAACAAGACAGCGTGATAGGTGGGGGATTTGCGTTGCAGTGGTCTCTTGGATAATATTTATGAGAGCAATTATATTTCATACTATCTATATAATATTATCGCGAGACCAGAGCCAGATTCTCTCTCTGTTACATTCGCTTATGATTGAAGGCTGCGTATCCCTGAGTGGCTGGATGGACAAGGGCACAGTATTTCAGCTGTGTATTTACTTGATCACCCGATACTCACCAGACTGCGCGCTAACGAATGAATTTAAGGGATTTCAACAAGGATTGAGAGCAAAAATGTGCTTGGCATCGATAATAGACTGCTTTCATAAGGACCAATCAAATCTACTGGAATAAATTTCATGAGATCAACGCAGCCGGTTATACATCAACCTAAGGCTTTGTTCAGCATACCAGGGTGCCTGGCATTCTTGCCACATTGTTCAAATGTATTGGGTATAAATCTACGACACATTAGCATATGAAGAGTCGCAGTAGTTATACACTACATAAACGAATATTGTTCCAATGAGTGACCAATATCTTACATATACTCATGTGCCCGATATATATACTAAAGGCTCCACAGTTTTGGGCTGACGTGATCAAACGAAGCCTAATCTAGCTTCTAGCTAATCTGGACACATTTGTCTCCATAAACGTGTACAAGGGTGTTCTAGCCGATCTTAAATATACCATGATGCAAACTATTTAAGTATCCTCGCTTGTTCATGTACATCTCCTTGGCATGGACCGGAGATGTCAAAATATTATTGACTTAAATTTCGTTTAGCGCAGTAGAGTTAGCACCCTGATCAAATGATATTTCCCGGAACCGATGTTGCCTGTACAAAATAGGAAATGTAAATTGCAAGTTCATTGAATATTGTGCTTGCATTTTCATTTACTTGATGTGTATATGATCCAATCAATAAATCACTTTTCCAACGCTTTTGCTCACAAATGATTATACAAAACCATAAGTACCAATAAAGTTAATGTTTTACGACGCTTGCTGATTTACATTTGTGCGCCGCTATGGTACCTCCGTCGTCTCATTCCATCAATGATTAGAACAAAGCCTGTTGAGCAATAAAGCTAAAGACGTGACGACATATGGGGTCTGGGGATTGTGCAAAGTCTGAATGCATAAACTTTCATTTGAATTAAATAGCTCGTACTGTATTTCGGGTTAAGGGTGCATCATGTGTTCCACGAATCTTCAGACAATGGCCTGTAATCATCCACGCAACGAATGCATGCTTCAAATTTGCCAATACTCAGCTATCTATCGAGGAAACGTTTATGTTTTATCATGTTTATGTAAAGCACCAGCAGCAGGTTAATAAATACACCTTTGTTATTCTCATGATAAGCTCGCCTTATAGATGAATAATCACAAATACCTCAAAGTTCAACAATTGCAAATTCAGCAGTTGTTCAGACCGATATAATCATTAAAAATTGCTAACGACACGTATCGCTTAAGGGTTCCCCGTGTTTTTAATTGCTGATACAGCGAATACAGACATCTGTAAAGGAAACAGCAATAATGAATGTTTTCATTGATTCGATTTAACATTTTATCACAGCATCTTAAACTTGCACAGCTAGCCACATTGTTTATTGTCTTTCCATTTAATCGTACTTAAGGCGTCTTACTGGAAGTAGGCGTCAAGCGCTTTCTGGTGGATGGATTCATGCCACGTGTGGACACTGTCGATACCTGGCTCCACCACAAACTGCAATAGCAATAAAGTCAAGTAGATTGTAACCGGTAATGAAGTGAGCTGCTATTCAAGAATAACGTAGATGGTAATTAGGCTGGTTACTTACCCTCTACTGAACTGAATGAATGCGTAGCCTTGATATAGAAGCGACCAACGAAGCGCGTCGTGTTTGGTTGTAGCTGGGACTTCTCAGCCATGACATACGGCTCGAATGCACTCCAATATGCTATCTATAATGGCAACAACATGGGTTCTTGTTCTCGCGATATTTGCGTTAGTCACATCCTAGTGAAAAGAGTTGCCAACGTGGGACCTTTCGGATATTTGAAGCAAATAAAATCTACAATGGTTGAAATATATCTCTATCCATGTATTGCAGATCATGCTAATTTTCACAAAACACCCCAATATTTAGGATCATTATGCCCTCTACATGAAAGCAAACACCGGTTATTATAATCGATGGCTTTTACTCGAACCAAAACCTGGCAAGAAATATGAATATTACATTCAGCTGTATAACAATACACTGTAACAGTACAATATCAACCTATAGCTAACCTGGTAGGGTTCGGTCGCCGTCCTCCAGGTGGTGTAGTTTTGCGGTATGTAGGCCAGTGCATAGCGAGTGGCACTGAAACATGCCAGTTCAAGTCAATGGTCGATTTTTAATGCCAATGGAGTTAATGGTCTTCGACGAAGAATCCTCCGTCTACCCGCGTTCACGCATCTATCGCTCTTTCTAAAAGACATCATGAAGCAGTAACCAATGACAACCAATACGAAATTAAATGAAGCACTTGGTCGCTTTCATCAAAGATGCTCAATATACGGGTAAAGACGATTGTTTTGTGTGGACCGCACTCTTGAAGCGCCCACTTAGCACTATTCTATTGGAAAAACCAGATTGTGAAATATCACATCAGTATTGTGAAATATCATATCATAGATGTATCAGGGAGAACAAGTGTCCTTTTCGTCGGAACTGAATATAAAGCTAATTACAGTCGATATATAAATGTATTTCGCTCGCTCCATATCTACCACTGTATGTTGGCTATTATTTTCCTAATTAAACATATTTATACATATTCTAGTACTGATGTCAAAACTTGGTCAAACATTATGTAGGTTGATTAGGATCGTCGCACACTCTTTTGACGTAAAATCCCAGTGGACTAAATTGTCATTGTTAATGATGTAAGTAGAGGTATGGGGTAACCATGCGCAACACATAAAATCAACGTACTAGAATTCTTGTAGTTGTTTTGGATACAAAGCAGCAAGCAGCTTCTCCTTCGTCTGTGGGAAGGTAACGTCGCTTGTCAGCATTTGAAACGATGGCACGCCGAAAACCTGTAGCCAAACATCATCATTCTAACACTGATCGCGCCAAGGTTATTATGAGAGTCGAAAAAGTGTTTGGACCCTGCCATGCCCATGTCGGGGCTACATGATGCCCACAAGGCTCATGTCGGGACTACATGATGCCTGTTAGGCATATGTGGGACTGTGTGATGTTCGCTAGGCTCTTGTTTGGACTGCTTAAAGCCCGCTAGGCCCATGTGGGGACTGCATGATTCCCGATAGGCTCCTGGCGGGACTACATGATTCCCGATAGGCTCCTGGCGGGAATACATGATTCCCGATAGGCTCCTGGCGGGACTACATGATTCCCGATAGGCTCCTGGCGGGACTAAATTATGCCCACTCAGTCTCAGAACACTTTGTACCTGTTTCTTTTCATTTCTAATCTTTCCCCACATGATTCACTCATTGCCTTTACACATCTAGAGATAATTGTGGACCATGCGTGCGCGTTTGTGAGTCAGCATTATTTTAAATTATCTGCTTTGTAACTCATCTTTAAATTCTATTTGCAATTGGGAGAAGTTAAGAAGAATTTGGAGGACTCGAAGGCAGAGGTTTCTAGCCGTAGACGGCCAGCAATGGATCAGCATCCATCACAAGAGACGATCAGTTCAATAATATCAACCCAACCGCCACAAATCAACAAATTAAGTCATGCATTATTTCACTTATAACAGTAACAAACGGCATATGCGTAGATTCCAATGACAAACTACCGGCTGCTTGAGCTACGGTGCCTTAGATTGGTTTAACACTGGCACGGGCGTTTCTCGTCTGTCAGTTCTTGGTGACCATTCTTGTGAGCATTGTATTATGACCGTCTCTACAGTCAATATGTTTGATTGGTAAAATATGATTTCAGAATGCTAATGACATATTTGCCTTCCTCTATATAAATGTTACACACGATAACCCGATATGCGTCAGATCGAGGCACTATATTGGAGCACGAATGAGACTTTACGTACTAGAGTTTGTCGCTTATATTCGCCCACACCAGCACGGCGCAAAACAAAGGGTATGGAAGCTACACGACGGTGATTCAAGAATATAAACCGCGGCGACCATCCATTCTCGCATAATTTAGGGTATGGAGTTGTTCGGTCAATCCGGTTGTATTTTTCATACACGACCGATTAGGTTACACGATATGTTACAAGTTAATTACAATCATCACCTGGATAATTATCAACACTATTCCAGAATGGCGTACCACTGTTATGCCAAGAAAACTCGATTTCCTAGGCATGATGAAATTTTTAAAACCACACACCCTGAAAACAATATCAGAAAAAGGACACTCTGCAAAGAAGACAAGGTTTAATACAATTGCATGCTTACAAAGAGTTGCCCCCAAGATGCAGATTGTAAAGCGGTAGGAGAGTTGCGAGCTAGTTACATGCATTATTGTTGCAATTGACAATTCGTTGTCATTGCAATAAGTATCGAAAATAACTGGGCTTCATATCTGCCTCGCATTAGATGGTATTTCGCGTCATTGCATGCAACAGTAATTGCGCAACCAAAGCATAACACTCTTGACGGGGCGTATAAATTAAACTGAACATAGCTAATATATATATAAGGGGATGAATAGGTTTAAATGTGTGATGCTATTTTGTGTGACTGAAACATTCGCTTATGAAGAAATTAACGAAGTAATTATTAAAGCAAAAAGCGCTATTGAACCTAAGAGATGGCAAAATACATATTTATGAATGGCATGCATTTATAAATGCGTTACATACACGTTGTAGCTTACACTAAAAGACCTATGAAATTGAACACCTGTCAGATTGATGTCATGTGCATCTCAAGCAGCAATGGGAAGTGTTACCCTGAAGAAAGCATGATGGGCAGAGAGTAGCACACCATTGTGTTGACATGAGCCATATCTAATAGACATAGTGAGATAACATATTGACAGGCAAGACTAGTGATGCATCTGATTAAAAGATTGTGTTTGAAAACATGTTTTTTATGAAGCCTGGCTGTGTCTTTGAACCACTGAGCCGCGAATGCGATACTTTATATCGAAGAAAATATTGACTTGCAATACGAGAACCGTCCCAATAAATCAGCCGATACTAGCCATAAACCCCTCGACCGAATCAAAAAGAGAGCGATTCGGGGAGTAAGGACAAATAATCAAGTGTAAATTGATAATTTATTGCATTGAACATATATCATTTAATCCATTAAATTACATCGTCATACAACATCATATTTTGCTTCTGACATTGACTGAGCAATGTCGGATTTTACGTTTTAATACATAACACCATCAGGTGGAATCATTTGTTGCCACAAATAAAGATTTAGTTACATTCCTTGCATTGAAATGAAATGTTTTACGGCCGTTTGAAAGCAAAACAGAAAACATTGTTATGCTTACGAAAATTACTGGGATAGTGGTTAACAGTGAAAACGGTTATGAATCGTGCTTGTTGGCAATATAATATTGACTTGTAAAGGTAGGACGTTTAAAGACAAGTTTGCAAAGGGTAATATTCGCCATTAATTTAGTATTATCATTTCTGGAAAAGGAGCATTTTAGGCGCAGCCGTCATAAATCACTTGGTAACGGACATATAGCCTTGTATCAGTTTGTCTTGATATCAGAGGCATGTTTTATATGTTTTATTACACTGCGTGATTTGCTTTAGTTCCTATGACATTCGGTCTCTGCTCAATTGAATTTACAATTACACAATTACATCCAGCATAACCAAATACAAGAATGATTCATGGATTTCATTGCCAACTTCTTTTACTAAAGCTATCACTATTCTCAATAACGGAGCGACTGATTCCGCTAAAGCTACCCTTATGTCCCACAACAGCTCACACCTGTAGTACACCCGACATAACCATTGCGTATCTAATTCAATCCAAACAATGCCTTCAAGTCGGATATTGGCCACGTTTCTGACTCTAATCGCAGATTTTACGGGCGTCGCAGGAGTATCATAGTTCATTTCCTTCACAATCATTTATAGTTTTATTAAGAATCACCCTCGATAGTACGTGTCTAATGCGAATAGAATCACCATTGCAAAACCACAAATCAAAATGATATTTGCTTTGGTGTTAAGAGCAGTGCACATGGCAGCTATCTATCACGCGTCTGTGGCACAATATATTGCACAATAATATCTCGGAAATAAACAGATTTATTGCTTCTGGTTCCTCGACAACAAACAGTGCCAATGCTGCGATTCATTGAACGTGGATTTGATAAACATAAACAGGTTGCCTTTATATTCCGTTTATCTCCTCTTCTATAATTTTTCTTTTTATGCATTCTCTCTCTCTCTCTCTCTCTCTCTCTCTCTCTCTCTCTCTCTCTCCTGAACATTCGCTACCTACGTAACTTTAGTTTCAGAACACCTTAAACCTACTGATTTGTATTTGTAATTTTTCCATAAACGATTCATTCAGTGCCTTTAAATATCGTAAATCTAATCAGATCCATAGAGCCCGCTATGGTTCTTTATGTCATCATTTTGTGGATTACTTCGCCGGTTACCAACATCAACGTAACGTTCGGGTTGTATGATGCTTTAACCAGAAAGGTGCTAGAATTGTGTACTAATTTATAATCGGAAAAGGGAGAGGGATATACAATAGGAGATTAGAGACTAAATGAGCATTAGGCGCGGCGGAGTGAAATGTTGACCGTGCGTGCAGGTATGTGTGGCAGGGTTCTTTTGATGTTGGGCTCAATAATCTTCTTAGTAGCCCCTGTTATGATTGACGGCCTAGGCTAGGCTCCCCCACTGTGGAGTAGAACCATGTGTCATAATGTAGCGGCCTAAAGTCATAACGGTCTAAAGTGATAATGGTGACCTCCGCCAGACCACGTGACGAATGTTCTATGATGTTGCCAAACCCTTTGAAGTTTAGAAATAGTTGTTGGGGGTCAGACTAATTTATGCACGTATGTTACCTCCGCCATTTAAGTTTTAGTCCATTATATGTAATCTCCTATGTAATGTTAATCGTATGTTTATATGTAAATGTCGTGGCCAACCTAAAGGCCATTTAAGTGTAAGGTGATTAGCCTTACATATAGCTTAGTGAATTAATTGTGAATTAATGAGGCGTCCACCCATTTGGTTGCACGCCAAACGAGATGGTATATAAAAAACCTCAAGAACTGAGGACATGAATCATTCGGAAATCAAGAGAGACCAACCAACTGCGTTGTCGTTATTCATTACCAACTATCTCTCTGGTGTGGAGTTTAGCAGTAGTGAGAAGTCTAATTCAGGGACTACACTCTGTGAAACCGAACACGCAGAATTTCAATGAGGAGGAGATGTATCGAATAATTATGACGACCTCCAATGCACAAGTTCCGAGCCTAAACACCGCCAGTTTTGGATTAACTGTCGTCATCTGAATATAGCAGTATTGTATCGTGAAAGCGTCGTCCTTTATATAAATTTCATCTCCATCGATTCCAACGCAAAATATAATGTTTGCTTGGGTGCCTTGGATTGCTTTCTCGCTGGCATGGGCCTTGCTGACCCTCTTGACTATATAGTGTTAAACGATTCATTTGTTAGGTTGCTTTTAGTTGTAATATCAGACCAATGCACTGATTTAGATATGGAATTAAATTTTGAGTGTGTTGCCGATATTCGCCTACACTAGCTCGACCCAAAACAAAGAGTATTGAAGCTGGTTTTTGTTGACTAAAGAATATATAGCTTGTCACCAATGCATTTAACCATCATTTACGCTAGCCCAGTGTTCTGTAATTCCCATTTTAATAACACACGACCAGCAAACTGGTTAGAAGTTAATTTGAATCATTAATATTTTTCATCATTATGCCGGAATTAATATCAAGGCAATTCAATTTCCTGTGTATGGGAAAATGTTTTGAAAACATTCCTGAAGGAATATATCAGAAAAGGGGACACACTGGCGTGTATACAAAGTATAATGTAATTACCGGAAGGTTGAAAAGGGGTAAGAAAGTTACGCTCTATTGAAATGCATTACGTTTACAATTGACAACACGTTTCCATTGAAATAAGTATGAATTCCGAGGTATTGTGAAAGAATAGTACATCGCTCTGGTATTACTAAACACATCTTGATTTGGCGCGTATGAGATGATATTTGTATTGTTCCCATAAATACTAGGTATTACTAGGTGGTTTATGATGTTATCGCTAAATCAGCATTAAGTAATGCTGGTAAAATCTCGATGCTGCAGCCCAGGTTATACTTTAATCAACTTATATCTGTTATCTCAGAAGCCCAACTTAACGTGCTATCTTTCCTTTCCTGCGAAAATGAATGATAATGTTTCGAATTATCGCATTCCCCTCGGATATCTGCCATTG
Organism: Urechis unicinctus; assembly: GCA_034190875.2. Lineage (NCBI taxonomy): Eukaryota > Metazoa > Annelida > Polychaeta > Xenopneusta > Urechidae > Urechis > Urechis unicinctus. The sequence goes on from CM067353.1 coordinate 10,717,759, forward strand.
CAATGATGATAACAGCTTGCATTTTGTAAAGCTTAGTTATTATATGTTAATGTCATCGAGTTAATGGCACATACTTTAATACGTGCATCTTACCATGATGACGTTGATCTAGCCAGTGAAGATCATTGATCTTCATGCCGCTGACTTAGTTAATGGTTGTTCAGCCACATGAATTGCGAAAAAGGATATTCGTGCGTATGAAATCGAACTCTTTTGGGGGATGTTTAGAGAAACAATTTGATATGGCAGTGATATCGCAACGTTGCGGAAGATGCATTGCGTGTTACTAGGCATGCAGTTGCATAGCCACCAGCACAGTATTTAAAACCAAAGTTGTGCTGTCTTTGTAGGAGTATAGGTTTGTTAATTTCATTTGTGTGTTGATTTGGTTTCTTATAAGTACGATTCTTATTCAAGATGTGCAAATAAAAAGAACGTGTCTAAAGTAACGCGATAATTGTTATATGCCATACGCAACCTAGTAGTAATTTATACATCGGTGATGTCGAATGGGGTCACAAGTGGCCATGGATTTCATTGGTCCAGTAAACCAGCCCTGCAACTTATTGAAAATAATACATTATAAAATATATATATATATATATATATATATATATATATATATATATATATATATATATATATATATATATATATATATATATATATATATATATATATATATATATATATATCTATATATATATATATATATATATATCTATATCTATATCTATTTATATATATATATAGATATATATATATATATATATATATATATATATCTCTATATATATATATATCTATATATATATATATCTCTCTCTATATATATCTCTCTATATATATATATATATATATAACCGCAGGGCTGGTTTACGTGCCATGTGTAACCCCATTCGACATCACCGATGTATCAATATCTGCTACCATCTACAGTATCTACAGCAAAGTTGATCCTCACTTAGTACGTACGTTTTCAGCAGGAGTATTGGTGTTCAAATATGTGGTGTTGTTTGCATGTCAAGAACCGAGATCGGCCAGGAACCAATCACAGAGAAAAGGCATTAAACAACGCAATGAAGGTGAAGGATTATTACCTCGATATATGACGGGCAGCTACATTTGCAGGAGCCATCAAGCTTCAGCGTTTTCTATCCACTGGAAAAAAATGAGTCTCTTGAGATCTCTGTCGCTGGCCATATATCAACAGAATGTGCTGCAATCCAAGCCAACCCGTAAGATTATATGGTCAGCTGAGGGAAATGTAAAAGGCAGTAAATTCGGAACACGCTGCCGCAAGAATCATCAAAGTAGATGCCCTATATCAGCTCATTTGAATCAAGAAGAATTAATAGCCAATACATCAGCCAGGTTATAACTACAAGTTTTTCTCCCGAATATAAATACCGTCTGTGCTGATGCTTTAGCTTTCGTGTAAGGAATGTTCTTCACGTTGCGAGAGCGTTTCTATGGATTTGCTGCTTTGGTCAGTATGTTGTATCAAATATATCCAGTATGTATATGTCATCAGCTCGTCTGACATTACGGCTACATTCATAAAGTCCAGGTGTTCTTTTTAATACATTTACTTGCTTTATATGATTGTTATATAGCTTAAATATGTAGTATGTTCTTTGTATTCGATGTAGATGTTCGTACTTTTTTCCCAAAACATGTAAATATGTATGTGTATGTATGTATGTATGTATGTATGTATGTATGTATGTATGTATGTATGTATGTATGTATGTATGTATGTATGTATGTATGTATGTATGTATGTATGTATGTATGTATGTATGTATGCATGTATGTATGTATGTATGTATGTATGTATGTATGTATGTATGTATGTATGTATGTATGTATGTATGTATGTATGTATGTGTATGTATGTATGTATGTATGTATGTATGTATGTATGTATGTATGTATGTATGTATGTATGTATGTATGTATGTATGTATGTATGTATGTATGTATGTATGTATGTATGTATGTATGTATGTATGTATGTATGTATGTATGTATGTATGTATGTATGTATGTATGTATGTATGTATGTATGTATGTATGTATGTATGTATGTATGTATGTATGTATGTATGTATGTATGTATGTATGTATGTATTTATGTATTTATGTATGTATGTATGTTTGTACATATGTATATATGTATGTACGTATGTATATGTATGCACGTATGTGTGTATGTATATATGCATGCATTTGTGTATGTATGTAAATGTAAGTGCATGAATATATGTGTGTATGCGAGCATTAGTGGTCGCACAACACGTTGGCGACTATAATGGTAACGTCATCATTCCAAGCTTGTGTTGAAGGCATGAGCTATTGAACAACTTCCCAATATTGAGCAGATATAATTAAAACATCTTTTTAACCTAAGCCACGAACCTGTTAATTGACTGGTAATTGAGTCGGCCGGAATTAACCATGGAACGTCCGTTGTAAATTTATTAATTGTATGCAAACCCTTGATAAGTAACGATAGCTTGCTCCCGACCAATGCGATACATACGATCATATAGATGATGTAGGCAGCTCCCTAACCTAGGATATTTGCAAAAGAACTCATAGCCGCATTATCCAACCGAGGTACAACTATCGATGCATGCTTAATGTTTTGTGAAACAGGTTGCCTTTGAAGGTCGTGCACAAATGACGCGAGATGAAGTGATATATATCGCTAACAGTATACGCGGGTTTATGCGCAGTTTAGTAAAGGAATGTCGGCACAAATATGTACCAGCAGCATAGATGACCGAATGATTTACAGGTTCTTCATCTTTATGCATTGCACTTATTGATCCTAAATTGCTAAACACCCACGTGGAAGTGTGAGATTGTTTGATAATGCTTGACGAGCGTTGTAAATTACATTTTCTCGATCATTTGAAGTTTTTTGGTACACATATTATTCACATTTTCAGTGCATTAGCTCAGTTAAAATTAAGCATGTACGTTTACTGACGCTCATGAGATGTGGAGGTGATGATACGTGTAAGATTTTGTTGCTGCATTAATCACTACATTCACTTGCTTGATCCCCTAAAGGTAACCAAAAGTAACAGCATTAATCATTCATCTATTTTGGTTGTCTACTTCATCATCTCGCGTGAATAAACATAACGAATGATGTTGATAACATGTTTTTATATTGGATATGGTGTTGGTGTAGTAAGTTAGATTTACTTGGCATTACAATGATCTAAACGCGATGTTCTGACCGACCCAAAAAATCATGTATTTCTCTTGATGCTTTATGTGTCCGCTAACAGACCTAGCCAAGGTAGTGCGCAATGGCAAAGCTTTTTGGAATGCCCCTCAGCCGGATCCTTCAATGATCCTGCGCAGGTATATGGAGCAAGTGGTACGAGCCTTTTCTGAAACCCATTCAAGCATATCCTCTTTTATAGCTAACAGAAAACCACATTCCTGGATATGAATACACAAATCACATGTTCTGGTCTTCAATAAGGGCAGGTAGTAATGGTTGACAGCAAGGAAACAAATTCCTGATGGTTTCTTTCCGGATACGCTATAACTGTTCTCTGGGACCCTTCCATTGCTTAACATTACTTGCACATTTAAATATTAGAAAGTGTAATAACAGACTGGGCATGCGAAAATCAATCACCATAGTCTTGTGAGGATTATGCATTATGTATATTTTTTTGTGATTCTTGGAATGGGAAAAAGACACTCAGCAATCAGCCCGACTGAATGCTGCTCTTCTGGAATTATGGGGCGTCCATTAAGTAACCCAAACTCAAATTGGCACCACATTACCAAGTCAAGCGCTTTAATCGCTAAGCTGCATTGCACGATAGTATGTTTACGTAAGTCTAGTCAGTTAAAAAGATCCAATTGTTGTGTTGACTGCTTCTGTCGCCGACTGTGTGATTAACGGTGCAACTCAGAAGGTGAAACAACAAATTCGGGGTGTTGTTAGACGATTTGTGCCCGTAATAGTCAGTTAAAAAAAATCACTCGTCCGGTTGGACAAGTACTTCGGAAATTGTAGAACTGACCAATGAGAGACGACGACTCAAAAGTACCCTAGAGTGACCGAGAGACACGGCTTGTGATTGGAGCATCCCAAATCTGGGATGCCCGTCCATTTTAAGACGCTATCGTCCCCTAGACCTGATGGCGAGACTACTGAATATCAGTAACATGTATACAGCGCCCGAAGCCATCAGGCTAGGGGACCTTGACTAATGTTATTGGGAAGACAGAGGATTAAAAGAGCGGGAATTCAAAAAGAGAAGGGGTTCAAAAAAGGGAACGTGAGTAAGAGGAAGGGCCGACAGGTTGTATAAGCCCGTTTTTGCGAGATAAAAACACACATGTCGGAAGTTGACTAGAGAAAAAAAATACCTTACAAAATCTGTAGCATAATCTATGCTTGCCGGTTGCTCGGCTTTCTCACTTGTGTCACCTCACACTCGTTCACAGCACCTTTGCGATCGCTATAGTTTTTAACGGCGAACTGATACGCATGGTTGCTAAACATTGGACATCATGGAAATATTAGTTGCTTCGTATGAGAACGGCTTTCTGCGATGTTCCGGTGTAGCATATTATGCAGGACGGAAATATATTAATCAAAAGAGACAGAGTGAGAGACGCTGCATGTTGCGTCACATTATCTAAAAAAATATTCATCTATTTCCTTTGTATAACATTCCAGCAAAGTATTATTCCGTGGTATGTGCCCTTATTGAAACCATTGATGTTGCACCGTAAAAAAAGTGACGAATTACAGTGAGAGACGAATACAACGTAAAATCAACTGTGTTTATCGTTGAGAAATGGGGAGCTAGTTATATCGATATCACATTTATTTCGTCATATATTGGATGCTTATCTCAGCCAATCAATTATTGTGCAAAATGATTATCAGTAAATCAAGAGCCACAGAATGTCCTCTGCAATATATTTCATAACTATTTAGATACTTTTCGATAACGTTACGTGCATAACTTACTAATTGCGTGATGGAGGTTGAAATGCAGTGGGAGGGTTCGGAACAATTGAAATGCATCTCCTTTTCTATCATCAATATTATCTCACAATTTGCATCTCCTTTTCTATCATCAATATTATCTCACAATTGGAATTTCAATGCCAGTGACAGAAAACAACCAAAACGTGTTTTGAGTGCATTGTTTTCGCCTAATGGAATTTACTTAACCGATTTATGCTAATAATCTATATCCTCAACACGCATGGTTTGCTCATATGTTGGCAGTCATTGCTTTGGCAATCAGGGCCAACATGGGTGACCAACATACTCGGTTTTGGTAAATTGAACACTTAATAAACGTAATAAATGCATTATGCAGTAAAAGAGTGCGAACTGCTTGAATATTTACGCATTGATATGCAGGAAGGGTTACCGCGTACATAACGTTAATGATTTCTCCCTACTCCATTTTCAACTTTGTCAGTTGATATCAGAGTGATGAATATTTTTGAGAATCAACGTGAGTTGGGGTTGTCCAAGTTTATTACATCCGGTTAAGAAGTGTTGCTGAATGACAAAACTTTCTCGTATGTGCCTATCACCTATCTATCTGTCAATAAAATAAATATATGCTTTTGCTGAGCACAAGCATATGGTTATGGTTTCGTTATGGTTTCTGTCCTAACGCTGATGTCAAGGTCACATTTAAGTATCACTATATATTGCAGTATGAGCTTCAATATTTGCTTTGCTTTAGTGACGTGAGATGTTATAGACAAAGGGAAGAAATTTTCAGCTTCATAACTGATATTCGTATGATGGAAGGATCCCCGCCAGGGTACCCGCGACTAAGACAGCTGTGGTACTTTTGGTTGTATTGTTAAAAAGAAGATTGTTTGGGAAACCTGCTGTTTAAACACACCAGACAACGGCGAGAAAATGCGCGACCAAGAAAGCATTGCTAATATCTTTAGATAACTGCATTCCGATACCAAACAGTGCTCGCAGTATACACGTTACTATTACTATCTATACTATACCGCAGGGTTTGACTATCAATCTATTCCATTTAATATAAAAATATTTCGCCGATGAAGTGTTGCGAGATGAATGGTCTCTTAACAGAGCACGCTTGCTTTAGCAGGGTGAATTCAACCCGCGACTTCATCGTCAGATCACAATGGGCAGGTACATACCACATGGATACTAATATCCAATGGTCAATATTAACCAAGCATATTCGTTTAGACGGCCACCCGATACAGCTTGGTAAAGGATTGTCAGGGCTTAAAGACGGAATGGTCCATATGGCAATATTGTTTAGGTAGAGATAATGCATGGAAGACCTATACTATTTCTCACGCTGGACTCAATCAATGAAATGCGCATTTAGTCTGTTTCTAAAACGTTGTCAAAGCAGCATAGAAATTATTACTAGGCTTTCAAAGATTGCGTAACTGTGGCAGGTAGTACTCTACCGGGCTTTAGTTAGGCAAGTTAAGTTCTTAACCGTGACAACGTGAATAAATCAGGTATATACGCTGACTGTATTGCAGTTGTTTGGTCCAGAAAGGTAATTGATAGATTACCAGTACAGGTAGCAGATCTCATCATTCATGTAGTTCGTTTGATTCATTAATTTAGCCATCCCATAATATTGAGGTCATAAACGACTCAGTAACGGATTAATGGCCGTTTTGCACTTTTCTTGATATCGATTTTATCAACCACACCTTGGCAATATTTGGAACTATTTATCTACACTTTGTTGGATGCATTCAAGCGTAATATGGGATACAAGCGTTGCACTCAAATTGGTTATTACTTTAGAAAATATTGATTTGTAGGTGCTGTATCACGTCAATATATTTGATCATACATGCTTCAGACCATCACATACATCCCCTAAAAGCCAATCAAACCCGCTGGAAAACTTTCTCACAGTAGTCGCTTTTGAAAGTGCCATGCTCTTACAAGAACCATCTATTTTACGACTCAATATACAACATTCGGTCTTTAATTTTGTTTCAGTTTGAAGTATCTAGAATTTTACGAAAGTAGGCGGACAAAAATTAATAAGGTCGCGATAAGAGATGATCTAATCCTCTATGGGCCTTCGTGAAGCATCACCATAAAACCATAGATTATTATAAGAGTATATAAGCCAACATTACTCATTGACATCGATAACGCCTACATTAACCAGTGAAATAGTTATCGCTTGTCTTTTACTTACTCTTGGCATCGCGTGGCCTGCTATGGTAACTCTGACACACGGTCTCCGCTGAACTGAAATTTCTTTTTGGCACGCAAACCCAAATGAAAGAAAGGGAAAAGAATTTAATTTCTCCTTCTGATGCTATCACTATCCTTGGTAATGCAGCGACGGATTCAATTAGAAATGCCAACCCCTCTATACCACAAGAGCTCGCACCCCATTACACCCCCCCCATATATATATATATATATATATATATATATTATATATATATATATATATATATATATATATATATATATATATATATATATAAATATATATATATCTATATCTATATATAATAGATATATATCTCTATATATATAATATATATATATATATCTCTCTAGATATATATATATATATATATATATATATATATATATATAAATATAAATCTATATCTATATATATATACGTATATTTATATACGTTCTATATATATATAAATATATATATATATATATCTCTATAATATCTATATATATATCTATATATATCTATATATCTCTATATATATATATATATACATATATATATATCTCTATACTGACGAGTCAAAATTTGATTTCACTATAATATTAAAAATTCAAATAAATCATTGACTTAAGCTGGGCATTGCATATGCCGCTTAGTACTGATCGATTCTCTATAGGGATGGTTAAGGTATTATGCTGTAGCAACTCGAGTAACAAGATTACGCATTTGGTGCCTGCATGATGTCAGCTGTAATGAATATAGTTGTTTTAATTGGCGTTTCAGTCACTCTATTTGTGAGACCTAATTCGGATGGCGCACGCATAGTGAGCAGTTGGCACTCGCCATGCTATTCAGTCATTGCTATGAATAAGCGATCGATGGCGTAATGTTGCTTTTAGCGTTTCGTGGCACACGGTGACGAGCCTTTATTGAACAGTTCTGTTTGCATCAACATGGACAAATCTTTTATAAACACCTTTAACAGCTGCCGTTTAACAGCCCATCAACATTGTCCATGATGACTGAGTTTAGCATGGGAATGAATGTATTGTAAACATGTGTTCCTGAATTATTTGTGTGGCCTCTGATGTTTGAAGTTATTTCCCACAGGGAGTATACAAGTTCTCCCTTATTATATTATGGCGTGAAGTGGCAGCATATAGCACCTTGGTAGGATCGCCTTAGTGTCAATATGCCAATGCAGTTATCTGGAAAAGTTTCACACATTCGCGCTTAAGCCGCTATGAGGCCAAATGGGAGGCAAACTAATATAGGACATTATATAAGATAAATCGAAAGGCGAAAGGAAGCAAAGAAGATTACTTCATAAAACGAGATGCTATAAAGCGAAATTATGTGCAATTGCAAGGGCTAATTTTATTCCATTGGGTTATATGCTACCCGGTATATATGATAAATAATAGAGCAAAAGTAATAGAAGGAGTAAACGAGGATCCAGACCGGAATCAGCGTGACGCTTGATCAAGAAAACGACACGTGCGAGAGCTGGTATGAAAATGTAATAGAATGAGAAACGCAACAACAGTAAAGAGCTCCTCGCGGAATGCATAGCACAACCCAAAAAACAGAATGGTGGGTAGATTGCTGAGACAATATAGATATAATACATAAATAAATTCAACTACAGATAGAGATATACGTAAACAGATCAAAGATCACAGGATGGATCGAGCCGCAGCTTGTAGTAACTCGTGACCAGTAGTGACTTGCAGGGAAGGGGGAGGCAGCGCGAGATGACACCATTATCTACCATCTTAAAAGCAAATAAATGCGGCGTTATTACCTTCAAAACAAATCCTTTCTCAAAGGGAGATTGCATATTTAAGTGAAACACGAAGGGATTATAAAAGATATACAACGCATATACCCTCAAGTAGTACATCCTTCAGACCAAAATAGGATGACTAGGTGCTGCTGAACATTCGGATTTCAATCAATTTCCATGTTGGAAAAGCAACTGATATACTCGCGTTTTCGGGTCGTATAAATATAGAAGGAGACAACTAGCGAGCTTGGCATCAACCATCCAAAGATTTATTGACACAAGATCCTATCTAAAAGCTATCCGACGTGTAAAACCATATTTCGATCTATCACTTTATTTTTGAGTGTTTTGATTACGCCCGGACAAGAGGCGTGCTCGCTAATGACCATCCATGATTCCCTCAAACACAGGCCCCGCTGCCTAATGGACCCCAGAGGATGATCAGGCCTGTAACACCTCTGTAGCGGGAGGCGTCGTGAGCCAGATGTATAATCAAGGAACTCGAAGCAGCCAGCACACCATAACTTTTGGTGCAGCGTGATCGGGGGGTCGAGTTGGTCAGGGGTCGAGCTGGCTTTGAGTCGAGTTGTTTCTTGTCATGTTTAATTGAAACACCTATAAATTTGTATACATAGTTTTGTTAAATTTAACAGCAGCCACTCGCAAATTCTTACACGTTGACTTTAGTTAGCCATAATATCTACAATAAAGTGTTGCCTTGCAAGCAATAACACTATCGTCTGACGTAAAATGTATTGCCATCGCTTAGTAGAGTATGGATATTGCTCGAGGCAAATAATTTTTGTCATCTTTGTTCGACGATCTCAAGTTCCTATTACCTGCATTAAATTTGTGCGTTTATCTTCGATGTTGCAAATAATCTAGGTCAAAGTTACAGCACCGTTAATCTAGAAATATGAAGCCAAGAGACACTAAGTCAAATAGTGAGTGACAATGGATAGGCCATGTTATGTGCTTATATTCCTAGTCCATGCAGCGCATAAATCAATAGATAGCATGACAAGTAAGTGTAACCACCAGGTCTGTGAATACTTGCTGTTAAATAAAGTATTGCACAATTCAATGTCTATTAAAAACTGCATTAATACCGCCAGCTACTTTTTCGGAATTAAAGAATATTCTCCGTTGTATGGTGATACTTTTTATGCGTGGTATTTTGGTCAAGAGGGCTTCTAGGTTGCATTGGACGCCACATCGAGGACGGCAGACTGCATGAAGCACTGTTAAGTTGCGCTTGATCCCGCAAAAACCCACAACGGTAAATGTTATCGTCACAGAAGCATCACAGTAGAAACAGAAGGTCATCAAGTATGAACATTAAAGCCAATGTGCCAGCAATTACTCTTTATTTTCTGCTCTGCAAAGTAGAATACAAAGTAGCGGTTCTGGCGCACCACCATTTTTCTATACTGCACGTCAAGGTATGGCTTTGATTCTGTCCTTGATAATGTCATCTTAGTTATCCATACTAGAAACACCTGATAAAAACGGTAATCCATTTTATTTTATCCGGACAGTATAAGGAGTTCTACAGAATGCACATTTTTCTTCTACGCGTTAAGCAATGCATGACATCGTCGACAATGATGACGCTCCATATTTACAAATGGGATCTTATTGCAGTTGCACCATTGACACTACAGTGCATGCGATCGTTATCACAATGTTGGCCCAGCGCGTCACCACAGTATTACTGAGTCATTATGCGCAGTACTGTATGACGTCGACTCATCCTCAACTAACGCTTGCATCTAGGCTGCCTGGAATATTCAGTAGAGTATTCAGCAGCTTCGCGATGAAGTAAAAACTGGTTGCATGAGTACGTTGTTGTAGCGATGGTTCTAGTCTACTTTTGTAGATTATCAAGATAGAGGAGACAAGTGCAATTTACTATACTCATTTCGCACAAGAGAAACTTGAATAACCACATACAAATATAGGGATATTGGGATAATATCCCACAAGTTTCTATTCTAAGGACATATATACGTGACACAGATGTCTCTGTGCCATCTTGCTCTTATCACCACGAGAGCGGGCAGATCTATTAAGATGTGCTTTATTATAAGAGCAAGGGAAAGGGTCTAAAAGTATTTAATCAGAAAGTGCACTAAGTGAACATTGAAGCCCGAGTACAGAAACTAAATATGTCTTTGTTACCATGACAAGTGCACGGCATATAAAGCCTATGACCAACGGTTACAGGAGCTAAACTGGTCATAACATATTTAGCGAAGCAGTGTGTGAATTGTCGTCTTAAGTGTTTGGTAATTTTTGTAAAAGCAAGGAATATTCTATCACAATTGTACTTTAAATTGTGCGGATTTCTATGAATGAGGGCAGAGAGTTAAACTGGTTTGATGGTGTCTGATGCAGTACCCAGATGTATACAGATCAACTAACATTACTTCATGTATGTTTGTACGGTAAGTATTATAAATGTGGCAGGAAAAGTAACTCTTGAAATGGCATCAATACACAAAAAAGTAGCTAAAATAAATACAATCTTTTGCGACATTTTCCAGCAATCAACCAGAATCACTCTGACTGGCGGATTTTATCTTTCTTGTGTCATACTGAAAGAGGCAACAAAATATTAAACTAAAACTCTTGACTTCACAAGTTATTCGATGCGGCCATGGTTAAAGGGACAAAAGCCGTAATATTTCTATAATGTATTTCCAATATTTAGGCCCTTTTCAGCTCTACCTAACCAATTCCGTATTACTTCCGTACACCACCATAGCATCACTATAAGAGTCGGGCGATGTATGTCTATATCAAAGCAGAACATACTTACGCAGCTTTTACCTCGCTTCTGTATTTAGGAAGAAAATAATTTGTCTGCCTATTTACTATCTATGTAATCTTGAATACCCCACATTCACACCTTTTGCACCTGTTACTGCCCTTATGCTCATAATATTATATTACCCCTACATAAGCAGTTTGTGAAAGTGTCATAGAAATATTCGATTCGAACTCCTTTACCGATGAACAAACAATACTGTCATGGTATTTTTAGTTGAGCCAATAGCTTTTAATGGAATGCTATAATTATCAAACAGAGCAAAAATAAGAATGCTCATGGATGAAACATGGTCTTGGAAAGACACATAAAAAAATCCCACAACATGACATACATGCATACAAACACACGGCACGTGGAAAGGTAATTGAGCAAAAAATAAACTTAATGACACATGATATAATATCTCGCGTAAATAGCGATGTGACGGCATGGAAGATTCTTCAGTCTCATACAAATTGATTATGGGCAATAGTGGGCGAATTACTGATTAGATTTAGTTGTATCCAGTTATCAAAGGATAATTCTTTTTTTAGTGCTAGTTCTGGCCAGACTAGGTGCACTGCGAATTAATGAACATATGCTGCACTTTGACTACAAGATTATTGCTACATTAAGCACAAAATAAGCACATGAATTTCATGAGTTACTAAAAGCCGTATTGCCAACTGCCATACTGAGTTATTTAGCTACAAAAACATACTAACAGAAATAGTACAAAATCGATAAATGCTTAATGCGTTTTGTAAATGATCACCTAAATATTGGTTTCGGCTCAGTTAAAATTAAATATATTCGTGAGTTACCACAGTCATTGGTCATTTATGTCTAAAGTAATCGTCTTGTCTGTACAGCAACAAAGAGGTGGTGCTAGAGAGTACTAAAGTAGTTATGAGTGTGTTCTTGGCATATAAGTAAAAGTGATCGCACATATGAACACCATTTATAGCTAGCTTAATTGATCACGCTGAAATGGATATGCTTATGTTATCAAGTATGAGGCCAGACGTCCTAGAACGTATCTAGTATGAAGTGACATATTTTATTCTTGTAATGCTACAAATCGTCCACGCAGGTGTGTCTCTTTCTTTTGATATCTGCATCTGTATTCTATTCGGACAAACATATGGCGTATGAACGTTAAAAAGTTTAGCGGGGTGAATATGTACCAGATGGCTATATGAATCGCAGTCGCAGTAAAATATTAGAAAATCTGTTTTGAAACATATAAATCAGCTCAACAAAGACCAAATTATTCGCATCAGACTGCTCGAGTCTTTTCTTAATTGGCATCTGTTCTGATCCATATTGGCGAACTGAAATTTGGCTGAAACACCATCAGCTTTGTTCGATTGAACAGCTGCATGTTATGTTACAGCGTCGAGCTAGAAATCGGGTGCAGTGCAATTCAAACACATTCACAAGGTCTTCCCATGGTGCTGTTTAATTTACAGTGCCCGTAATTCACTCATGTGTACCTGTATTAGCTCGAAGTAAATATATTGGCCGATATATGGTAGGTTAATTCTGATATATTATTCATATCCTATTCACGAAGCATTTCTGTTTATATCAAATCCATACCAAATTTTAAAATATAAGCTTGGCCATATGATTGTTCCAGATATGGGAAAACATGGCTCAAAGCAGCTTTACATTAACTTCAATAATAACAAAGAGTCACAAATCAGTTAAAACATAGCGATCAAGTTCCACGTAATATCAGGGTAATGTTCAACGCCAGAAAGCATGATACGACGTCATACATATATTACTCTTTGTGTGATGCAGATTAATGCACAGTAGGATATTTGGAAGCTTTCAGCTTTCTTTTTTCCGTCACTAAGCTGTCAGCACAAACTAACTGCGCTGGCTCGGGATGTGACATTGTCAATATCATACAAACGGAGAGGCGTCCTCATTAACCCCGAGAGCAATGTATGTAAATTTGTTTCGAACCAAAGCACTCATATTTGCTTACACAGACTAGTAGCAGCTGAGAAGCAAGCACACCGCTGCGCTACCATAAGCTACTGGATTATCCTGATGATATAAAGTTTATAATACAAGTTTGATAAGAAGTACAGGTCTTTAAAACAATACAGCATGACTTGTAATTGTTCAATATCGAACTGCATCAAGGCTGGAAAGTTGTTTCGTATTTTTTGGATGGAAAATAACGGAGGCGTGTCTGCAGCATAACAGATGAATGTAAGAATGTAAAATATGGAGATATTGTGTCATTTTCCTACATAGTTATGATGCTTGTGCTAGTTAAATAATGGTTTGAAATTGCAGCCGTATAACCTAGTGTGGACTTACTGAGCTTGCCATCGCATGTTTGTATCTAATGCAAGAAGGCCAGACAAGTCTGTGGTGATTAAAGTATATGTTAAAGAAAAAGGGGCAATCTTCTGATATATACCGATAAACAAAAACCGAATCTTCGAAAACAATGTCATTATTTGTACAATATGATGGTATATCGATGCTTGAGTACAATTTGAACAATAGATGTGTTATTTGGCTCCAACGTGAGAACGCTTGCTATGCGCGTTTATTTCTCAACTAGAGGAACATTAAGTGGTAGTCAACGCTAAAAACGCCAAATCGTAATTGTTTGATTATGCAAGATGATGTGGCGAGCATCAAGTCACACAAAACCGGCTACGTGAGACATGCAGATCGAAATGCCATGGTAAATTATAGAATAGAAAACATTTGAAGGCGATAATATCTCGCCTCACTATCAGTGGTGACCTTTTTCGACCGATATCCGATTTGATTGTATGCCATAACTATAATAAATGAATGAGATAAAAAACAGACGATAACACCCCAGTCAATGATGTGTTCTTTGGACCACTGAAATATCATAGAAATCCAATACGTTGTGTATGTTTTTGATTAAGGCATGGATAATATGATATCTTTAGATGGCTTCCACTGATAATGATAATAAAAATAATAATAATACTAATGATGATAATATTATTAAACGGGGGCGGTGATTCGCAGCCTGTTGTGTCATGAAAGCTCATCAACAGCAAAACGCCATTTCAATTTATGTAGCCCATTTTGTTAAAACTTATTTGCTTGGTAATATTGGTATGTAAAACAACGCGATGGCCAAAGGGTGGCCACTTTATCATTTGTAAAAGGCAAGTGATGGAGGAGTGGGGTATCTATCGATTGTGAGGCGAGTACTAGTTAAATTCATATATAATATGAACTTACCAGTGAATGAATATGAAATATTGCTCGTTAATGGATGTGCACGATATTGCAAAACATTGTTACCCGTGTAGATGGACGAAAAATGTTTAAAATGGTCATTTGCGAAAACGCTTTTAATGCAATTATTTGATAATGGCGAGCTGCTGGCCGTTCAACCGACAAATTGTGCCTCACATTTGATACGACCTTGAACGCGAGCGTTCAGAATTTTGTTCATGCTGTATCACACTCGGATATCGTGGACGAGAAAGCGCAATGTCAGCTGTGTGTGGTGGGGGGGGGTGTGCGATGGGCGGCAACAGGAGTGGGAGCTTATCTCACATGGTTACCCCATACCTTTGCCTACGCCATTCACATTGACAATTGAGTCCACTGGGATCTCTGCAGCTAGGGTTACATCAAATGAGTGTGCGTCGATCCAAACCAACCAGCAAGACATTAGTGTCCGCTTTAGGATATATACAAGGGGTATGAATCAAATTTATTTCCTCATGAGTTGAAAGAGCAATCTAATTAATGGTCTTTATTCTTATTTGGGTTCAAAGTTTCAAAGACACGAATACAAGGTCAATCCGTACTTTCCAGCTTCCAAATATATCCGAGAAGATCTTGATATATATAACTTTAATTCCGTTTATTTGTTTTAATCCCCTGGGAGACATTAAGTTGATACTGTTACAAAAGATACAAATGAAATCGAGAAGGACGTGTGATCATCATATCAGGTATCTGGCTGATGTTAGCAACTAACGGCGTTCTGACAGTTTATAGCCATTTAAACCTTACTTTTGTGGCTATCATTATATAAATATACTTCGATTTCTCCAATACTTTTTCGTACGTATTTCAACAATTATCAGGGAAGTCGCTTCTTCAGAGAACACATGAACAGGTGTATGAAAGTGAGTTGCAGGGGTGCATCCATTTAGTGGATGACATTAAATGTTACTTGTTATATGGAAAGTTACTCGGAGATATATATCCGCAAACAAGTGAAAAAGGTTGACAAGTTGAATGGCAGCATACATATTTCATAGGTTGCCCCAAAAGTCTATGTACAGTATGCAGGCAAAGATGATCAAGTAATCTTGATAACCCAATAAAGACCACCTTCGCATCTAGTTGTGGCTACACTGTACTCGCCTCTCTGTACTGTCTAGATTCAGTGAAATCAGCACCATTACCTAATATACAACTTGACAGCTATCTGGTTGCTGCATTAACATGTTACATTGTTACGCCTAAATATAGCGACACACTGTGCCCCCTGGATCATATTACAATTGATTCCAATCGATTATCCTGTATGTGTGATGTTGTAAACTCGTTGTTTAATCTCTTTTTAATGACTTTTAGCTTGAGCATGTATATTGAATATACCGTATATTGCTTCAAGTGCAAATCATAAATTGTTCGCTACTAGCAAACATGGTGTACATTTTGGACGAAGCATACGGCTAATTCAACACGTGCGATTATTATCTTGCCGGTTTAATATACATGATTGGTTCGATTGGTCTGTTGCCCCCTTGTCTTCTGCTTGGGATGATGGGTCGTTGTCTATTCCCAGGTATGATGGTAAAAGGAAAGTATCCACATGGATAATGTTGGGGTTGGGTAATACAATATTAGCTTCAATGTAAGGCTTCAGCACCAATCATTTTGCCATGCCGTTATTGATATAGATGTCTTGACATTATTAACAAGGTAACCATGCGCATGTGGATCAATGGTGGTCTCGGACCATAGCCAGATTATGTTTCTGTTACATGTTTAAGCAGGATGGACAAGGGCACAATATTTCAGCTGTGTATTTACTTGATCACCCGATATTCGCCAGACTATGCGCTAACGAATAGAGTTAAGGGATTTATATTAGGATTGAGAGCAAAAATTTGCTTGGAATAGTTAATGGACTGCTTTCAAAAGGACCAACCAAATCTACTGGAATAAATTTCATGAGATCAACGCCGCCGCTTATACATCAACCTAAGGCATTGTTCAGCGAACCAGCGTGTCTGGCATTAATGTCACATTGTTCCAATGTATTGGGCATAAATCTACGACACATTAGCATATGAAGAGTCGCAGTAGATATACACAACATAAACGAATATTGTTCCAATGATATAAGTGACCAATATCTACGTGTACGTGATCAGTATACTAAGGGAACCAGTTTAGGCTAACGTTATCAAGCGAAGCCTAATCCAGCATGCATTCCTGGACGCATTTGCTCCCTAAACGTGTACAAGGGAGTTCTAGTTGCTCCAAAATATACCATTATGCGAAGTATTCCAGCCTCCTCGCTTATTCACGTACATCGGCTCGGCATGGACCTGTGCGAGATTCCTGGGAGGTCACAAACTTACTGACTTTAAGTTTGTTAAGCGCAGTAGAGTTGGCATCCTGATCAAATGATATTACCCTGAACCAATGTTGCCTAAACGAAATATGAAATGTAAATGGCAAGTTCATTGAACATTGTACTTGCATTTTTATTAATTTGTTGAGTATTTGATTTAATCGGCATTTCCTTTTTCCTTCCGCTTGTTCTTATAATTGATCATACAAAACATCTAATACCAATAAAGTTAATGTTTTACGAAGATTGCTGATTCACAGTTGTGCGCTGCTATGGTACCTCCGCCGTCTCATTCAATCAATGATTAGATCAAAGCCTGGTGACCATTGAAGAAAACGGCATGACGACATATGAGGTCTGGGGATTGTGCAAAGCATGAATGCATAAACTTACATTTCGATAAATAGCTCGTACTGTATTTACGGCTTCAGGGTACATCATTTTTTCAACGAACCTACAGACAATGGCCTGTAATTATCCACGCAATGAATGCATGCATCAAATTTGCCAATACTCAGCTATCTATCGAGGAAACGTTTTTTTATAATGTCTATGTAAAGCAACAGCAGCAGATTAATAAATACACGTTCGTAATCTTATGATAAGCTCGCCTTATTGATGAATAATCACAAATACCTTACAGTTCAACCATTGTAAATTTTGCTATTGTCTAGACTGATATAATATTTCAAAATTGCTAAAGACACGTATCGCTTAAAGGTTCCCCGTAACAGCAACGAGTCATAGCTATGTTCCATCAGGCTTCAGTGGTGCTTTTGGTGGCAGACTGACGCCGTATTTTACAGACCAATGTGTTTTGAATTGCTGATACAGCGAATACAAACATCTGAAATTCAATTTAACATTTTATCACAACATCTAAAACTTGCACAGCTAGCCACATTGTTTATTGTCTTTCCATTTAATCGTACCTAAGGCGTCTTACTGGATGTAGGCGTCAACGTGTAGACGTTGTAGATATTGGGAGCCACCACAAGCTTAAATCTGCAATAACGATAAAGTCAAGTAGATTGTAGCCGGTAATGAACTGAGCTGCAATTCAATAGTGACGGCGGTAGCAATAAGGCTGGTTACCTACCCCATGCTTAACAATTCGGTTGAATGCGTGGCCTTGTTATAGAAGCGACCATTTTTTATCAGCGCTACTCAAAGATTGAATATACGCGCTAATTGTTGTCCATGTATCTCATCACAAAAGAATGGGAGCTATTGTTCACAATAGATCCGCCAGAAAATGTAGGATTGCATTATTGTTCACAAAACCGCCAGAATCATTATACTGCGTTAAAGCAAAATGCGGTTATTATAAACGATGGCTTTGATTGGAAGCAAAATCTTGCAAGAAATATCAATATATCATTTAGCTGTATAACACGACATAGTAACAACACATTATTCATCCTATAGCTAACCTCGTAGGGTTCGGTAGCCGTTCTCCAGGTGGTGTTGTTAAGCGGCATGCAAGCTGGTGCATAGCGAGTGGCACTGAAACATGTCAGTTCAAGTCAATGGTCGATTTCTAATGCAAAGAGAGATATTGAACATCGATGAAGAATCATCGGTTCCGACGTTCAAGCATCTATCGCTATTTCTAAAAGACATCATGAAGCAGTAACCAATGACAACCAACACGAAATTAAATGGAGCACTTGGTTGTAACGTCGCTTTCATCAATCATGCTTTATATAGACAGTGATAGGTAATGATGATTGTTCTGTTTGGAAGTGCTCTTGAAGCGCCCACTTAACACCATTCTATTGGATAAACCAGATGGTAAAATATCACATCAGTATTGTGAAATATCACATTATGGATGTGTCAGGGAAGTAAACATGAAGCTAATTACAGTCTTTGTTTAAATGCATTTCGCTCGTTCCATGTCTACCACTGTATGTTGGCTATTATTTTCTTATTTAAACGTATTTATACATATGCTTGTGCTGATGTCAAAACTTGGTCAAACAGCAAGTACGACGGATTTAATGCTAAACACAGAAAATCAACATACTAGTATTGTTGTAGTTGTTTTGCATCCCAAGCAGCAAGCAGCTTCTCCTTCGTCTGTGGGAAGGTAACGTCGCTTGTCAGCATTTCAAACGATGGCACAACAAGAACCTAAAGCCAAACATCATCATTCAAACACTGATTGCGCCGAGGTTATTATGGCAGTCGAGTAAGTGTTTGGACCCTGCCCTACCTATGTCGGGACTGCATGATGTTCGCTAGGCTCATGTTTGGACTGCTTGAAGCCCGCTAGGCCCATGTGAGGACTGCATGATTCCCGATAGGCTCCTAGCGGGATTATATGATTCCCAATCGGCTCCTGGCGGGACTACATGATGCCCGTTAGGCTCCTGGCGGGACTTAATTATGCCCGCCAGGCTCATGTCGGTACTGCATTCCATTCGCTAGTTATATCACTTCAGTCTCAAAACACTTTGTACCTACTTCTTTTCGTTTCTAATCTTTCCCCTCATGATTCACTCATTGCCTTTACACATCTAGAATCAAACGGAGTTTATAAACCCGCTAGGTTTCTTCATGTCACCATTCTCTCGACATCTTTGCATTTATAATCTGATGATAGTAGAGGATAAATGAGCATCAGGCGAGACCGACATAATTGTGGACCATGCGTGCGCGTTTGTGAGTCAGCATTATTTTGAATTATCTGCATAGTAACCCATCTTTAAATTTTATTTGCAATTAGGAGATGTTAAGAAGAATTAGGAGGACTCGAAGGCGGAGGTTTCTAGCCGTAGACGGCTAGCATTGGATCAGCATCCATCACAAGAGACGATCCGTTCAATTTCATCAACCCATCCGCCACAAATCAACAAATTAAGTCATGCATTTCTTCCCTTATAACAGTAACAAGTGGTATTTGCGTCGAATCCAGACACAAATCACCTCTTGCTTGAGCTTGGATGCCTCGGATTAGTTTTACGCTGGCACGGGCGTTTCCCGTCTGTCTATTCTTGTTGACCATTCTTGTGAACATTGTATTTATGACCGTCTCTACAGTCAATATGTTTGATTGATAAAATATGATTTCAGAATGTTAATGACATATTCGCCTTGCTCTATATAAATGTTACACACGATAACCCGATAAACGTCAGATCGAAGCACTATAATGGAGCACGAATAAGACTTTACGGTACTAGAGTGTGTCGCTTATATTGGCCCACACCAGCACGGCACAAAACGAAGAGTATGGAAGCTAAACGGCGGTAATGCAAGAATATAGAGCGCGGCGACCAGCCATTCTCGCATAATTTAGGCTATGGGGTTGTTCTGTCAATCCGGTTGTATGTATTATACACGACCGATAGACTGGTTTGAAGTTAATTACAATCATCATCCGGATAATTATCAACACTATTCCAGAATGGCGCACCACTTTTATGCCAAGGAAACTCGATATCCTAGGCATGATGAACTTTTTAAAACCACATGCCCTGATAAAAAAAAATCAGTGAAAGAACACTCTGCAGAGAAGACAAGGTTCAATACACTTGCATGCTTACACATAAGTGCTCGCAAGATGCAGATTGTAAAGCAGTAGGGGAGTTGCGAGCTAGTGACATGCATTATTGCTGCAATTGACAACTCGCTGTCATTGCAATAAGTATCAAAAATAACCAAGCTTCATATCTGCCTTAAATTAAATCGTATTTCGCGTCATTGCATGCGAAAGTAATTGTGCAAACAAAGCATATCACTCTTGACGGAGCGTATGAATTAAACTGTACATAGCTAATATATATAAGGGGATGAATAGGTTTAAATGTGAGATGCTATTTCGTGTGACTGAAACATTCACTTATGAAGAAATTAACGAAGTAAGTATTAAAGCAAAAAGTGCTATTGAACATAAGAGATGATAAATTACATATTTATGTGTGGCATGCATTTCTAATTGCGCTACGTACACGTTGTAGCTTACACTAGAAGACCTATGAAGTTGAACACTTGTCAGATAGATGTCACGTGCATCTCAAGCAGCAATGGGAAGTGTTACCCAGAAGAAAGCATGATGGGCAGAGTGCAGCATACCATTGTGTTTGCATGAGCCATATCTAATAAACATAGTGAGATAACATATTGACAGGCACGACTAGTGATGCATCTGATTAAAAGATTGTGTTTGAAAGAATGTTTTTATGAAGCCTGGCTGTGTCTTTGAACCACTGAGTCGCGAATGCGATACATTATATCGAAAACAATATTGACTTGCAATACGAGAACTGTCCCAATAAATCAGCCGATACTAGCCATAAACCTCTCGACCGAATCGAAAAGAGAGCAATTCGGGGAGTAAGGTAAAATATTCAAGTGTAAATTGGTAACTTATTGCATTGAATATATATCATTTAATCCATAAAATTACATCGTCATACAACATCATATTTTCTTCTGACATGGACTGAGCAATGTCGGATTTTACGTTACAATACATAACACCATCAGGTGGAATCATTTGTTGCCACAAATCAAGATTTATTTATATTTCTTGCACTGAAATGAGATGTTTTAAAGCAACACAGAATACATTGTTATGCTTATGAAAATTACTGGGATACTGGTTAACAGTGAAAACGGTTATGAATCATGCTTGTTGGCAATATAATATTGACTGGTAAAGGCAGGACGTTTTAAGACAAGCTTGCAAAGGGTATTATTCGCCATTAATTTAGTATTTTCATTTCGAGAAAAGGAGCATTTTAAGCGGCAGCCATCATAAATCACTTGATAACGGATATATAGACTTGCTCTGGTTCTTTATGTCATCATTTTGTGGATTACTTCGCCGGTTACCAACATCAACGTAACGTTCGGGTTGTATGATGCTTTAACCAGAAAGGTGCTAGGATTGTGCACTAATTTATAGTCTGAAAAACGAGAGGGACATACAATAGGAGAATAGAGACTGAATGAGCATTAGGCGCGAAGGAGTGAAATGTGGACCGTGCGAGCAGGTATGTGGGTCAGGGTTCTTGTGATTTGGGCTCAATAATCTCCCTAGTAGCCCTTGTTATGATTGACGGCCTAGGCCAGTCTCCCCCCCCCCCCCGTGGAGTAGAACCATGTGTCATAATGTAGCGGTCTAAAGTCATAACGGTCTAAAGTGATAATGTTGACCTCCGCCAGGCCATGTGACGAGTGTTCTTTGATGTTGCCAAATCCTTTAAAGTTTAGAAATAGTTGTTAGGGGTCAGTCTAATTTATGCATGTATGTTAATGTTCTGGGGCCAAATGGAAGGCCATTTAAGTTTAAGTCACATTATATGTAATCTCTTATGTAATGTTAATCGTATGTTTATATGTAAATGTCGTGGCCAACCTAAAGGCCATTTAAGTTTAAGGTGATTCGCCTTACATATAGCTTAGAGAATGCATTGAGAATTAGTTAGGCGTCCACCCATTTGGTCGCACGCCAAACGAAATGGTATATAAAGACCTCAAGAACTGAGGACATGAATCATTTGGAAATCCAGAAACACCAACCAACTGCGTTGTCGTTATTCATTACCAACTATCTCTCTGGTGCGGAGTCTAGCAGTAGTGTGAAGTCTAATTCAGGGACTGCACTCTGTGAAACCGAACTTTGTGCCAGAGTATATCCAATCTAGGGTATGTTCATAGAAGTCCCTACTTATACTCTATGTGCCATGAGTAGGAGATGTATCGAATAATTATGACGACCTCCAATGCATAAGTTTCGAGCCTAAAGGCGGCCAGTTTTGGATTAACTGTCGTCATCTGAATCTAGCAGTATTGTATCGTGAAAGCGTCGTCCTTTATATTAATTTCATCTCCATCGATTCCAACGCAAAATATAATGGTTGCTTGGGTGCCTTGGATTGCTTTCTCGCTGGCATGGGTCTTGCCGACCCTCAGGACTATCTAATGTTAAACGATTCATTTGATAGGTTGCTTTTAGTTGTAATATCAGACCAATGCACTAATTTAGTTATGGAATTAAATTTTAAGTGTTGCCTATATTCGTCTACACTAGCTCGACCCAAAACAAAGAGTATGGAAGCTGGTTTTCGTTGACTAAAGAATATATAGCATGTCACCCGCGCATTTAAGCATAATATACGCTAGCCCAGTGCTCTGTAATTTCAATTTTAATAATACACGAAAGACCATCCTCACTTAGTAGGTACGTTTTCCGCAGACGTATTGGTGTTCAAATATGTGGTGTTGTGCGCATGTCACGAACCGAGTTCGGCCAGGAACCAATCACAGAGAAAAGGCATGAAACAACGCAATGAAGGTGAAGGATTATTAGCTCGGTATATGACGGGCAGCTACATTTGCAGGAGCCATCAAGCTTTAGCGTTTTCTATCCTCTGGAAATAATTAGTCTTTTGAGATCTCTGCCGCTGGCAATATATCAACAGGATGTGCTGCAATCCAAGCCAACACGTAAGATTATATTAACAGCTGAGTAAATTGGGAGCACGCTGCCGCAAGAATCATCAAAGTAGATGCCCTATATAATCTCATCTGAATCAAGACGAATTAATTGCCATTACATTATCCAGGTTATAACTACAAGCTTTTCTTCCGAATATAAATACCGTCTGTGCCGCAACCAAGGCAAACATAACTGCTGCTTTAGCTTTCGTGTAAGGAATGTTTTTCACGGTTGCGGCCGGTCAGGTAATGCTTATCAAATATATCCAGCAGGCCCTAGTGTCATCTGCTCGTCTGACATTTCGGCTACATTCATTAAGTTAATCCTTTTAATACATTTACTTGCTTAATATGATTGTTGCATAGCTTAAATATTTAGTGATGCCTTTATGCTGATATGTTTCGATGGAACAGAACGTCCGTACTTTTTGCCCAAAACATTAAAATGATTGTTTTACCAATGGGCGTGAGTAAGAGTTAATAGTTTTTAACATACATAAGACAGATATGCATCTAGCTGCAGCTACGCACTTACATTTACAGAATATAGGGCCACTGATGATTGGGCTTACCTGTACTTATGTGTTTGTATGTATGTATGTATGTATGTATGTATGTATGTATGTATGTATGTATGTATGTATGTATGTATGTATGTATGTATGTATGTATGTATGTATGTATGTATGTATGTATGTATGTATGTATGTATGTATGTATGTATGTATGTATGTATGTATGTATGTATGTATGTATGTATGTATGTATGTATGTATGTATGTATGTATGTATGTATGTATGTATGTATGTATGTATGTATGTATGTATGTATGTATGTATGTATGTATGTATGTATGTATGTATGTATTTAAGTATGTATGTATGTTTGTACATATGTATGTATGTATGTACTTATGTATATATGTATGCACGTCTGTCTGTATGTATGTATGCATTTGTGTATGTATGCAAATATAAGTGTGTGGATATATGCATTTATGCGTGCATAAATGGTCGCACGACACGTTGGCGACTATAATGGTAACGTCGTCATTCCAAGCTTGTGTTGTAGGTATGAGCTATTGAACAACTTCCCAATAATAAGCAGATATAATTAAAACATCTCTTTAACTCAAGCCACGAACCTGTTAATTGACTGGTAATTGAGTCGGCTGGAATTAACCATGGAACGTCCGTTGTAAATTTCATTAATTGTATGCAAACCCTTGATAGGTAAAGATAGCTTGCTCCCGACCAATGCGATGCATGCGATCATATAGATGATGTAGGCAGCTCCCTAACCTGGAAAATTTGCAAAAGAACTCATAGCCGCATTATCCAACCGAGGTACAACTATCGATGCAAGCTTAATGTTTTGTGAAACAGGTTGCCTTTGACGGTCGTGCGCAAATGACGCGAGATGAAGTGATATATATCGCTCTCAGTAGACGGGGGTTGTTTATGCGCAGTTTAGTATAGGAATGTGGCACACAAATACGCACCAGCGGCATAGATGACCAAATGATTTACAGGTTCTTCATCTTTATGCATTGCACTTATTGATCCTAAAGAGCTAAACACCCACGTTAAGTGTGAGATTGCTTGATAATGCTTGACGAGCGCTGCAAATTACGCTTTACTATATCATTTGAAGTTCTTTGGTACACATATTATTCGCATTTTCCGTGCAATAGCATAGCTAAAATTAATCGTTAACGTTTACTGACGCTCATGAGAGATTGAAGTGATGATACGTGTATATGTCAAGATTTTGTCACTGCATTAATCACTACATTCACTTGCTTGATTCCCTAAAGGTAGCCAAAAGTAACAGCATAAATCATTCATCTATTTTGGTTGTCTACTTCATCATCTCGCGTGAATAAACACGTCAATATATTTGATCATACATGCTTCAGACCATCACATACATCCCCAAAAAGCCAAGCAAACCCGTTTAATTACTTTCTCACAGTAATCGCTTTTGAAAGTGCCAAGCTTTTACAAGAACAATCCATTTTACGACGCAATATTTAACATTCAGTTTTTAATTTTGTTTCAGTTTGAAGTATCTAGCAAAAAAGTAGGCGGACAAAAAGTAAAAAGGTCGTGCTATGAGATGATCTGATCCTCTATGGGCCTTCGTGCAGCATCACCATACAACCATAGATTATTATAAGAGTATATAAGCCAACATTACTCATTGACATCGGTAACGCCAACATTAACCAGTGAAATAGTTATCGCTTGTCTTTTACTTACTCTTGGCATCGCGTGGCCTGCTATGGTATCTCTGACACACGGTCTCCGCTAAATTGAAATATCTTTTTGGCACGCAAACCTAAATGAAAGAAAGGAAACAAATTTAATTTCTTCTTCTGATGCTATCACTATCCTGGGTAATGCAGCGATGGATTCAATTACAAATACTAACTCCACTATCCCACACCAGCTCTCACCCCTATTACACCCCACATAACTATTACACACCACACTCAGTCCCCACATTGCAAGGTGCTGTGCGGATATTGGAGAGTGTCACGGCAGCCTCAGCGTGCATTGCAGGGGTATCATCGTTCAATTCAATATAATTTGTTTGGCGTCATGCATTGCAACATTATTAATTGTACGCCAGAGTACGCATCTATTGTGGCGTATAGTCCCCATGCAATTACCGTTAACCAAATCAAAAGCACGATGAGAATTTACGCTCCATTCAATGGAAAGGCGCTATTGCAAAAATGATGGATAGCATACCATAAGTGTCACCAGTCGGTGCACACAAACTTATCCATATAATCTAATAAAGTCCTACCACGAACAAAAAGACGTTGAATAAGCAACCAGATGGGATAAGGGAAGTATAGCTAGTATGTGTGCGTGAGCGTGTGCGTGTGTGTGTTTATGTGTGTGTGCGCGTGTATGTGTGCGTGCGCGCGCCTGTGAGTATGTGTGTGCATGTGTGAGTGGGTGCGTGTGTGTGAAGCGCAGGGTGCTTTTGATGTTAATCCTGCAACTGGCGTTGAATAATGAACCAGTGAGGATAAGGGAAGTGGAGCTAGTGTGTTTACATGCGTGATATATATATATATATATATATATATATATATATATATATATATATATATATATATATATATATATATATATATATATATATATATATATATATATATATATATATGTATATATATATATATCTATCTATATATATATATCTATATATATATATATATATATATATATATATATATATATATATATATATATATATATATATATATATATATATATATATATATATATACAGCATCCCTGTAAACGTGAGATTGAAGATATAAATGCAGAGATTGAAAAGTAGAATCTCAAGCTCTCATTTGATATTACATTCAAGAGATTACACAGAAGTGAATCTATTGGACCTTAAATGATCAATGCGTTCATCATTTCGCTTACCTGGTTGTGTAAGGCTCAATAATGCTTTTTGGTCGTCCCACTCATATGTCTACATGCATTTCTTACATGGTGTTTACATGTTATTATTCGGCAAGAAAACGCGCATTATGAGTTGAGAAACAGCATCTGTTAATAGCGACAATGCAAATTATCGGTAGCTTTATACACCTAATTATTATTTGTGCATATCATATTATCGGTCTTAACGATAATTTGGAGCAATGGCGCAATTGTTTAGCAGCTCAAACACAATTCGGAAACACGTGTGCAGAAAACAATAAATTTTGATTGTCATAAACTGATACGAATGACATTTAAGCCGACACATTAGAAGTGTTTTGTTGGTGGTAGTTGCATACGATTTGTAAATAGTACGAAGGATATGAATCTCCATGAGTTTATTCGTACATAAGCTTATTCATTACGCCGACAGTCTGAACTTACTACCGTCGAATTGTTCACACCCTTCTTCACTTCATAGTGAAAATTGTAGGGAGTAATTGAATTTGCCGCATAGTACTGATCGATTCTGTATAAGGATGGTTACGGTATTATGCTGTAGCAACTCGAGTAACAAGATTACACATTTGGTGCCTGCATGATTTCAGCTGTAATGACTATGGCTGTTTTAATTGGCGTTTCCGTTGCTCTATTTGTGAGACCTAATTGGGAAAGCGCGCGCATAGTGAGCAGTTGGCACTCGCCATGCTATTCAATCATACCTATGAACAAGAGATCGATGGCGTAATGTTGCTTTTATGTTTCGTGGCACACGGTGGCTAGCCTTTATTGATCATTTCTGTTTGCATCAACATGGAAACTAGCTATGAAGCCAAATGGGAGGGAAACTAATATAGCACATTATAGAAGATAAATGGAAAGGCGAGAGGAAGCAAGGAGGCTTACCTCATAAAACGAGATGCTATAAAGAGATATTATGCGCAACTGCACGGACCAATTGTATGCCATTTTTCAGTGTTTTGATTACGCCCGGACAAGAGGCGTGCTCGCTAATGACCATCCATGATTTCTTCATACACTGGCCCCGCTGCCTAGTGGACCCCAGAGGATGATCAGGTCGGTAACACCCCTGTAGTGGGAGGCGTCGTGAGCCAGCTGTATGTTCAAGGAACCCGAAGCAGCCAGTACACCATAACTTTTGGTCCAGCGTGATCGAGTTGGCTGGGTGTCGAGTTGGTCAGGAGTCGAACTGGCTTCGGTTCGAGTTGTTTCTTGTCATGTTTTATTGAATACGTCTTGCTCAGCATACTAAATGCCGAATGGAGAAGACCCAGGCATGTCAAAACTATGCATAACGCGGCTACTCTACTTCAAGCCACTGGCCATCCGACGACACCTTTAAATTTGCATGCATAGTTTTGTTTAATTTAACAGCAGCCACTCGCAAATTCTTACATGCTGACTTTTGTCAGCCAAATGTCTAAAGTAAAGTGATGCCTTGCAAGCGAAAAAACTCTCGTCTGACGTAAAATGTATTGCCATCGCTAAGAAGAGTATGGATATTGCTCGAGGCAAATAATTATTGTCATCTTTGTTCGACGATCTCAAGTTCCTGTTACCTGCATTAAATTTGTGCGTTTATCTTCGATGTTGCAAATAATCTTGGTCAAAGTTACAGCACCGTAAATCTAGAAATATGAAGCCAAGAGACAATAAATCAAATAGTGAGTGACAATGGATAGGCCATGTTATGTGTTTATATTCCTAGTTCACGCAGCGCATAAATCGATAAATAGCATGAAAAGTCGGTGTAGCCACCAGGTCTCTGAATACTTGCTGTTAAATAAAGTATTGCTCAATTCCATGTCGAATTAAAACTGCATGTATAGCGCAAACTACTTTTTCGGAATTAAAGAATATTCTCCGTTATATGATGGTACTTTTTATGCGTGGTATTTTTTGTAAAAAGTGCTTCTAGGTTGCAATGGACGCCACATCGAGGACGGCAGACTGCATGAAGCACCGCAAGTTGCGCTTGATCCCACAAAAACCCACGACGGTAAATGTCAAGGTATGGCTTTAATTCTGTCCTTGATAATGTTATCTTATCTATCCATACAAGAAACACCTGATACAACCAGTAATCGTCTTTATTTTATCCGGACAGAATAAGGAGTTCTACAGAATGCACATTTTGCTTCTATGCGTTCAGTAATGCATCACATCGGCCAGAATGATGACGCTCCATATTTAAAAATGGGATTTTATTGCAGTTGCACCATTGACACTACAGTGCATGCGATCGTTATCACAATGTCTGGCCCAGCGCGTCACCACAGTATTACTGAGTCATTATGAGCAGTACTGTATGACGTCGACTCATCCTCAATTAACTCTTGCATCTATGCTGCCAGGAATATTCAGTAGAGTATTCAGCAGCTTCGCGAAGAAGTAAATACTGGTTGCCTGAGTACGTTTTTATAGGAATGGTTTTAGTTTACTTTTGTAGATTATCAAGATGGAGGGGACGATTGGTGCAATTTACCATATTTAATTTGCACAAGAGAAACATTAATAACCACAAACAAATACAAGTATATCGGGATACTATCACATACGTTTCTATTCTAAGGACTATTATACGTGACACAGATGACTATGTGCTGTCTTGCTCTTATCGCCGCGAGAGCGGACAGATTCATTAAGATATGTTTTATTATATGAGAATGGGAAAGGATCTAAAAGTGTTTAATCAGAAAGTGCACGAAGTGAACATTTAAGCCCGAGTTACAGAAACTAAATATGACTTTGTTACCATGAAAAGTGCACGGCATATAAAGCCTATGACCATCGGTTACAGGAGCTAAACTGGTCATGACATATTCGGCGAAGCAGTGTACATTGTCAATTATCGTCTTAAGTGTTTGGCAATTATTTTAAAAGTGAGAAATATTCTATCACAATTGTACTTTAAATTGTGCGGATTTCTATGAATGAAGACCGAGAGTTCAACTGGCTTGAGGGACTGTGATGCAGTACCCAGATACTATACAGCTCAACTTACATCACCTTATATATGTTTGCACGGTAAGTATTATAAATGTGGCAGGAAGCATAACAAATCAGTTATAACATAGCGATCAAGTTCAACGTAGTATCAGGGTTATGTTCAACAATGCTTCGCAATTTTAACGAAGCTATGAACAATTGCAATTGTGGATTGAAAGTTGTTAACGCCAGAAAGCATGATACGACGTCATTTATATATTACTCTTTGTGTGATGCAGATCAAAGCACGGTAGAATATTTGAAAGCAGGTGATATATGGAGTTGACAACTCGTCGGCCTCATAATCAGCTATATCAGAAAGAATTACGCGTAATAACATGAGAGAGATATGGTTGCTGCTGAAACTGTAGTAACTCGCCCATATGGTATCTGACCAAGCGTAATCTGACTGTGAGTGTATTAGAAAGCATTTTCGTTTATTTCATGAATGCAATGTCATACAAAATGAGTCCCTGCATTGCCAGAGCGAGTCACGTTTATCAGGAACGGCAAAGTGGATGCTGCGTTATGTCATCAACACACAGCAACCACTTCCGTTCATTTGTTTCATCCATCTTTTTGTTATCTTATATCCGTGCTACTCGTGAGTCTTTCCAATATTGTCTAGTGATGTTGTATAAAACTGGATTCGAAGAAAAGTTTACTCAACTCCGAGTTGTCGATTGTCCTAACCATATGTAATCAAGGAAGTCCAAAATCTTAAACAATGTGTAGAAGAAAAAAATGTCTGTCCCTTGTACTCGGTGACTTGTGTTATGCAGTATCTTAAGCGCATTAGTAAATGAAAGTTAATTGCACGTCCATAAAGCATTGCAAGAGAATAAATCGATATGTGAGTCAATATATCCCGTATCAACCACTGAGACTTTTAAAACGCGATGAAGGGACGGATCTCCTAATCGCAAGTTCAACATCAAATGAATTTTATAACTATCATGGAATGCTGTAATAATCGATGCACACACCAGGCGAATGCGATAATTCTTACATATAAAACCGCTTTTTCGTCTTGAGGCGCATTTTTTAGAACGCGCAACGGTTGTTAATTTTGGTGCAGTGATAATGATATATATGCATACTGTTTGCCCTGACTCTATATATACCTTGATTGCTATTAATCTGGTGCTTTCAGCTTTCTTTATTCCGCCACCAAGCTGTCAGCACAAACTTACTGCGTTGGCTCGCGATGCGGCATTGTCAATATCATGCAAACAGAGATGCGTCCTCATTAACCCCGAGAGCCGATGATGTATGTAAATGTGTTTCGAACCAAAACACTCATATTTGCTCAAACAGACTAGTAGCAACTGGGAAGCAAGCACACCCCTGCGCTACCATAAGCTACTGGATTATCCTGATGATATAAAGTTTATAATACAAGTATGATAAGAAGTACAGGTCTTTAAAACAGCATGACTGGTAATTGTTCCATCTCGAACTGTACTAAGGCTGGATAGTTGCTACGTAATTGTTGGATGGGAAGAAACGGAGGTGTGTCTGCAGCATACCAGATGAAGGTAAGAATGATGCTTGTGCTAGTTAAATAATGGTTTCTAATTGCAGCCGAATAACCTAGTGTGGTCTTACTGAACTTGCGATAAAATCATGTATATATCTAATGCAGGAAGGCCAGACAAGTCTGTGGTGATTAAAGTATATGTTTATGAAAAAAGGGTAATCTTCTGATATATACCGATAAACAAAAACCGAATCTTCGAAAACAATGTCATTATTTGTATAATATGATGGTATATCGATGCTTGAGTGTATTTGAACAATAGATGTGTTATTTCGCTCCAACGTGAGAACGCTTGATATGCGCATATATTTCTCAACTAGAGGAACATTAAGTGGTAGTCACCACTGAAAATGCCAAATCGTAATTGTTTAATAAAGCAAGATGCTGTGGCAAGCATCAAGTAACACAAAACCTGCTAAGGGAGACCTGCATATTGAAATGTTACGGGAAATTATAGCATAGAAAACATTTTAGGTCGATAATACCTCGCCTCACTAATCAGTGGTGATTTTTTTCGTGTAATATCCGATTTGATTGTAAGTCATTACTCAATTGAATGAATGAGAGAACAGACGATAACACCCCACTCAATGATGTGTTCTTTGGACCACTGAAATATCATAGAAATCCAATACGTTGTGTATGTTTTTGATTTAGGATAATATGATATATTTAGATGGCATACACTGTGCCATATATAAATAATGTTAATATAATAATAATACTAATGATGATAATATTTTTAAACGGGGGCGGTGATTCACAGCCTGTTGTGTCATGAAAGCTCATCAACAGCGAAAACGCCATTTCCATTAATGTAGCCCATTTTGTTAAAACTTATTTGCTTGGTAATATTGGTATGTAAAACAACGACGATAGTCAAAGGATGACCGCTTTTATCATTTGTAAAAGGCAAGTGATGGGAGGAGGGGGGTATCAATCGTTTGTGAGGTGAGTACTAGTTAAATTCATATATAATACCAACCTACCAGTGAATGAATATACAATATTGCTTGTTAATGGATGTGCACGATATTGCAAAACATAGTAACCCGTTTAGATTGACAAAAAATGTCTAAATGGTCATTTGTGAAAACGCTTTTAACGCAATTATTTGATAATGGCGAGCTTGCTGGCCGTTCAACCGACACATTGGGAGCCATGAAGCTGCTAAATGCACATCGCTTGTGCAGGAATATATGTTTTATGGTCTCCTTATCTTGATGTTAGTTAATCATACTAGCATCGTGCGTCGCCAGTACTGGCCCCGTGCATGGTTAGTTGAGCTCGTTTGATATGCTAAAATGAGTGATTCACTTTTGAGTAAATAAGAGAATGTAATGCCGCATTAGCTTTTTCAGACTTTAATCGTGCAAAGCATAGTTGCTTTCATTCGGCTTAATTGTTCAAGAAATAGGTCGAATGTGTCGACGAAGGCTGAGCTGGTTTCAGTTATTTATTAACGACCGGGAAACGATGCTCAAATAGCACCGCACCGAAATAAATACATGAGCTTTCGGGCATTCTGTATCATTATCACTATCGTATGGTGTCATTAACATGCTTGAGCATAACATGCGTTACACCAAATTTTGCCTCACATTCGATACGACCTTGAACGCGAGCGATCAAAATTTTGTTTATGCTGTATCCCAATCGGATATCGTTGCCGAGAAGCGCAATGTCATCTTTGTTTAGTGGAGAGAGTGTGCGATGGGCGGCAACAGGAGTGGGGACTTATCTCACATGGTTACCCCATACCTCTACCTACGCCATTCACATTGACAATTGAGTCCA
Organism: Urechis unicinctus; assembly: GCA_034190875.2. Lineage (NCBI taxonomy): Eukaryota > Metazoa > Annelida > Polychaeta > Xenopneusta > Urechidae > Urechis > Urechis unicinctus. Next base: position 10,751,464 of record CM067353.1, read on the forward strand.
CTGGGATCTCTGCAGATAGGGTTACATCAAATGAGTGTGCATCGATCCAAACCAACCTGCAAGACATTAGCGTCCGCTTAAGGAAATATACAAGGGGTATAAAATAAATCTATTTCCTCGTGAGTTGAAAGAGCAATCTAATGAATGGTTTTTACTCTTATATTGATTCAAAGTACTTTATTCGCAAAATCATTGCCAAAAACACGAATACAAGGTCTATCGGTACTTTCCGGCTTCCAAATACATCCGAGAAGATCTTGATAAATATAACTTTACTTCCGTTTATTTTTTTTTTAATCGCCTGGGAGACGTTAATAGTTGACAACTGTTACAAATGAAATCAAGAAGAAGGTGTGAACATCATAACAGGTATCTGGCTGACGTTAGCAACTAACGGCGTTCTGACACAGCATAGTCTTGCATTAAAACCTTACTTTTGTGGCTATCATGAAATAGATATACTTCGATTTTTCTTTTTCTTTTTTTGTACGTATTTTAACAATTATCAGAGAAGTCTGTTGTTCAGAGAACACATGAACATGTGTATGAAAGTGAGTTGCAGGGATTATATGGAGAGTTACTCGGAGATAAATATCCGCAAACAAGTGAAAAAGGTTGACAAGTTGAATGGCAGCATACATATTTCACAGGTTGCCCCAAAAGTCTATGTACAGTATGCAGGCAAAGATGATCAAGTAATCATGATAACCCAATGAAGACCACCTTCGCATCTAGTTGTGGCTACACTGTACTCGCCTCTCTGTACTGTCTAGATTCAGTGAAATCAGCACCATTACCTAATATACAACTTGACAGCTATCTGGTTGCTGCATTAACATGTTACATTGTTACGCCTAAATATAGCGACACACTGTGCCCCTTGGATCATATTACAATTGATTCCAATCGATTATCCTGTATGTGTGATGTTTTAAACTCGTTGTGCCATCTCTTGTTAATGACTCTTAGGCTATGCATGTATATCGAATATACCGTATCTTGCCTCAAGTGCAAATCATAAATTGTTCGCTACTAGCAAACATGGTGTACATTTTGGACGAAGCATCGGTTTAATACATGATTGGTTCAACATGATGCGTCGTTGTCGATTAAAAATGATGGTAAAAGGAAAGTCTTGCTGGGTTTGGGTTTTATACGGTTTAATATTTTGCCACATGATTGGTCTCGATTGATCTGTTGCCCCTTCTCACATTTACTTGATTGATCATACAAAAAGTACATTAATACAAATAAAGTTAATGTTTTACGAAGATTATCTGATTCACAGTTGTGCTTGGAATAGATAATGGACTGCTTTCAACATGGTACCTCCGATCAATCTAAGGCATTGTCAGCATTCCATGTATTGGGTATAAATCTACGACACATTAGCATATGAAGAGTCGCAGTAGATATACACAACATAAACGAATATTGTTCCAATGTTATAAGTGACCAATATCTAACATTTATAGGGTACACGTGTACGTTTTCAGCTTAGGCTAACGTTATGAAACGATGCCTTATTTAGCATGCATTCCTGGACGCATTTGTCTCTATAAACGTGTACGAGGGTGCTCTAGTCGCTCCAAAATATACCATGATGCAAAGTCTTCTCGCTCATTGACGTACATTGGCTTTGCATGGACCTGTGCGAGATTCCTGGGATGTCACAAACTTACTGACTTTAAGTTTGTTAAGCGCAGTAGAGTTGGCATCCTGATCAAATGATATTACCCTGAACCAATGTTGCCTAAACGAAATATCAAATGTAACTGGCAAGTTCATTCAACATTGTACTTGCATTTTTTTAACTTGGTGTGTATTTGATTCAATCGGTATATCCCTTTTCCCCACGCTTTTTCTCACAATTAGTCATACAAAACACCTAATACCAATAAAGTTAATGTTTTACGAAGATTGCTGATTATTGTGCTCTATGGTAAGCTCTCATTCATATAATTATAAGATCAAAGCCTGGTGACCATACCTTAAAGTTCACGACATATGCAGGTCTAGGGTTAGTGCAAATCATGAATGCTGAACTTACATTTGGATTAAATAGCTCGTACTGTATTTACGGGTTTCAGGGTACATCAAGGTTCCCCGAATAACAGCAATGCCTGAAATATCCACCTAATGCATATTTTCCATCAGGCTTCATTGAGGAGACGTTTATTTTTTATAATGTTTATGAAAAGACAGCCGCAGATTAATAAGTGACAAACAAATGTGTTTTGACCGTTCTTATTCTCATGATAAGTTCGCCTTATAGATGAAATAACACAAATACCTTAAAGTTATCAATTGCAACTTCATCTATTGTCATTATAATAAAAAAAATTGCTAACGACACGTATCGCTAAAAGGTTCCCCGTAACCGCAGCAAAGTCCTAGCTATGCACATCAGGCCACATGCTTTTGGTGGCATTGACGCCGTATTTTACCACAAATGTGTTTTGAATCGTACTTAAGGAATACTTATCTGGAAGTAAAACAACAAACGCTTTCTGGTGTTTACATTGATTCATTTAACATTTGGCAACACGTTAAACTTGACAGCTACCACATTGTTTTACCACAAACTTTAATCGTACTTAATGTCTTACTGGAAGTAAAGTCAAATTCTGGTGGATGGATTCATGCCACATGTGGACGTTATAGATACCGGGCGTAATTCAATTACTGCAATAGGATAAAGTCAATAGATTGTATCCGGTAATGAACTGAGCTGTAATTCACCCTCTGCTGAGCAATAAGGCTGGTGAATGCCCTCTGTGGAACCTTGTTATAGAAGCGACCAACGAAGCGCTCCGTGTATGGTTGAAGTTGTGATTTCTCAGCGATGACGTAGGGCTCAAATTCACTCCAATATGCTATCTGTAATGGCAAATACATGACTTTTTGTTCACGCGCTAATTGCAAAATTAATTCGCATCAAAACATACGCATTGCGTTAGTCTCATCCAAGTCAAAAGAATTGCCAACGTGGGAGCTGTCGGGTATTTGAAGCAAAGAAAACCAACAATCGATATAAGCTTGACGCAACATTTTGCGCTACAGATTGAAATATATCGTTGTCCATGTATTGCACAGAATGCTATTGTTCACAAAACCACCAGAATGTAGGATCATTATACTCTCTGCGTTAAAGCAAAATGCGTTTATTATAAAGGATGGCTTTGATTGGAACCAAAATCTTGCAAGAAATATCAATATATAATTTAGCTGTATAACAAGATATTGTAACAGTACATTAGTCACCGCATAGCTAACCTCATACGGTTCGGTAGCCGTCCTCCAGGTGGTGTAGTTTAGCGGCATGTAGGCCGGTGCATAGCGAGTGGCACTGAAACATGCCAGTTCAAGTCAATGGTCGATTTCTAATGTCAATGGAGTTATTGGTCATCGATTAAGAATCATCTGTCTACCCGCATTCACGCATCTATCGCTCGTTCTGAAAGACATCGTTAAGCAGTAACCAATAACAACTAATACGAAATTAAATGGAGCACTTGGTTGTAACGTCACGTTCATCAACCATGCTTTATATAGACAGTGATGGGTAATGATGATTGTTCTATTTGGACCGCCCTCTTGAGGCGCCCAATTAGCCCTATTCTATTGGGCAAATCAGATTGTGAAATATCACATCAGTATTGTGAAATATCACATCATGGATGTGTCAGAGAGAACAAGTGTCCTTTTCCTAGGAACTGAATATTAAGCTAATTACAGTCGGTATTTAAATGCCTTTCGCTGGTCCCAAATCTACCACTGTATGTTGGCTATTATTTTCCTATTTAAACATATATATACGTATTCTTGTACTGATGTCAAAACTTGGTCAAACAGGCTGTAGGGAAAATTTTATGCTAAACACAGAAAATCAACGTACTAGAATTCTTGTAGTTGTTTTGCATCCCAAGCAGCAAGCAGCTTCTCCTTCGTCTCTGGGAAGGTAACGTCGCTTGTCAGCATTTCAAACGATGGCACAACGAGAACCTAAAGCCAAATATCATCATTCAATCACTGATTGCGCCGAGGTTATTATGGCAGTCGAGCAAGTGTTAGGACCCTGTCATACCCGTGTCGGGACTGCATGATGCCCGCCAGGCTCATGTCGGGACTGCATGATGCCCGCCAGGCTCATGTCGGGACTGCATGATGCCCGCCAGGCTCATGTCGGGACTGCATGATGCCCGCCAGGCTCATGTCGGGACTGCATGATGGCCGTCTAGGCCAATGTCGGGACTGCATCATGTATGTTAGGCATATGTGGCGCTGCATGAAGCCCGCTGTGCTAATGTCGGGATTACATGATGCCCTCTAGGCTCATGTTTGGACTGCTTGATGCCCATTAGTCTCGTGTCTGTACTGCATGCGGCCCGCATGATGCATGGTATCCGCTAGGCTCATATTGGCACTACTTGATGTCCGCTAGGCTCATATTGGGACTACATGATGTCCGCTAGGCTCGTGTTGGGTAAAGGCCGCGACTACAGAATGAATTAAGAACAATAAGCAGCGTCGGATCTGTGACAGGAACGATGGAGCCGTGGCCTCATCGAGCACCATGCAGTCTGTATTGCCCTGTACATTGATCATCAAGCTGTAGCAACCAACCAGTGTCGTATTCGAATCCTAAATCAACCGTGGATCGTAACTCATGAATACTCTTGATGCTTCTTGGCTATTAACATTTCGAGTTACTTATCAACCAAACGTCCGCGCCGTGAACTCTCTACTAGAGTTTTAAACAAACTCGGAGTAAGCGCGTGCGTACGCTTGCAGCACATAATCCATACAGCCCAGCGAATATTCGTCTAAAATTATTTCTAACAGTTTCGGGATTGTCACTGCTAAGCTATCCAAAAGTTGTTGTGTAATCATCAATGATTCGCCCAGTGGCAATCTCAACTTGTTTTTATACCAGCACAATGACAAGATTCATGCGTTACCAATGCTTCGACATTTGACGAGTCTCAAGCCGCGGCGCATTCTCTGTACACTGGTATGATGTGCGCACGCGGAGACACAAAATATTCCTTCCGACCAGAGCTACGATACATGGACATTAAAAGGCCTCTTGTACGTATTTGGGCAGACGCAGTGACAACATATTGTTAGTCAGTACTAAAGTCGTGACGATATGCTAACTGTTAGGTCAATATAGGGAGAATTATGGGCTTAAAATAAGGCTAATTTTAGCATAACATGCATACTTTGCGACCTATGTAGAAACTACATTATTTTGAGGCCTCAAGCTGACTGTTGGGCCAATATGGGGAACATTTTCGTGATATTGTGCTAATGTTGGAGCTAGATGCCGAATTTTGGTCTAATGTTAGGACTACATGTGGACTGTTAGGCCAGTGTCAAAGCCACATGCTGAATGTTTGGTCAAACGTGGGACTGCGTGCTGACTCTAGTGGTCTATTCTGTGACCATATTTCCAGAATATATTCCGGCTGGTAGACAAAATTTAGGGAAACAGGCCGACTAATAGGTCAATGTCAATGTTGGCTGTTGGACCAAAGTCGAGACCTCATTATTGTTGTTCGACCGAAATCGGGATTTCAGTATCACTGTTCGGCCAATGTCGAACTCTTGGATGACTGTAACACAAATGCCGTTGCTAAATGCTATCGGTTATGCCATTTCTGGGGCACCATTCTGATTGATAGGCACTAATCGGTTAAATCGCTACTTGTGAGGCCCAAGTCGGAGTCCATACAGAGTCATGCTTGAGCTTCATAACAGCTATTATATCAAGAACATGCCTTATTGATGAATGGCTGGCCCATGACCTGATGACTGAGCAGGTCGATGACTGTCATGTACGGGTCAATATTACTATGAATAAATAACCTGTTGGCCGGTGATTGAATACTCCTGGATGAGTTGGAGAGCCTTGTCTTCCAGTTCTCTGCTTGGCAGCAAGTCGCTGTCACTCACGAACACATGACTCGTCCTTGATCTCTCCAGTGCCACGTTACGTAAGTGGTTATAGGGGTAGAAGATCTGTGCAAGTTACATACCAGTTATAGCCATATCTTATCATGCTAATACATAAGTGTGAAATGCGTGTGCGATTTCAAATATAATGCATGATTGTCTAAACTGTAAAGAGATTTGACTGTAGTAAACTGTGGTATAACGCCCTTACCCCTCTCTGTAGCACCAGGTGAATTAGAATATTCTTTCGATTGAACAGCTCTTCATGGCGGCAAAAAGTGTTAACAAACTCTTCCACCTTATCTGGAGCGACTTGCACAGCAGCGGATATGTGACCTGCGTTTGCACAATCAGTTTGAAATTACGTGCAGTCTTACATTAAAACACCGCATTGATGTGGTCTTTTAGACTAACCTGGCCAATGGCTGACGAGTCGTAGAAAGAGATCAAAACGCTCATCAGAAAAGTGGGTCACTAATGTAAGTTGGCGACCGTTCACTTCATCGGGGACATTAAATATATTATCGTAGGATGGTCGCTGGAATTCGCTTTCCGTCTCCGTCAGGGAACATATCGCAGTGTGGTCCCAATCTGTGATGTCGATATCTGTTTTTCGTGACACGAATTGACGATGCATGCTTTAATTCGTGTATTCTACAGTATGAAATACTTAATTGATTGGGTCTATATAAAAGATGCGATAAATCAAAATATAGTAGGTTATTGGGATGACACAAGAGAGGCTAGGTGACAGACCGTTGTTTCGGCTGTAGTTTAGGGCCAAGATGTCATCCAGTTTGACACGCACCGAGTTAAGACAGGCTGTATTGACGTCACTGTAAAGCGGCTGCCTCGGGGCTGGATCTTGAGAAAGGTTAGGAAAACAGTCATGTATTATCTGCAGTTCATGCAGGAGAAGATCCCTAAGCAAATAATAGACTAAACACGTAGGAGCGTGGATGATTGGGAAGTTAGGGAGGTGATCGTCTTTGGTAGATGGTTCGTTCCAACAAAAGATCAAATCGATCGATAACAGAAGTCAGGCAAGGACACCGACATGTCGCAGGCTGCAGGGTAGGTGAATTACTAATGTTAACGCGGTATCAAACATGAGCCATGTATGCAAGGTTATTATACGGAACAAACCCCCACGTCATACCTGGATGCTAGTAGAACATCCGGGCTTCACCAGCCCATCGGGGCGGCGATGGACAATTACGTTGGTCATGTTAACCAGACGTAGATCTGTTGGATAGAACCATAAGGGTAGTATTGTATCGTTATCCATGGGACAGTTACAAAGGATCCTCGATAATGGAACAGATCTGTAGGACACCAATTACGAAACGTTACTTTCATAACATTAACTAGATGGCTACATTGAACTGCTCCCCTCCCAGGATGGAAGGTTTACCTTCGTTGGCCGCATGTGAAAGACCTCGAAAGAGCACATATGGTCGACTGGGACTTGCTGGGTGGGGGAATGTACGCGCAATAAAGCTATATTCAAAGGGTTGATTGAGTATCTAGCATCGGATGGATGGTCTAGCATTGAGAGCATCTCTAACAGCCTTAAGCGAAATGTATTGATGCAGATGGTTACGATATAGCTATCAACCACGTGATGGTGTCGTGATGGTAACGGAAGGACGAAGATGCTTCAGTTAAGCTTCTTTTGTGTCCGAACCCTCTTACCACAAACCTATTTTGCTGACTCGGATGCGAATCATCGCTATTTGAACGACAATCCAAAGCAATATATTGAGCCAGTGAGTCAGGCCGGCCGAACTAGAATGCTGGGCAGATATCGTGCGCATCATATGGCGCGCCTCGAGTGGCCGGCTCGATACGGCACGCGTCAAATCAATACCATGGGTCCGGTATTATAGACATGGAAAATTGGAAGTGATATGGTAGGCTTGCGAGAGAGGGAGCCGGTGATTTCTGTAGTACGTCGTTGTATCTAATATATGGCAACCAAGGGCTTGTGCGGGGGTGGGGGGAGAGGAGTGGTGAACATGCGAGGAAGGTAGTATATATAACTTCATCACTTGATAACTCCTCGTTAAAACAATGTTTGTGTTATAGATCTACGTTACGAAAAGCAGATAAGCAACATTCAAGATGAACCTCGATTGTACCTGTAGTGGTATGTAGGAGCACCCGTGTCGCTACCCCCAGAAGTATGAACACTGCCACGGCCCCGGCGATTTTCGTTTTCAACGACGCGGGCTGAAACGCAATTAAATGTGCAGTTTTTCCTCCGATTTGAAGGTATCATGAGAGACTTAACCGCCCACAGGAGATAAACTTAATCTAACTTACCACGCGAGGGAATCGTCGCCGCATGCCGATGAATTCCTTCACATTTCCAAACTAAAGTTAAGCATATAGGATCCGTACTATAGTTATATTTACATACATAGTCCCGTGTACAGTTTATTCACATGTGGTTATACCGGCTGATAGAAGCTTATAATCGTTGCAGTCGATAACCGTACGGATATCTATTTACATGCCACGCGCAGCAACCAGCTGTCACCTTATGCGTGTCCACCAATGCCGGCTTTACTATCGCGGCTGTGTAGCCCCACAGTGGGGGCGGGGTGGGGAGGGGTTCTCCTAATTTGATTGGACGTAGATACGTGCCGTCAAAATGAGTAATTTTGGGGGAAATTTTCATTGACAAATTGATCGGTATAGTTCGCTGTCAGGTTTAGTAATGGGTCGCTTTTTGTAATGGGCCTGCATTATTATGCGTCGGGTTTTCGTATAAATTGTCATGTATAAAAATCGGCCAGTCCGAGTGGATGTTACAAGTTTCAAGTTACCTGTCCGAGCGTTAATTACTTTTTGCGAGTCTCATCTGTAGTAAACACTGATGCCCGGTTCTTTGCCATGTAGACGCGACTTGTAGCTGAGCGTGTCCGCAGCATACACCAGATAGGTTGTCAGGGGATTCGGATACAAAATTTGGAACCATCCCGCGAGATAAATGAGCAATCTTGCAGGAATAGTCATACATCTCGCAAGATAAATGATTCAATTCGCGGTATAGAAACCACCTCATTCTTTCGTTGGATGATTCCACGATTTGATACCAATGTCGCGTCGCCTTAATCTTCCGTAGGCTAAACGAAATAGTCCGTAAACCATTCCTTGACGAATAAGTACGCTCTAGGAAATCGTTTTACATATTAGTCACAAACACTATCTTCACGCAAGGGATTAACTACCCAGGGTTTACTATGCGATAAATCGTATATTGTTAACAGGATCAGTTATATAAAATTTTAATAAAATTGGATGTTGAATAAGTGTAAGAACATACCCTTTGAAAGTTACTATAGCTAAAGAGACCAATAAAATAACGGACACAATGAAAGCTGTGATAAAAACGCGTTGTCATTATCGATACAAACATACAACTGCCCGCTCAAAATAGAGCGGCAAGCCCAACAGAGAAAGGGGCCATCATATTTGGCGTGGACAGGTCGTTTTATTGCTTTACCTGAGACTTGGTCGTGGTCGGGATCGCAGGTGCTCGGTTATTCATACCAAGCTTTCGAGCGCCAGGCCGCTTCCCACGTATACTACATATAGATAGCGGCTCGCCCCTTGGAAGTTCGGCGCTCGGAAGCATTGCATTTCCAACCGAGCGCCTGCAGTCCAGTTACACCTTCCGACATCTACTAACAAGGTTTGACAGATTCCAGCGCGTTAAACTCTTCCTACCCCACTCCGACCCCACGCATGTACACAACGCGTAACAGCATATGTGATGGCCCCATTTGTAGATGCAGCCGCAAGCATGAAGTCAAACATAAAGTCGGCATATTGTACAACAGCTTTACATCTGCTGGCGATACTATATCATCCACTATGCTCGACTCCAACTTACTTCAAAGAAGATGATCAACCACGATCCAAGAGCGTATATGAGTGTCGTTTTAAATATGCACAAAACCAGTATTGTCCCCCTGTGCACACATGCTGCGTGTTTAGCGGTTTATTATATTTTGCCATGGGTTAAGGGCTTCACAACGCTACGTGGCCAGCGACCCAGTGTATCGTACAATAACCAGTGAGTGTTGGGTGAGACCTCAAACTCGTAATATGCTGCGCGGATAAACTTAAGCGAATGTATTCGCGTTAACGGCCTTGACCAGTGAGACATCCAGCATCCTTCTGGATCTGTTGTACACCAGTTAGATCAATAGAGCTTTGATCAAATGGTCTCAGGTTTTTATGTGCCACACTAAATCGCCAGGTTTTAAGAAGTACAGTCTTTCACAATGATGTCTTCATTGACATTTGATGGCCTGTGGTCCTGCGATAAGTAAGTTAGCTCTGCACCGGGGGCTTCGCTGCCACCACCGGGTGAGCGCTGGATTATTGTGAGAATCGGGTTGGCTCCTCGTTTTGAACGAGGACGGGATGCTTATAAGCACATTGAAGAGCCTAGGCGTTCTCCTTTAATGCCTTAACTTACTTCGTCCCCTGGAACAACATCCATTATTACACAACCGAAAGAGCGCGACTTCTCGTCGTTTAGGATTATTCTTCATAAGCCTGCCCAAGAACGCTGTTCAATGTATTTACTATTCAGTTATCAGTTAGTGATGATGAGGTATGCCCACATGGATCAGTGTATGTACTTACATCCTCTCGTTTCTTGCATGGAATGTATCGCACGTAATCTGGCTAGCAATTTGTACCGATAGCCCAACCTAAACGAGCCCTCCAATGACCTATTGGAGTAATGGCTTGGTGTGCTGCTCAATCCCATTTTAACCCACCGTTCTAAAGATAAGGCATGCTTCTCAGAGCATAATTAGCAAAACAGATGGTGGATGAGTACGCATTTGTCATGTTACGGTCGAATTGGGCTAACGCTAGTCAGCAACTATCGCAATCGGCATAAATGGTTATATAAAAGGGCATCTGATTGCTCGAATTTTACTATGAGAACAATATTGTTTAGCAAGATCATCTAAGCGTAAGATATGACTTCGTAGTGATTTCTTCTATGTAGCAATGTCAAATCGTCAGAGTTCCCAAAATAAAGCCCATCATATCCGCTCAATTGCATAATGCTCCATTTATTAGATGCTTCATCGCGTGCCATTTAGGATACACCACAAACCCAAAACATGGGTCTCTGATGGAATGATAGCAACGACCTTGGAGGCTCTTTCATGGAAATCCCAACACTCATTAAGCTAATCTTTCCAGATTACGTTTGCATCTCATGTTTGTAGAGTGGGAATAATGACCGCAACTACACGGCTAATCTGGGAGCATTGCTCCCCCGGGATCAGTCTGGAACATCAGCAAGGCAATGTGTTCGATGCAAATGGATAAATTCAGCGTCATTCACCGTTTCATTAAACGAGCTACGGAAGCTCATCTAGTATAGCGATCGATTTGCTGCCTAGTTGCTGCTGATCGAAGCTCGTTTGTAGCAAATATAGCTTTACTCTGTCGCATCACATTAAGCTAGTTTATGATAGCTAGTCTGTATCTGTGCTTTGCGGGCAATTTGCAAACATAATATATCTCGATGTGCTCAAACTGAGTGTTCTGTGGCTTAAAAGTCAATAATTTACTGCTGAACTTTGTGACTAGGGTTTCGTTAGTTGTAACGTGTCACTGCTGTAACTGCTACTAACGACATTGCGGAGGGGTTGCTTTTGAATTGACTTGCGGATGCAAGTAAGGCATACTATTACACAGCATAAGCTGTATGTTTAATGTGTATGCGTGGAGAGTAACGATTCGAGTTGAAGTCAAATTTGGGTGGAATAAATGAATATCATTTTAGCGTTAAAGCAGGAAAGAAGAGAAGCATGTCGCAGATGTAGCACTTTGTGGAGATACAAAGTATGAGCATAACTAGGACTGTTCCCCTATCGATGCCGAAACCGTATTCGGACGGGCCTAGCATAAATGTTCTAGCATTATCGTTTGCAAGAGACTGTACCAAATGTTATTATTTCCACACAATTGAGTGATTGCCATTTCTTTGTCACCATTGAAAATAAGTGCGTCTTCCGTGTTGACGGGTACTTACTCATTATGCATTGTTATTTAAGGATAGAGACAAATGATAGGTGTAGGGATGGAATCAGTTTGACGTAATTAATGCACACCAATCGCATTTACATATGCAGAATTGTTGAGAACTCATCTGTGAGTTGGTTAAATAGTCAGCGTAGTGAATAATCCCTATCTCTGATTGCTTGAGGCGATATTTGAAACAGACAGTAAACATTTATATGTGATACATTATGTTGTATGTCGGAATAGACTGAGTAAAATATTATATTTGTTGTTGTCGCTACATTACAAACTCGCTGCCATTTATATCAGTGGGAGATTCTTCATACTCTCTGTTGCTGGTAATATATTTTCTTAAGCGCTAACCCTGTGCTGCATTATATTTCGTGAGCGTCTTGCATCAAATATCCTTAAGTTGAGATGCGACACCCGTTCACTCACGTTGAAGCTAAGTCATGCTAAAGCGGATTTTTCCTTTTAGCAATAAAACCTTGGTGTCGAATGTCTCTCGTCATTGTTTTTGCACGACATTACAGTTATTTTTAACGGGTTGACTTTCCGCTTAAATTCCACTAAATGTGCCTATTTTCTCATTCTGGGTAGCTCACAATGCATCTTATAGCACCGCTGGACTTCACGTCATCTGCCGGTTGCTATACGTCGTTTACATTGCGTCGTCGTCGGTTGACATAAGTCGTTTGTGTTTGCATTAGCTGCGCCCGTGACAACTGCAATACAAACCGTGAATGATGTAAGAGGTATATTATGTACATATTTCGTTGGCCATCAGACATTAATAATGTCTCAATGTCCATGGTATAGATTCCTTAGCGATAAAGTCTATTTATCGGAGTTTGATCTCGTGCATAAAAATGGTTTTCGATTGCGATCGCGTCAGTTATCCATAACAAATAACGCTACAGCCGACAAGCACACGATTTAAGCAAATAATTCACCAATAATATTGATTGCTGTTAGACGACATGTAGAATTGATACGCACGGTAAAATGTTGTATCTTAAATTTGCTTTCAATGAATGGAAATAAGGAATACAATTGCTAACGCGATTTCCATGTGTGGTTACTGTTCGTTTGACAAACATTCCTCGGCTAACTGAATGCACTGGTGTAGAGTAGTTCAATCAACATTTACTGAGATAATAGCTTAATTTTTACTACAAATGAAACGGTATACATCGCGTGCGACAAATTATGATAGATGATGAATGCAGGTTAAGGTTGTCCAAACTATCTTAACTTAAATATCCTACATCATCGAGTCTATGCAAGCCTTGTTAACCTTCGCTCTAGAAGTCACAGTAAGTGCTACAATAAACTACCGAGGCATACCGGACACTGCTGATCATGGAAAGCGTGTCTCGTGCTTCTTAGCTACCAAAGAAACCGTTTTATCTGATTATATATAAGAGTGATCAGGCGGGCAAAAAATCACTACGCGCATATGATCATCTACGTGCAAGAGTGTGCAGGAATAAGAATCACATGTATTTGCTCTGGCATCAATGGGTCTACGTAAGGTGACATTAAGGCGAGTGGACTGAGAGTGCTGATATCCCGCATCAGATTATCTTTACACGCCATTATATCATGGCAGTTTGATATGTTGTGAAATTGACATGTAAAGGACAAAATGCAGAATATTTGTGCTGTCAGAGACATTTTGTTATGAAATGAAAAACTATACCACAACAAATAAAATAAATGAGCGACCTCCTAGAACGAGGATATTTCCCTCCATGCCATAGACAAGACAATTGCGCCTCTGGTGGTTAGTCCGTTTGAGACTCGCTGTCGCCGTTGTCCATGACTTAACCAAATTCCATTTAACACAGTTACATACTGGCCAACTCTATAATGCTGAAGTCGTTCTCGATGGCAACTTTTTGTTATCTATGCACACCCTGAGGATGTTTTGTGGCGACGTGGTTTGTTCAGATATCAGAATGCACTTATTTGACGCCAAAGGTCAAAGAGAGCCCAATATAGTATGGAATAGCTACATTGCGGCGCAGTACGATCGTTAACATCATGAAAGCATCTTCATGCAAACTATTGATTGTTTCGTGTAGTTCACTAACACCTAAGATGTTTCATTATCATTGCTGTAATAATAATTACAAATAAGACCCCTGCTTGACGCTAGCATCGTCTCACTTTGTTAACATAAGAGCAATCTTTCTTCTGTGAGTGTGTTTTACGTTATTCGGGATAAGGCCAATTCGTAACCAGAATGCAATACACAACGATTCTATACTTAACTCTTCAGTTTTCAGGGATCAGGTGCGACTCGCTGTCAAATAACGTCACAGTTGAATGCCCATTGTACCAGCAGATTCACATGTTCTCCGCACCTCAACACCACAATTATTCTTTAGCGGATTTATTATCGACGATAGATCAATCACGTGTCGGTAGCGACGAGCTGATTGCCAAATTAACTCCTAAACATCTGCTTGATCATACGAAATAATTATTGATGATACAAGAACAAATAATTTTGATTGCTGGAAGATTATGTCATTCGAGATCGAAGTGTTACTTAGGAAATCTAATATCATAGATTATGCACGTGCTATTGTATGAGAGAACGTTACATATAATGTACTCCTTCTTGCTGGCCTTAAAATTTTTCCTCTTGTGTTCAGATTTATCGACCTCACAATCAATGCCTCTTTCTTATGTTCAACATAGTCCATGCTTATGTATTTGTAATGCTACATTACACACTGAAGCTAAGTGCCCGATTTATATTCCATTGCAATCAGCAATTTCTATTCATTATAGCTATACGCCCATAACATCTCGCTATTTTATTAGTATATGCATTTGGAATTTCTTTTGTCATTCAATTTTAAACCGGGCTTGATATTGAACAGAGCAGATTCTAACACCGCAGTAAGCAAAAGTGATTTGTCCCAACACAGATCAAAATATTGTCGTCGTATTCGTCCCATTCACAAGCCCATGTAACAATCGTGCTAGCAATACATGCAGTTTTCATATATCCGTTGTGATATAATCTATATCAGACCATACACGCTATGTCTGCACGGTTCGTACCATATACAATCTCACGAGACCAAACAATTCCATCCATTGTCTTGTCATTGAGGGTATTAAGGTATTCACTATGCGTTAACCCAAGCAAATACCACATTATTTTGCAAATCATCATGAGGAGAGGTTTTACGTGGATTAACGATGTGGGAATGCTTCTGGGGGTTGGGTTTTGCATAAGTAATACCTGAAATGTCAACGCTACAGTAGAGGAGGACCAAGACACATGATGAATCATTAAGTTGCCGTATTACACCCATTTATGAGGACATCAGATATTTGTCAACGACTTTTGTCCGTGACCTCAGCAAATCCCAATTCAGGCTGCAACTACTGATGCGGATTTACGGTTATGGTGAGGGTTTCTTCTCACACTATGGTGTTTCTGTCAGACGAACCAATTTATTGACTTGCGGCACAAAGTCTGACCAAGCGTAATGATGCATATTTAGCCTGACTTATTAATTAAAACTAAATCATTCAGTGTGCTCTCTTCACGTTTAAAGTATCGTTAATTACATTAACTGTTCGCCTGTTCTGATATGATTGACTAAATGGGGGACGTGTCTGTATGTAGCATTGCCCTAACAGACCGTTTATAGCACGATTCAGATGAGGAAGGCGGGCTGCCAATAAAGCAATTGCTTCTTGCGTGTTTCGCCGTCCTAGTTTTTAACTGAATATGTTGTGGTGAGAATTCGTGAGTGATTTGAAGTGGATAGCAATGAGTCGTTTGGTCATTTGAACTATATGCGGTGGTCTGTTGATTGCTCGTAAAGATCCAAAAGTCAGGTGTGCTGGTAGTAGTCTCTAGTATGCTATTTATACGGCATGGAATGACATTCGATGAACGGAAAGTTCAAGATCATAGCATTGTATGTTTGGGGACGTTACTTCTAACCCCAGCAAATGACTTCACATTGAGGGGTAGATTCTAGTTTATATGATGTTGATCAGGATATTGATTCTGTATAGGGATGCTGCTCTTGGGGTTTAGCTTGGCTCATCTAGGGATTATCTACCTTATAAACAGCACGAACACCTTTTACAAACCGCGCATTGACACAACACACAACACCCTGTGATCTGTATGATGTCCGCCTAACTGGTCCCAAACGATCTTAAATAGCTCAAGCTTGGGCATCACGGATATATGTATATTTACAAATTATCTTTGTTGCCTTAATCGGTTGCTGATCCGAATCGATAGCCATAAGACGATTGCTCTCGTCTCATAATCTAAGCACATAGATTGTGCTTAACTGCCAATATAGCTTTGCTAGAGTGGTTTCAATCGCTTAATGTGACGCCATGTGTCGTGCGCTGGATGAATGAATGGACATTTCATGATATCGATGTATCCGTCTGAGTTTGCAATAAGCCTGCCTCAGTTTAGCATAATAATAATTAACTTCATTCGGGGGTTCACGAAGTGGCGCGCGCCACCCTGGTGAACTTTAGGAAACTACCTTCTGTTGACGTCCTGTTTCTGATTCGTAGTGCTCCTGCTGTCAGGGTTACCCAGGTGGCACGCGATGACTACCTCAAACAATACGTGTGTTGTGACACAAGTTATGTATAGTAATAGCCGTGCACGACGTCTTATATATGGATACTACCGTCCGAGAGGGTCTATGTACACTTTCGTCCGACCGGGGCTGACCAGTATAGTGTATATTATTTGTATATGATTTGTTGTGACACTGGTTGTCTAAATGTTCATGGGTATGGCACAAGTTAATGCACGAAACATGTATTATTAGTGCATCATAAGATTTTTATGTAAACATGTATTTAAAGTTCAAGTGTGATATGTCAGAATAAAATTAATTTTTTTTAATATAGCCTTACAGTCTGTGATTTGTCACCTATCAGTGTTTTTCTGCTCATCTATTGTTGATTGCAAAATACTTTAAATAGCCTTGAAAGTTATCATCTGTGATAAGTACAATTAAGATTGAATGGTTAAATCTAATTTATACTGTGTGTTAATGCAATACACAAACTACAGCTGGGCATGTCAAAAATCCTTTACTTACATCAATACCGGGAGCAGACATATGCATGAAATACTCACATGTTGTGAAGTAAAGTTACAGAGCGATACATGCAAGCTATGAATTAATGATCTTGACTGATCTCACAAGCCGTGAAGGAAAATTACATCCGCTACTCAAAAGCTATGACGGTGATTTTTTGACCGATACTCATAAGTAGTGGAAGTTAAGTTACAGACCTACACTCACAAGCAGTTAACATACCCGACATTGGACGTCTGCGCGTGTATTTGTGTACGTGTATTTGTGTGTATGTTAGCCAAGGACTTGTTTGTGGGGAACGGAATATGTTAATTGCAACTTGATTGGCCGTTACTTAGATGACAAAGCTGACGCTTCAGTAATAGTTCCCACGAACGTAAGCTGGAATCTTTTTGAAGACATTTATCTACATCGGATGTCACATTCAAGATGTTTGCACATATCATGTCCAATTTATCAGCTGTGTTGCTTTTGTGTATCGCATGGCATTGTTGGTACATCCATTCTGAGCTATATTGCCTCGAACACGAATATACCAAATGGCCAGCATTCCGTAACACCCTGTTGCCATTTTTTGTTTGAGAAAGATCCTTTGAGCTTTGGTGCATAGCTTATATCAGCCTCAGCTTACTATTGCAATGGTAAAGAGTTTCTCTAAAATGCAGGCCGTTTCAACGGTATAAAATAACTATTCAAAATCGTGTTTGTTTTTGTAACATGCCCACCTTCCCGCTTTGGATGTTACTACCCCCCCCCCCCCCCCCCTCTCCATCCAACACACTTACACCCAATGAGACATATATTCCTTGTCCATTGTCCGGCAAACTATACGTTTCAGGCCCCGTGAGGCCTAAACTAATACCCATAACTTCCCATGCCTAATTAGTTAAGGCTGGCCCAGGTCAATTATTTGATATGTTCGTCTAATGGAAAAGAAAATCAGGTCTCGTGATATTCGTCCGGAATTGATTCACAAACCAACCGCAAGACGAGGCACGACATCATTGTTGGATGAAAGCAGCAACTGAGGCATCCTCTTCGTCTATTGACAATGACGGGGAGTTTGATCGAAGGACACGGGGAAGGCGGCTATTCTGGCAGTATTCGGTCTCCTCCTTTATTGTTGTTTTCGAGCGCGTAGTATCATGAAGGAGACTTTGAAAGGAAGATACTTCTCTGATGAGGGAGCGGTGGGCTATTCAGGTAATGGATGGTCAACTTGTAAAAGCCGGATTTTGGTACCGTGTTCTTTCTATTTGTGCCGATTGATCGGATTTTGATGACAGGCGTAGCGGGTAGCCAACCGTTGAAGCAATTCCTATTGTTCCACCACCCATCCACTCACGCAATGGGCTTTATAGATGTAATTGGTTAGAAAAACGTCTGGTTATCTATATCATAAGAGCTTGATTGTAGATAAATCGACAGATGTTTCTTAACCCAGCCAGGAAATTTCGCTTTCACAGTCGATTATGGATTTCACATTGTAACCCATTACTGTTAATTCGCTTGTATCAATAAATGATTCTCCAATTAAAATGTTCACAATGCTTGCATTAATGTGACAGAGAGCAAAGTGCAACCGACCGTACATGCATAAGTATCGTACCATTCAGTCTTTAATAATAAATAAGTAGCCCCTTCCTCCCTCGTGTTTCTGTCTCCATCTCTCTTATGGCCCCTTCCGTTCGCCTTCCTCGTGCGCCCTTTCCCTGTCTTCGAGACCTCGCTTCGGGGGCCTTTATGGAGCATCAACGCATAGTCATAGCCGTGAATAACAAGGCTGTATCAGCGGCTTCGAACTCATTCCAGGTCACCTTACATACAGCGTTGTGGCAAGATTTGTTGGTCATCGAAGCCACACACAGCTGCTCTATTTGCGCCTTTTCGATCTCCGGGATGTGTATTGAAATGGCCGACTTGTCGCGTTACCATCAAATCGAGTTTTAACGATTAGCCACTTCAGTAACCAAACAGGAGCTAAAACTTTCAGATGACAAGATTTTGATTCTATCCAATTCCCGCCTTCACATTTTCGAGTTTGCGTCGCGGCCGCTAGGGTTGGGGGGGGGGGGGGGGGGGGGGGGGGGGTCATGGTCGCGCACAGCGATTTTGAACGGAAATGGGGGCATGTTTCTCTGCCTGTCAGGCTGTCAGCGCTTTGTTCGCGCTTTACCAGTTGCTGTTTTAAATCCCTGCGTTGTTGCGCGCATTCTTGTTGCGCGTTTCTATAGCTGTAAAGTACATAAAAGACGTCGCCGAAGGTGTCAAGCGTATTCTGAACTTCTCGTAAGTTCATATGAAGGCTGTCACGTAACAATTAGTACATTTGAAACAGTTCTCAAACACAGAGATTATCATAAAATTGATTCATGATGTTGCCAACTACATTCATCGCAAGAAGTCTTGAGAGTATTCTGCAAGTAATCAGTATTCACCTGATAAATCTTCAAAATAAGCGTGCGTGACAGTTGTTGCACCATATCATCACTGTCCCCTTCTTAGTGGAATGCACTCCAACTAAAAACTTTCCTATAAAAAAACGGAACTCGTAGAACTAATAAGAAATGCTCGCAGCACCGTATTAGCATAGAGGGTCAGCAAGTCTATTTCCCAGATCAGACATGTAAAATGCACATATTCATTTGATGATCAAGTACAAATGGAGTCCTAGCAGGGTGGCATCATTTGAAAGTGAAAGGGGATATCAGCTGTTCCTCAACAGACACATAGATGCAGTTGAATATAAATGGTAATTTTTAATTTATAAAATTGAAATATTTAACTTACGAAAGGTGAATACAGATATGACTCACATCTCATAAATATATATAAATGCCTATGAAGACTTGCTGGTACTATGTTAACTAAGTGTTTTGTTTGATGTGGTGTTGTGGTTTGGTGGAAGAGAGGTACAAAGTTTATTTATTTTCTCATCTTTCTTTGCAGAGATGATGGTGGTTGCAAACATGTTGATGCCATGATGTTTGCAGGCGCTGACTTAGATATCAATGCAAAAACGTGGCCCTGATTACACCCTTCGCGAAACTTCCCATTGAAACTTAGATGCCCCCCGGTAAGATGCGACTGTATTAAAATCCATTCTCCTCGCTTTCGTCGGTTTCTTAAGACAATGAATAGTCCCTCGTTACCAGCTTAAACCCTCGTCGACATTTGTCGCTTGGAAATATTCGTCGCCCTTAAGCCGCACTCAAGCTTCATTTACAACATACATAGACTCTTCAAGATCGTGACTCATCTCTGACAATCATCATAGCTTCCATCCCTCACTCCACATGGTTTTCGCTCCTGCCTTAGTTTACTCTAACGTGCTCGGTCGCCTCATCACACTAACCTACGGCATGTTTATCACCCGCCTTAAGCCGGTTGAAAGCGACCTTTTATTCGGGAAATAGCCTCCGTCAAGCAGGCTACTCTCTGGGTAATCGCGCAGGCGGGCTTACTGACCTGCTTCAGCATCACGGTAGCTGGCGCGCCGACTGCTACCAGTCATATCTCTCGTTCACCCATCAGTCACTCAACCTATACGGGTTACGCCTTGCTACCTAGACTTTTATACTGAATAAGACAATACTAATCGCGTCAACCCCTTATTAAACAGCTGTTATCCATTACCACTTACACGAATGCTCTCCCCTCTCCCCTTTCTCTTCTTTCGTTTCTTCCGCTTCTTCTCTTACTCGGCGGTCTTCCTGACAATCTCTCAAATATAATCCTGGCTTTTCATATTCCTACGTAACCTGTTTCGATATTGCTTGCTTACCTTGCTTAACGTGCGTATTCGCACATAACAGCTTCTAACATTGAAACTGCTTACAAATGTTCGTAATGTTGTTATGCCCTTTAATGATTGCCCTGTGTAGCGTGGTTCTTGGACTTCCTTAAGCCCAATAAAGCGTGTGTGTGCGCCGGCCTTCTTTTTTGGTTTCATTGTGTGGTTTGGGTACAATTGTCGAGTTAGCCTCCTCTATACGATCGTATGACATTCTATATTGATGCCGATATATTACATGATTGTTATTTAATCATATTATTTGGACCATTTATAATAACCTTTAATCGTCCCTCTCGTTAGTCCTTCTAATGTGTATCTACGGGTCGAAAGCATTCTGACAGCTACAATAGGCTTTACATGCAAGCGACTGACTAGGTCGGATGCAGCGTGAATATATCTATTACGCGAACTCACCCTAGATCATAAGAACTGGCGCTGTCATAGTGATTATGTTGAAGACGGCAGGTAAAACAGTATACATAGATATATATATATATATAGATATAATATATATATATATATATATATATATATATATATATATATATATATATATATATATATATATATATATATATATATATATATCTATATATAGATATATCTATATCTATGTATATATATAAATATATATATATATAGATAAATATACATATATAGAAATTAATATCTATATATATATTTATCTATATCTATGTATCTATATATATATATCTATTTATATATATGCATATATATGTATAAATAATCTATATATATATATAAATATATTGATATATATGCATAAATATATATATATATATATATATATATATATATATATATATATATATATATACATATACATCTCTATATACTAATATATAATATAGTAACCCCTTATGCTTTGCTAATTTTTCCATATTTTACCAAAGCAGAGGGGATATGCTTAACCTCATTTGCATATTGTAATTACACCTCAAACCTTCATTAACATGATACGTCTGAATATAAATTAACTTGTATTCATATGTGCATATATATATATATATATATATATATATATATATATATATATATATACATACATATTTATATATATATATATATATATTTATCTTAATATATACATATATATACATATAAATATATATATATGTATATAGATATATGTGTATATATCTATGTATATAGGTATATATATATATATATATATATATAGATAGAGATATATATATCTCTCTATATATCTATATATCTTATCTATATATATATTTCTCTATATCTATATATACTTTATATATCTCTCTCTCTCTTTCTCTATCTCTATCTCTCTATCTATATATCTCTCTATCTCTATATATATCTATATCTCTCTATATATATATCTATCTCTATATCTATCTCTATATATATATATATATATCTATATATATATATATATATATATATATATATATGGCAAGGTGATGAGCCTGTCCTAACTGATGAGAGTGGTGAAACAACTACTAAAGGTGGCAAGTTTGTTCCCAAATCGTTTGACCTAGGACAATGAGGTGCCCAATTGGCGGTTCATTCCATAACTGTAGGAGTTGTGTGCTGAATCTGAATCAGAATCTATACCGTGATGGCCGTATTTTGCGCTAAAAGGCTCTGAGTATAAACCAGCCAACAACCGGATAAACAATCGCTGTTGATGATGCCACGTGCATGACATAAATGTGGAGTCAATAAGATTGGTCTGATGGTTCATCTTTATCTTATTATAACATTGAACGATGATCGCCGTATGAAACGGACTGAGTAAGTTGCAGAATTATGTTCATTGTCACTGCTAATAGATCTACGTTAGTAGCAACCAATGCAGTAAAGAAATCAATCATCAACAGAGCAAGTCTAAATATTCCATTGCTCTCTCACAATTTGTTGAATTTATTTGATAACGACGTGCCTAACAATGACTAGTGTATTGATCCGGACAATAGTATGTGGGGTTCATTTTAAACCGGGGACTGCCCCTAGCATTTTGGCCGGTCTTAACATAAATCAGTTTTTCCCGTAACTTTCGAATTCAAGCGATCACAGTTAATGCGTCTCCTTAACCTCCCAATAACCGCCAAACATATGTAGAATAACATATGTCATTTAGCGTCATTTGTCTAACATTGATAACATGAGTAGTAACTAGGTTCCCATTTAATTATTCGTCAAACTTGGCGGTGGATTTTGACAACATGAGTTATTGCTAGAAACCATAGGTGTGGAACACCTCTTTGGCCTCTGCTTTAGATACATCGCTTCTGTGTAGTCTTATCTATCAGTACAAGGGAAATGTCAAGCTTCGTACCACTAGAAATGTGCAATCGTTGAGTTGGTAGCATGATTATTAATGAAGACGATATTGCCTTAGCTTTCTTTTGGAATTGTTTTATAATATGAGCGACCTTGAGGTTAGTTTTCGCGTGAAAAACGTTCCACGAATTGCACAACTTGGGTCAATAAGCAAGTTTGTCGTGATTGAAATCACTTGGCAAGGCCTAGCATAAAACATTTTTTGCATGTTCACGGTGGAGATAAACAAAGCTTATTCAGAATGGCTGAATGTAATGACTTTCTAATGGAGATCGATACTAGGGTTCTCACCATTCCTGTTTGACATTAGTCTGTAGTAGATAAAGTGACCCCCTTATGCCTTCGCCGATAAGGAATAAATGTTACATAACAGGGCGTTCGTATCCATTAATTCTACAGCCATGATGCTGCATACGCTGCGGAATAAATACGCTGTTGGCCTATCATCTCATCATGTCACGCATGGCTACACAATGACTACTGGCCTTCCAAATAAACTGCAAAATGGAATAAATTATGTCGGAATGTATCGAATACAAACCTGAGGTTATACTACATACATTTCTTCTCCATACGATTTATGCCTTTTTGAAATAAGTTCATTTGTAAACAATCATACAATAAAAATTGCAAGTTATTGTTGTTAGTTTATATAGTTTCGACGAGCATGATATAGAGAGTTAACATAATGTGATAATTTTAGTGAGTGCAGCAATTCTGCATACGATCTTAATGTGCTATTTACAAAACTCTAAACGATGCTGCTAAACCTTAATCATGAGACTGCAATCTTGTTTGCAACACTGGAATTGTAATTATGTTAGTGTTTTGTTTATTGGGTGACAAAAGTAATTTGAAAATAATCATAAAAACAAAAGGTACCGCTACATTGTTTGCAAACTTGATAAAATGATAACAATATAATCAGCTAAACGATGGTGTCGATTATAAGCATTGGTATAAAGATGAGAGCAACTTATCGTAAGCATGCCAGTCCGTTGGTTAGACGTCATTATGATGCAATACCAATGTCGCGTCACTTAAATCTTGCGTAGGCTAAACGAAATAGTCCGTAAACCATTCCCTGACGAATAAGTACGCTCTAGGAAATCGTTTTACATATTTGTTACAAACACTATCTTCACGCAAAGGAATTTACTACCCGGGGTTTACTATGTGATAAATCATATATGGTTAACAGCATCAGTTATATAAAATTGTAATAAAATTGTATGTTGAATAAGTGTAAGTACATACCCTTTGAAAGTTACTATAGCGAAAAAGACCAATAAAATAACGGACACAATGAAAGCTGTGATAAAAACGACATTAACGAAACAAACATACAACTGCCCGTTCTAAAGAGAGCGGCAAGCCCAACAGAGAAAGGGGGCATCATAACTGGCGTGGACGGGTCGTTTTATTGCTTTACCTGAGACTTGGTCGTGGTCGGGATCGCAGGTGCTTGGTTATCTATACCAAGCTTCCGAGCGCCAAGCGGCTTCCAAGCGCCGAGCCGCTTCCTACGTATTCTACAAATAGATAGCTGCTCGCCGCTTGGAAGTTCGGCGCTCGGAAGCATTGCATTTGCAACCGAGCCTCTGCAGTCCAGATACACCTTCCGACATCTACTAACACGGTTTGACAGATTCCAGCGCGTTAAACTCTTCCTACCCCACTCCAACCCCACGCATGTGCACAAAAGCATGCCCGTTTACATTACATGGGCAAATCATGAAGCTATTGTTATACACAAAAAAAAATAGAACAAGCAGTGTGTTACTCGTGTCTAGATGGTCGCGCGGGGTATTTATTTCATCTAGGTATATACAAACACTCATACGCACACATACACACACATACACGCACGCACGCACGCACGCACGCACACACACACACACACACACACACACACACACACACACACACACACACACACACACACACACACACAAACACACGCGCGCGGTCGGACAACTTGTATGTTCCATACCTAGAACTACGTCTTGGCCTCTGCAGTTGTGGTGATTCTCTCTATCATAGAATGTCCAACTCACTCTTTACGCTGCTGTTGTGCTGTGTGCTTAACGCTTGACAAGGCCGGGCTGGGTGAGCCCCTTATGGGAGAAGGCCTGGCAGGTGCGCTGATGAGAGTGGGACGGATGGTTAGCATCAGAAATATATAATTATTTGGATTTTTATCCGTCTTCTGTCCACTTTTTGCTTCCAGAAACGTGTATCTGTAAACAGTGATATATTCCACAACGCGTAACAGCGTATGTGATGACCCCATTTGTAGATGCGGCCGCAAGCATGAAGTCAAACATGGAGTCGGCATATTGTACAACATCTTTACATCTGCTGGCGATACTATATCATCCATGCTCGACTCCATCCTACTTAAAAGAAGATGATCAACCACGATCCAAGAGCGTATATGAGTGTCGTATTAAATATGCAGACAACCAGTATTTCCCCCCTGTGCACACATGCTGCGTGTTTAGCGGTGTTTATTATTATTTGCCATGGATTCAGGGCTTCACAACGCTACGTGGCCAGCGACCCTGTGTATCGTACAATAACCAGTGAGTGTTGGGTGAGACCTCAAACTCGCAATATGCTGCGCGAGTAGATGTAAGCGAAGGTATTCGCATGAACGGCCTTGACCAGTGAGACATCTAGCATCCTTCTGGCTCTATTGTACACCAGTAAGGTCAATAGAGCTTTGATCAAATGGTCTCAGGTTTTTATGTGCCACACTAAATCGCCAGGTTTTAAGAAGTACAGTCTTTTTGCAGTGATGTCTTCATTGACATTCGATGGCCTGTGGTCCTGCGATAAGTAAGTAAGCTCTGCACTGGAGGCTTCGCTGCCACCACCGGGTGAGCGCTGGATTATTGTGAGAATCGGGTTGGCTCTCCTCGAGGACGGGATGCTTATAAGCACACTGAAGAGCCTAGGCGTCCTCTTTTGATGCCTTAACTTACTTCGTCCCCTGGAACAACATGCATTATTACACAACCGAAAGAGCGCGACTTCTCGTCGTTTAGGATTGTTCTTCATAAGCCTGCCCAAGAACGCTGTTCAACATATTTACTATTCAGTTATCAGTTAGTGATAATGAGGTATGCCCACATGGATCAGTGTATGTACTTACATCCTCTCGCTTCTTGCATGGAATGTATCGCACGTAATCTGGCTAGCAATTTGTACCGATAGCCCAACCTAAACGAGCCCTCCAATACCTATTGAGAGTAATGGCTTGGTTTGCTGCTCAATCCCATTTTAACCCACCATTCTAAAGATAAGGCATGCTTCTCAGAGCATAATTAGCAAAACAGATGATGGATGAGTACGCATTTGTCATGTTACCGTCGAATTGGGCCAACGCTAGTCAGCAACTATCGCAATCGGCATAAATGGTTATATAAAAGGGCATCTGATTGCTCGAATTTTACTATGAGAAAAATGTTGTTTAGCCAGATCATCTAAGCGTAAGATATGACTTCGTAATGATTTCTTCTATGTAGCAATGTCAACTCGTCAGAGTTCCCAAAATAAAGCCCATCATATCCGCTCAATTGCATAATGCTCCATTTATTTGATGCTTCATCGCGTGCCATTTAGGATACACCACAAACCTAAAACATGGGTCTCTGATGGAATGATAGCAACGACCTTGGAGGCTCTTTCATGGAAATGCCAACACTCATTAAGCTAATCTTTCCAGATTACGTTTGCATCTCATGTTTGTAGAGTGGGAATAATGACCGCAACTTCACGGCTATTCTGGGAGCATTGCTCCCCCGGGATCAGTCTGGAACATCAGCAAGGCAATGTGTTCGATGCAAATGGATAAATTCAGCGTCATTCACCGTTTCATTAAACGAGCTACGGAAGCTCATCTAGTATAGCGATCGATTTGCTGCCTAGTTGCTGCTGATCGAAGCTCGTTTGTAGCAAATATAGCTTTACTCTGTCGCATCACATTGAGCTAGTTTATGATAGCTAGTTTGTATCTGTGCTCAAACTGAGTGTTCGGTGGCTTAAAAGTCAATAATTTACTGCTGAACTTTGTGACTAGGGTTTCGTTAGTTGTAACGTGTCACTGCTGAAACTGCTCCTACGACAATGCGGAGGTGTCGCTTTTGAATCGACTTGTGGATACTTGGTCTCATTGCAAAGTATGCTGCTGCAAAAAACTCGTTTACTACAATCAAATGATTCAAGCATCATGTTTGTAAATTACCAAACCTACAAGTAAGGCATACTATTACACAGCATAAGCTGCATGTTCAATGTGTATGCATGAAGAGTAACAATTCGAGTTGAAGTCAAATTTGAGTGGAATAAAGGAATATCATTTTAGCGTTAAAGCAGGGAAGAAGAGAAGCATGTCGTAGATGTAGCACTTTGTGGCGATACATAGTATGAGCATGACTAGGACTGTTCCCCTATCGATGCCGGAACCGTATTCGGACGGGCCTAGCATAAATGTTCTAGCATTATCGTTTGCAAGAGACTGTACCAAATGTTATTATTTCCACACAATTGAGTGATTGCCATTTCTTTTGTCACCAGTGAAAATAAGTGCGTCTTCCGTGTTGACGGGTACTTACTCATTATGCATAATTAATTAATCACCCTTTGAGAATTTGTATGCAGCTGGCTTATTATGAAAAATCATCAATTATCAGGTCTCTCGAGATTAATGATGCAAGTTTGTCGTGATTGAAATCACTTGGCAAGGCCTAGTATAAAACATTTTTTGCATGTTCACGGTTGAGATAAACAAAGCTTATTCAGAATGGCTGAATGTAATGACTTTCTAATGGAGATCGATACTGGGGTTCTCACCATTCCTATTTGACATTAGTCTGTAGTAGATAAAGTGACCCCCTTATGCCTTCGCCGATAAGGAATAAATATTACCTAACAGGGCGATCGTATCCATTAATTATACAGCCATGATGCTGCATACGCTGCGGAATAAATACATTGTTGGCCTATCATCTCATCATGTCACGCATGGCTACACAATGACTACTGGCCTTCCAAATAAACTGCAAAATGGAATAAATTATGTCGGAATGTATCGAATACAAACCTGAGGTTATACTACATACATTTCTTCTCCATACTATTTATGCCTTTTTGAAATAAGTTCATTTGTAAACAATCATACAATAAAAATTGCAAGTTATTGTTGTTAGTTTATGTAGTTTCGACGAGCATGATATAGAGAGTTAACATAATGTGATAATTTTAGTGAGTGCAGCAATTCTGCATACGATCTTAATGTGCTATTTACAAAACTCTAAACGATGCTGCTAAACCTTAATCATGAGACTGCAATCTTGTTTGCAACACTGGAATTGTAATTATGTTAGTGTTTTGTTTATTGGGTGACAAAAGTAATTTGAAAATAATCATAAAAACAAAAGGTACCGCTACATTGTTTGCAAACTTGATAAAATGATAACAATATAATCAGCTAAACGATGGTGTCGATTATAAGCATTGGTATAAAGATGAGAGCAACTTATCGTAAGCATGCCAGTCCGTTGGTTAGACGTCATTATGATGCAATACCAATGTCGCGTCACTTAAATCTTGCGTAGGCTAAACGAAATAGTCCGTAAACCATTCCCTGACGAATAAGTACGCTCTAGGAAATCGTTTTACATATTTGTTACAAACACTATCTTCACGCAAAGGAATTTACTACCCGGGGTTTACTATGTGATAAATCATATATGGTTAACAGCATCAGTTATATAAAATTGTAATAAAATTGTATGTTGAATAAGTGTAAGTACATACCCTTTGAAAGTTACTATAGCGAAAAAGACCAATAAAATAACGGACACAATGAAAGCTGTGATAAAAACGACATTAACGAAACAAACATACAACTGTCCATTCAAATGAGAGCGGCAAGCCCAACAGAGAAAGGGGGCATCATAACTGGCGTGGACGGGTCGTTTTATTGCTTTACCTGAGACTTGGTCGTGGTCGGGATCGCAGGTGCTTGGTTATCTATACCAAGCTTCCGAGCGCCAAGCGGCTTCCAAGCGCCGAGCCGCTTCCTACGTATTCTACAAATAGATAGCTGCTCGCCGCTTGGAAGTTCGGCGCTCGGAAGCATTGCATTTGCAACCGAGCGTCTGCAGTCCAGATACACCTTCCGACATCTACTAACACGGTTTGACAGATTCCAGCGCGTTAAACTCTTCCTACCCCACTCCAACCCCACGCATGTGCACAAAAGCATGCCCGTTTACATTACATGGGCAAATCATGAAGCTATTGTTATACACAAAAAAAAAATAGAACAAGCAGTGTGTTACTCGTGTCTAGATGGTCGCGCGGGGTATTTATTTCATCTAGGTATATACAAACACTCATACGCACACATACACACACATACACGCACGCACGCACGCACGCACGCACGCACACACACACACACACACACACACACACACACACACACATACACACACACACACACACACAAACACACACGCGCGGTCGGACAACTTGTATGTTCCATACCTAGAACTATGTCTTGGCCTCTGCAGTTGTGGTGATTCTCTCTATTATAGAATGTCCAACTCACTATTTACGCTGCTGTTGTGCTGTGTGCTTAACGCTTGACAAGGCCGGGCTGGGTGAGCCCCTTATGGGAGAAGGCCTGGCAGGTGCGCAGATGAGAGTGGGACGGATGGTTAGCATCAGAAATATATAATTATTTGGATTTTTATCCGTCTTCTGTCCAGTTTTTGCTTCCAGAAACGTGTATCTGTAAACAGTGATATATTCCACAACGCGTAACAGCGTATGTGATGACCCCATTTGTAGATGCGGCCGCAAGCATGAAGTCAAACATGGAGTCGGCATATTGTACAACATCTTTACATCTGCTGGCGATACTATATCATCCATCCTACTTAAAAGAAGATGATCAACCACGATCCAAGAGCGTATATGAGTGTCGTATTAAATATGCAGACAACCAGTATTGTCCCTCTGTGCACACATGCTGCGTGTTCAGCGGTGTTTTATTATTTGCCATGGATTCAGGGCTTCACAACGCTACGTGGCCAGCGATCCTGTGTATCGTACAATAACCAGTGAGTGTTGGGTGAGACCTCAAACTCGCAATATGCTGCGCGAGTAGATGTAAGCGAAGGTATTCGCATGAACGGCCTTGACCAGTGAGACATCTAGCATCCTTCTGGCTCTATTGTACACCAGTAAGGTCAATAGAGCTTTGACCAAATGGTCTCAGGTTTTTATGTGCCACACTAAATCGCCAGGTTTTAAGAAGTACAGTCTTTTGCAGTGATGTCTTCATTGACATTCGATGGCCTGTGGTCCTGCGATAAGTAAGTAAGCTCTGCACTGGAGGCTTCGCTGCCACCACCGGGTGAGCGCTGGATTATTGTGAGAATCGGGTTGGCTCCTCGAGGACGGGATGCTTATAAGCACACTGAAGAGCCTAGGCGTCCTCTTTTGATGCCTTAACTTACTTCGTCCCCTGGAACAACATGCATTATTACACAACCGAAAGAGCGCGACTTCTCGTCGTTTAGGATTGTTCTTCATAAGCCTGCCCAAGAACGCTGTTCAACATATTTACTATTCAGTTATCAGTTAGTGATAATGAGGTATGCCCACATGGATCAGTGTATGTACTTACATTCTCTCGCTTCTTGCATGGAATGTATCGCACGTAATCTGGCTAGCAATTTGTACCGATAGCCCAACCTAAACGAGCCCTCCAATACCTATTGGAGTAATGGCTTGGTTTGCTGCTCAATCCCATTTTAACCCACCATTCTAAAGATAAGGCATGCTTCTCAGAGCATAATTAGCAAAACAGATGGTGGATGAGTACGCATTTGTCATGTTACCGTCGAATTGGGCCAACGCTAGTCAGCAACTATCGCAATCGGCATAAATGGTTATATAAAAGGGCATCTGATTGCTCGAATTTTACTATGAGAAAAATGTTGTTTAGCCAGATCATCTAAGCGTAAGATATGACTTCGTAATGATTTCTTCTATGTAGCAATGTCAACTCGTCAGAGTTCCCAAAATAAAGCCCATCATATCCGCTCAATTGCATAATGCTCCATTAATTTGATGCTTCATCGCGTGCCATTTAGGATACACCACAAACCTAAAACATGGGTCTCTGATGGAATGATAGCAACGACCTTGGAGGCTCTTTCATGGAAATGCCAACACTCATTAAGCTAATCTTTCCAGATTACGTTTGCATCTCATGTTTGTAGAGTGGGAATAATGACCGCAACTTCACGGCTATTCTGGGAGCATTGCTCCCCCGGGATCAGTCTGGAACATCAGCAAGGCAATGTGTTCGATGCAAATGGATAAATTCAGCGTCATTCACCGTTTCATTAAACGAGCTACGGAAGCTCATCTAGTATAGCGATCGATTTGCTGCCTAGTTGCTGCTGATCGAAGCTCGTTTGTAGCAAATATAGCTTTACTCTGTCGCATCACATTGAGCTAGTTTATGATAGCTAGTTTGTATCTGTGCTCAAACTGAGTGTTCGGTGGCTTAAAAGTCAATAATTTACTGCTGAACTTTGTGACTAGGGTTTCGTTAGTTGTAACGTGTCACTGCTGAAACTGCTCCTACGACAATGCGGAGGTGTCGCTTTTGAATCGACTTGTGGATACTTGGTCTCATTGCAAAGTATGCTGCTGCAAAAACTCGTTTACTACAATCAAATGATTCAAGCATCATGTTTGTAAATTACCAAACCTACAAGTAAGGCATACTATTACACAGCATAAGCTGCATGTTCAATGTGTATGCATGAAGAGTAACAATTCGAGTTGAAGTCAAATTTGAGTGGAATAAAGGAATATCATTTTAGCGTTAAAAGCAGGGAAGAAGAGAAGCATGTCGTAGATGTAGCACTTTGTGGCGATACATAGTATGAGCATGACTAGGACTGTTCCCCTATCGATGCCGGAACCGTATTCGGACGGGCCTAGCATAAATGTTCTAGCATTATGGTTTGCAAGAGACTGTACCAAATGTTATTATTTCCACACAATTGAGTGATTGCCATTTCTTTGTCACCAGTGAAAATAAGTGCGTCTTCCGTGTTGACGGGTACTTACTCATTATGCATAATTAATTAATCACCCTTTGAGAATTTGTATGCAGCTGGCTTATTATGAAAAATCATCAATTATCAGGTCTCTCGAGATTAATGATGCAAGTTTGTCATGATTGAAATCACTTGGCAAGGCCTAGTATAAAACATTTTTTGCATGTTCACGGTTGAGATAAACAAAGCTTATTCAGAATGGCTGAATGTAATGACTTTCTAATGGAGATCGATACTGGGGTTCTCACCATTCCTATTTGACATTAGTCTGTAGTAGATAAAGTGACCCCCTTATGCCTTCGCCGATAAGGAATAAATATTACCTAACAGGGCGATCGTATCCATTAATTATACAGCCATGATGCTGCATACGCTGCGGAATAAATACATTGTTGGCCTTTCATTGACTACTGGCCTTCCAAATAAAATGCAAAATGAAATAAATTATGTCGGAATGTATCGAATACATACCTGAGGTTATACTACATTAATTTCTTCTCCATCCTATTTATGCCTTTTTGAAATAAGTTCATTCGTTAACAATCATACAACACAAATTGCAAGTAATTGTTGCTGGTTTATATAGTTTCGACGAGCATGATGTAGAGAGTTAACATAATGTGACAATTTTAGTGAGTGCATCAATTCTGCTATTTTACTGCGCATACGATCTAAATGTGCTATCCACAAAACTCTGAACGATGCTGCTAAACCTTAATCATGAGACTGCAAGCTTGTTTGCAACACTGGAATTGTAATCATGTTAGTGTTTTGTTTATTGGGTGACAAAAGTAATTTGAATAATGCCATATAATAATCATAAAAACAAAAGGTAGCGGTACAGCGATACAAACTACATTATCACATGTCATCAATAGTGCTATATCGCTTTGAAAATGACGTTTACTCTAGTAATAAAAACAAAATCACATACTTGTGATGCCAAGGCAAACATGTTTCATACACACCGCTAATAAGAGAAAATAGATTACCTGAATGACCCAAGTTCTGGCCCATCGTATTTCCAGCAGCATGTTTGAATCCTTAAATGTAATGTGATATTGGTATTATGCTTTTTTCATGAAATACTGCATCGCCAGCAAATGCAAGGATCAAGGTTTCCGATAAGATTGATCCCTATATTATAAACATCTGTCGTGTTTATGTTATGTGCTAGCACTGATATTTTGACCAGATAAGAGCCGCATATCGCCATATGATGAACGTCATTGTGCTGCAAATGTGTCCAGAATTAAGCATTGAACAAAACAAAGCCCAATATATCGTTATTCCCATTTACTGAAACAGTTTTGCCTTTGATGCGCTTTAAATGTTCCTGGTGATAGATGAAGGCGGTTCTTTTCGAATGAAACTTATCCAATGGACTGCGCCAGTACAGACATCGTATTGTATAGTAAGTTACGAAATGTACTAGCGTATTAGGGTAAGTCTTTGGTTTTAAGTACATTGAGATACATTTGTGTGGAGTTCTTACCCAGACGACAAAAGCATGTATTTCATAAGCAACCTTGTAATGTATTTCATAAGCAACTTTGTAAAACCACATACCATACATAGAGAGCATCTAGCGTGATAACTTCTGTGGGTTTACAGACGTCGGCATAGGCAGCAGAGCTGATTAGTTTTATTTCAAATACGGTGGTGCTGTGCGTACAGTGCCCACTAACGCGTACGCTCATAACTAAACTAGCACATGATGCTGGATTATCAATAGAGAATGGTGTAAATTCGGGGCCTCTTCCCGGCATTTTCATTAGTGTCAGCGCAATTGTAAGGCATTTGTCTAAACTACCAAGAGCTTTGTCCATTTCGGTACCGCTGCATTGTTTGCAAACTTGATAAAATGATAACAATATAATCAGCTAAACGATGGTGTCGATTGTAAGCATTGGTATAAAGATGAGAGCAATTTATTTTAAGCATGCCAGTCCGTTGGTTAGACGTCATTATGATGCAATACCAATGTCGCGTCGCTTAAATCATGCGTAGGCTAAACGAAATAGTCCGTAAACCATTCCCTGACGAATAAGTACGCTCTAGGAAATCGTTTTACATATTTGTCACAAACACTATCTTCACGCAAAGGAATTTACTATCCGGGGTTTACTATGCGATAAATCGTATATGGTTAACAGCATCAGTTATATAAAATTGTAATAAAATTGTATGTTGAATAAGTGTAAGAACATACCCTTTGAAAGTTACTATAGCGAAAAAGACCAATGAAATAACGGACACAATGAAAGCTGTGATAAAAACGCGTTGACATTAATGAAACAAACATACAACTGCCCGTTCTAAAGAGAGCGGCAAGCCCAACAGAGAAAGGGGGCATCATAACTAACGTGGACAGGTCGTTTTATTGCTTTACCTGAGACTTGGTCGTGGTCGGGATCGCAGGTGCTTGGATATCTATACCAACCTTCCGAGCGCCAAGCGGCTTCCAAGCGCCGAGTCGCTTCCTACGTATTCTACAAATAGATAGCTGCTCGCCGCTTGGAAGTTCGGCGCTCGGAAGCATTGCATTTGCAACAGAGCGTCTGCAGTCCAGATACACCTTCCGACATCTACTAACACGGTTTGACAGATTCCAGCGCGTTAAACTCTT
Source organism: Urechis unicinctus (assembly GCA_034190875.2). Lineage (NCBI taxonomy): Eukaryota > Metazoa > Annelida > Polychaeta > Xenopneusta > Urechidae > Urechis > Urechis unicinctus. The sequence continues at coordinate 10,786,510 of CM067353.1, forward strand.
CCTACCCCACTCCAACCCCACGCATGTGCAAAAAATCATGCCCGTTTACATTACATGGGCAAATCATGAAGCTATTGTTATACACAAAAAAAAATAGAACAAGCAGTGTGTTACTCGTGTCTAGATGGTCGCGCGGGGTATTTATTTCATCTAGGTATATACATACACTCATACGCACACATACACACACATACACGCACGCACGCACGCACGCACGCAAACACACACACACACACACACACACACACACACACACACACACACACACACACACACACAAAACACACACGCGCGGTCGGACAACTTGTATGTTCCATACTTAGAACTATGTCTTGGCCTCTGCAGTTGTGGTGATTCTCTCTATTATAGAATGTCCAACTAACTCTTTACGCTGCTGTTGTGCTGTGTGCTTAACGCTTGGCAAGGCCGGGCTGGGTGAGCCCCTTATGGGAGAAGGCCTGGCAGGTGCGCTGATGAGAGTGGGACGGATGGTTAGCATCAGAAATATATAATTATTTGGATTTTTATCCGTCTTCTGTCCAGTTTTTGCTTCCAGAAACGTGTATCTGTAAACAGTGATATATTCCACAACGCGTAACAGCGTATGTGATGACCCCATTTGTAGATGCGGCCGCAAGCATGAAGTCAAACATGGAGTCGGCATATTGTACAACATCTTTACATCTGCTGGCGATACTATATCATCCATCCTACTTAAAAGAAGATGATCAACCACGATCCAAGAGCGTATATGACTGTCGCATTAAATATGCAGACAACCAGTATTGTCCCCCTGTGCACACATGCTGCGTGTTTAGCGGTGTTTTATTATTTGCCATGGATTCAGGGCTTCACAACGCTACGTGGCCAGCGACCCTGTGTATCGTACAATAACCAGTGAGTGTTGGGTGAGACCTCAAACTCGCAATATGCTGCGCGCGAGTAGATGTAAGCGAAGGTATTCGCATGAACGGCCTTGACCAGTGAGACATCTAGCATCCTTTTGGCTCTATTGTACACCAGTAAGGTCAATAGAGCTTTGATCAAATGGTCTCAGGTTTTTATGTGCCACACTAAATCGCCAGGTTTTAAGAAGTACAGTCTTTTGCAGTGATGTCTTCATTGACATTCGATGGCCTGTGGTCCTGCGATAAGTAAGTAAGCTCTGCACTGGAGGCTTCGCTGCCACCACCAGGTGAGCGCTGGATTATTGTGAGAATCGGGTTGGCTCCTCGAGGACGGGATGCTTATAAGCACACTGAAGAGCCTAGGCGTCCTCTTTTGATGCCTTAACTTACTTCGTCCCCTGGAACAACATGCATTATTACACAACCGAAAGAGCGCGACTTCTCGTCGTTTAGGATTGTTCTTCATAAGCCTGCCCAAGAACGCTGTTCAACGTATTTACTATTCAGTTATCATTTAGTGATAATGAGGTATGCCCACATGGATCAGTGTATGTACTTACATCCTCTCGCTTCTTGCATGGAATGTATTGCACGTAATCTGGCTAGCAATTTGTACCGATAGCCCAACCTAAACGAGCCCTCCAATACCTATTGGAGTAATGGCTTGGTTTGCTGCTCAATCCCATTTTAACCCACCATTCTAAAGATAAGGCATGCTTCTCAGAGCATAATTAGCAAAACAGATGGTGGATGAGTACGCATTTGTCATGTTACCGTCGAATTGGGCCAACGCTAGTCAGCAACTATCGCAATCGGCATAAATGGTTATATAAAAGGGCATCTGATTGCTCGAATTTTTACTATGAGAAAAATGTTGTTTAGCCAGATCATCTAAGCGTAAGATATGACTTCGTAATGATTTCTTCTATGTAGCAATGTCAACTTGTCAGAGTTCCCAAAATAAAGCCCATCATATCCGCTCAATTGCATAATGCTCCATTTATTTGATGCTTCATCGCGTGCCATTTAGGATACACCACAAACCTAAAACATGGGTCTCTGATGGAATGATAGCAACGACCTTGGAGGCTCTTTCATGGAAATGCCAACACTCATTAAGCTAATCTTTCCAGATTACGTTTGCATCTCATGTTTGTAGAGTGGGAATAATGACCGCAACTTCACGGCTATTCTGGGAGCATTGCTCCCCCGGGATCAGTCTGGAACATCAGCAAGGCAATGTGTTCGATGCAAATGGATAAATTCAGCGTCATTCACCGTTTCATTAAACGAGCTACGGAAGCTCATCTAGTATAGCGATCGATTTGCTGCCTAGTTGCTGCTGATCGAAGCTCGTTTGTAGCAAATATAGCTTTACTCTGTCGCATCACATTGAGCTAGTTTATGATAGCTAGTTTGTATCTGTGCTCAAACTGAGTGTTCGGTGGCTTAAAAGTCAATAATTTACTGCTGAACTTTGTGACTAGGGTTTCGTTAGTTGTAACGTGTCACTGCTGAAACTGCTCCTACGACAATGCGGAAGTGTCGCTTTTGAATCGACTTGTGGATACTTGGTCTCATTGCAAAGTATGCTGCTGCAAAAACTCGTTTACTACAATCAAATGATTCAAGCATCATGTTTGTAAATTACCAAACCTACAAGTAAGGCATACTATTACACAGCATAAGCTGCATGTTCAATGTGTATGCATGAAGAGTAACAATTCGAGTTGAAGTCAAATTTGAGTGGAATAAAGGAATATCATTTTAGCGTTAAAGCAGGGAAGAAGAGAAGCATGTCGTAGATGTAGCACTTTGTGGCGATACATAGTATGAGCATGACTAGGACTGTTCCCCTATCGATGCCGGAACCGTATTCGGACGGGCCTAGCATAAATGTTCTAGCATTATGGTTTGCAAGAGACTGTACCAAAAATGTTATTATTTCCACACAATTGAGTGATTGCCATTTCTTTGTCACCAGTGAAAATAAGTGCGTCTTCCGTGTTGACGGGTACTTACTCATTATGCATAATTAATTAATCACCCTTTGAGAATTTGTATGCAGCTGGCTTATTAAGAAAAATCATCAATTATCAGGTCTCTCGAGATTAATGATGCAAGTTTGTCGTGATTGAAATCACTTGGCAAGGCCTAGTATAAAACATTTTTTGCATGTTCACGGTTGAGATAAACAAAGCTTATTCAGAATGGCTGAATGTAATGACTTTCTAATGGAGATCGATACTGGGGTTCTCACCATTCCTATTTGACATTAGTCTGTAGTAGATAAAGTGACCCCCTTATGCCTTCGCCGATAAGGAATAAATATTACCTAACAGGGCGATCGTATCCATTAATTATACAGCCATGATGCTGCATACGCTGCGGAATAAATACATTGTTGGCCTTTCATTGACTACTGGCCTTCCAAATAAAATGCAAAATGAAATACATTATGTCGGAATGTATCGGAATACATACCTGAGGTTATACTACATTAATTTTTTCTCCATCCTATTTATGCCTTTTTGAAATAAGTTCATTCGTTAACAATCATACAACACAAATTGCAAGTAATTGTTGCTGGTTTATATAGTTTCGACGAGCATGATGTAGAGAGTTAACATAATGTGACAATTTTAGTGAGTGCATCAATACTGCTATTTTACTGCGCATACGATCTAAATGTGCTATCCACAAAACTCTGAACGATGCTGCTAAACCTTAATCATGAGACTGCAAGCTTGTTTGCAACACTGGAATTGTAATCATGTTAGTGTTTTGTTTATTGGGTGACAAAAGTAATTTGAATAATGCCATATAATAATCATAAAAAAACAAAAGGTAGCGGTACAGCGATACAAACTACATTATCACATGTCATCAATAGTGCTATATCGCTTTGGAAATGACGTTTACTCTAGTAATAAAAACAAAATCACATACTTGTGATGCCAAGGCAAACATGTTTCATACACACCGCTAATAAGAGAAAATAGATTACCTGAATGACCCAAGTTCTGGCCCATCGTATTTCCAGCAGCATGTTTGAATCCTTAAATGTAATGTGATATTGGTATTATGCTTTTTTCAATGAAATACTGCATCGCCAGCAAATGCAAGGATCAAGGTTTCCGATAAGATTGATCCCTATATTATAAACATCTGTCGTGTTTATGTTATGTGCTAGCACTGATATTTTGACCAGATAAGAGCCGCATATCGCCATATGATGAACGTCATTGTGCTGCAAATGTGTCCAGAATTAAGCATTGAACAAAACAAAGCCCAATATATCGTTATTCCCATTTACTGAAACAGTTTTGCCTTTGATGCGCTTTAAATGTTCCTGGTGATAGATGAAGGCGGTTCTTTTCGAATGAAACTTATCCAATGGACTGCGCCAGTACAGACATCGTATTGTATAGTAAGTTACGAAATGTACTAGCGTATTAGGGTAAGTCTTTGGTTTTAAGTACATTGAGATACATTTGTGTGGAGTTCTTACCCAGACGACAAAAGCATGTATTTCATAAGCAACCTTGTAATGTATTTCATAAGCAACTTTGTAAAACCACATACCATACATAGAGCATCTAGCGTGATAACTTCTGTGGGTTTACAGACGTCGGCATAGGCAGCAGAGCTGATTAGTTTTATTTCAAATACGGTGGTGCTGTGCGTACAGTGCCCACTAACGCGTACGCTCATAACTAAACTAGCACATGATGCTGGATTATCAATAGAGAATGGTGTAAATTCGGGGCCTCTTCCCGGCATTTTCATTAGTGTCAGCGCAATTGTAAGGCATTTGTCTAAACTACCAAGAGCTTTGTCCATTTCGGTACCGCTGCATTGTTTGCAAACTTGATAAAATGATAACAATATAATCAGCTAAACGATGGTGTCGATTGTAAGCATTGGTATAAAGATGAGAGCAATTTATTTTAAGCATGCCAGTCCGTTGGTTAGACGTCATTATGATGCAATACCAATGTCGCGTCGCTTAAATCATGCGTAGGCTAAACGAAATAGTCCGTAAACCATTCCCTGACGAATAAGTACGCTCTAGGAAATCGTTTTACATATTTGTCACAAACACTATCTTCACGCAAAGGAATTTACTATCCGGGGTTTACTACGCTTGGCAAGGCCGGGCTGGGTGAGCCCCTTATGGGAGAAGGCCTGGCAGGTGCGCTGATGAGAGTGGGACGGATGGTTAGCATCAGAAATATATAATTATTTGGATTTTTATCCGTCTTCTGTCCAGTTTTTGCTTCCAGAAACGTGTATCTGTAAACAGTGATATATTCCACAACGCGTAACAGCGTATGTGATGACCCCATTTGTAGATGCGGCCGCAAGCATGAAGTCAAACATGGAGTCGGCATATTGTACAACATCTTTACATCTGCTGGCGATACTATATCATCCATCCTACTTAAAAGAAGATGATCAACCACGATCCAAGAGCGTATATGACTGTCGCATTAAATATGCAGACAACCAGTATTGTCCCCCTGTGCACACATGCTGCGTGTTTAGCGGTGTTTTATTATTTGCCATGGATTCAGGGCTTCACAACGCTACGTGGCCAGCGACCCTGTGTATCGTACAATAACCAGTGAGTGTTGGGTGAGACCTCAAACTCGCAATATGCTGCGCGAGTAGATGTAAGCGAAGGTATTCGCATGAACGGCCTTGACCAGTGAGACATCTAGCATCCTTTTGGCTCTATTGTACACCAGTAAGGTCAATAGAGCTTTGATCAAATGGTCTCAGGTTTTTATGTGCCACACTAAATCGCCAGGTTTTAAGAAGTACAGTCTTTTGCAGTGATGTCTTCATTGACATTCGATGGCCTGTGGTCCTGCGATAAGTAAGTAAGCTCTGCACTGGAGGCTTCGCTGCCACCACCGGGTGAGCGCTGGATTATTGTGAGAATCGGGTTGGCTCCTCGAGGACGGGATGCTTATAAGCACACTGAAGAGCCTAGGCGTCCTCTTTTGATGCCTTAACTTACTTCGTCCCCTGGAACAACATGCATTATTACACAACCGAAAGAGCGCGACTTCTCGTCGTTTAGGATTGTTCTTCATAAGCCTGCCCAAGAACGCTGTTCAACGTATTTACTATTCAGTTATCATTTAGTGATAATGAGGTATGCCCACATGGATCAGTGTATGTACTTACATCCTCTCGCTTCTTGCATGGAATGTATTGCACGTAATCTGGCTAGCAATTTGTACCGATAGCCCAACCTAAACGAGCCCTCCAATACCTATTGGAGTAATGGCTTGGTTTGCTGCTCAATCCCATTTTAACCCACCATTCTAAAGATAAGGCATGCTTCTCAGAGCATAATTAGCAAAACAGATGGTGGATGAGTACGCATTTGTCATGTTACCGTCGAATTGGGCCAACGCTAGTCAGCAACTATCGCAATCGGCATAAATGGTTATATAAAAGGGCATCTGATTGCTCGAATTTTACTATGAGAAAAATGTTGTTTAGCCAGATCATCTAAGCGTAAGATATGACTTCGTAATGATTTCTTCTATGTAGCAATGTCAACTTGTCAGAGTTCCCAAAATAAAGCCCATCATATCCGCTCAATTGCATAATGCTCCATTTATTTGATGCTTCATCGCGTGCCATTTAGGATACACCACAAACCTAAAACATGGGTCTCTGATGGAATGATAGCAACGACCTTGGAGGCTCTTTCATGGAAATGCCAACACTCATTAAGCTAATCTTTCCAGATTACGTTTGCATCTCATGTTTGTAGAGTGGGAATAATGACCGCAACTTCACGGCTATTCTGGGAGCATTGCTCCCCCGGGATCAGTCTGGAACATCAGCAAGGCAATGTGTTCGATGCAAATGGATAAATTCAGCGTCATTCACCGTTTCATTAAACGAGCTACGTTAAAGCAGGGAAGAAGAGAAGCATGTCGTAGATGTAGCACTTTGTGGCGATACATAGTATGAGCATGACTAGGACTGTTCCCCTATCGATGCCGGAACCGTATTCGGACGGGCCTAGCATAAATGTTCTAGCATTATGGTTTGCAAGAGACTGTACCAAATGTTATTATTTCCACACAATTGAGTGATTGCCATTTCTTTGTCACCAGTGAAAATAAGTGCGTCTTCCGTGTTGACGGGTACTTACTCATTATGCATAATTAATTAATCACCCTTTGAGAATTTGTATGCAGCTGGCTTATTAAGAAAAATCATCAATTATCAGGTCTCTCGAGATTAATGATGCAAGTTTGTCGTGATTGAAATCACTTGGCAAGGCCTAGTATAAAACATTTTTTGCATGTTCACGGTTGAGAAGTAATTGTTGCTGGTTTATATAGTTTCGACGAGCATGATGTAGAGAGTTAACATAATGTGACAATTTTAGTGAGTGCATCAATTCTGCTATTTTACTGCGCATACGATCTAAATGTGCTATCCACAAAACTCTGAACGATGCTGCTAAACCTTAATCATGAGACTGCAAGCTTGTTTGCAACACTGGAATTGTAATCATGTTAGTGTTTTGTTTATTGGGTGACAAAAGTAATTTGAATAATGCCATATAATAATCATAAAAACAAAAGGTAGCGGTACAGCGATACAAACTACATTATCACATGTCATCAATAGTGCTATATCGCTTTGGAAATGACGTTTACTCTAGTAATAAAAACAAAATCACATACTTGTGATGCCAAGGCAAACATGTTTCATACACACCGCTAATAAGAGAAAATAGATTACCTGAATGACCCAAGTTCTGGCCCATCGTATTTCCAGCAGCATGTTTGAATCCTTAAATGTAATGTGATATTGGTATTATGCTTTTTTCAATGAAATACTGCATCGCCAGCAAATGCAAGGATCAAGGTTTCCGATAAGATTGATCCCTATATTATAAACATCTGTCGTGTTTATGTTATGTGCTAGCACTGATATTTTGACCAGATAAGAGCCGCATATCGCCATATGATGAACGTCATTGTGCTGCAAATGTGTCCAGAATTAAGCATTGAACAAAACAAAGCCCAATATATCGTTATTCCCATTTACTGAAACAGTTTTGCCTTTGATGCGCTTTAAATGTTCCTGGTGATAGATGAAGGCGGTTCTTTTCGAATGAAACTTATCCAATGGACTGCGCCAGTACAGACATCGTATTGTATAGTAAGTTACGAAATGTACTAGCGTATTAGGGTAAGTCTTTGGTTTTAAGTACATTGAGATACATTTGTGTGGAGTTCTTACCCAGACGACAAAAGCATGTATTTCATAAGCAACCTTGTAATGTATTTCATAAGCAACTTTGTAAAACCACATACCATACATAGAGCATCTAGCGTGATAACTTCTGTGGGTTTACAGACGTCGGCATAGGCAGCAGAGCTGATTAGTTTTATTTCAAATACAGTGGTGCTGTGCGTACAGTGCCCACTAACGCGTACGCTCATAACTAAACTAGCACATGATGCTGGATTATCAATAGAGAATGGTGTAAATTCGGGGCCTCTTCCCGGCATTTTCATTAGTGTCAGCGCAATTGTAAGGCATTTGTCTAAACTACCAAGAGCTTTGTCCATTTCGGTACCGCTGCATTGTTTGCAAACTTGATAAAATGATAACAATATAATCAGCTAAACGATGGTGTCGATTGTAAGCATTGGTATAAAGATGAGAGCAATTTATCTTAAGCATGCCAGTCCGTTGGTTAGACGTCATTATGATGCAATACCAATGTCGCGTCGCTTAAATCATGCGTAGGCTAAACGAAATAGTCCGTAAACCATTCCCTGACGAATAAGTACGCTCTAGGAAATCGTTTTACATATTTGTCACAAACACTATCTTCACGCAAAGGAATTTACTATCCGGGGTTTACTATGCGATAAATCGTATATGGTTAACAGCATCAGTTATATAAAATTGTAATAAAATTGTATGTTGAATAAGTGTAAGAACATACCCTTTGAAAGTTACTATAGCGAAAAAGACCAATGAAATAACGGACACAATGAAAGCTGTGATAAAAACGCGTTGACATTAATGAAACAAACATACAACTGCCCGTTCTAAAGAGAGCGGCAAGCCCAACAGAGAAAGGGGGCATCATAACTAACGTGGACAGGTCGTTTTATTGCTTTACCTGAGACTTGGTCGTGGTCGGGATCGCAGGTGCTTGGATATCTATACCAACCTTCCGAGCGCCAAGCGGCTTCCAAGCGCCGAGTCGCTTCCTACGTATTCTACAAATAGATAGCTGCTCGCCGCTTGGAAGTTCGGCGCTCGGAAGCATTGCATTTGCAACAGAGCGTCTGCAGTCCAGATACACCTTCCGACATCTACTAACACGGTTTGACAGATTCCAGCGCGTTAAACTCTTCCTACCCCACTCCAACCCCACGCATGTGCAAAAAAATCATGCCCGTTTACATTACATGGGCAAATCATGAAGCTATTGTTATACACAAAAAAAAAAATAGAACAAGCAGTGTGTTACTCGTGTCTAGATGGTCGCGCGGGGGGTATTTATTTCATCTAGGTATATACATACACTCATACGCACACATACACACACATACACGCACGCACGCACGCACGCACGCACGCACGCAAACACACACACACACACACACACACACACACACACACACACACACACACACACACACAAACACACACGCGCGGTCGGACAACTTGTATGTTCCATACTTAGAACTATGTCTTGGCCTCTGCAGTTGTGGTGATTCTCTCTATTATAGAATGTCCAACTAACTCTTTACGCTGCTGTTGTGCTGTGTGCTTAACGCTTGGCAAGGCCGGGCTGGGTGAGCCCCTTATGGGAGAAGGCCTGGCAGGTGCGCTGATGAGAGTGGGACGGATGGTTAGCATCAGAAATATATAATTATTTGGATTTTTATCCGTCTTCTGTCCAGTTTTTGCTTCCAGAAACGTGTATCTGTAAACAGTGATATATTCCACAACGCGTAACAGCGTATGTGATGACCCCATTTGTAGATGCGGCCGCAAGCATGAAGTCAAACATGGAGTCGGCATATTGTACAACATCTTTACATCTGCTGGCGATACTATATCATCCATCCTACTTAAAAGAAGATGATCAACCACGATCCAAGAGCGTATATGACTGTCGCATTAAATATGCAGACAACCAGTATTGTCCCCCTGTGCACACATGCTGCGTGTTTAGCGGTGTTTTATTATTTGCCATGGATTCAGGGCTTCACAACGCTACGTGGCCAGCGACCCTGTGTATCGTACAATAACCAGTGAGTGTTGGGTGAGACCTCAAACTCGCAATATGCTGCGCGAGTAGATGTAAGCGAAGGTATTCGCATGAACGGCCTTGACCAGTGAGACATCTAGCATCCTTTTGGCTCTATTGTACACCAGTAAGGTCAATAGAGCTTTGATCAAATGGTCTCAGGTTTTTATGTGCCACACTAAATCGCCAGGTTTTAAGAAGTACAGTCTTTTGCAGTGATGTCTTCATTGACATTCGATGGCCTGTGGTCCTGCGATAAGTAAGTAAGCTCTGCACTGGAGGCTTCGCTGCCACCACCGGGTGAGCGCTGGATTATTGTGAGAATCGGGTTGGCTCCTCGAGGACGGGATGCTTATAAGCACACTGAAGAGCCTAGGCGTCCTCTTTTGATGCCTTAACTTACTTCGTCCCCTGGAACAACATGCATTATTACACAACCGAAAGAGCGCGACTTCTCGTCGTTTAGGATTGTTCTTCATAAGCCTGCCCAAGAACGCTGTTCAACATATTTACTATTCAGTTATCAGTTAGTGATAATGAGGTATGCCCACATGGATCAGTGTATGTACTTACATTCTCTCGCTTCTTGCATGGAATGTATCGCACGTAATCTGGCTAGCAATTTGTACCGATAGCCCAACCTAAACGAGCCCTCCAATACCTATTGGAGTAATGGCTTGGTTTGCTGCTCAATCCCATTTTAACCCATCATTCTAAAGATAAGGCATGCTTCTCAGAGCATAATTAGCAAAACAGATGGTGGATGAGTACGCATTTGTCATGTTACCGTCGAATTGGGCCAACGCTAGTCAGCAACTATCGCAATCGGCATAAATGGTTATATAAAAGGGCATCTGATTGCTCGAATTTTACTATGAGAAAAATGTTGTTTAGCCAGATCATCTAAGCGTAAGATATGACTTCGTAATGATTTCTTCTATGTAGCAATGTCAACTTGTCAGAGTTCCCAAAATAAAGCCCATCATATCCGCTCAATTGCATAATGCTCCATTAATTTGATGCTTCATCGCGTGCCATTTAGGATACACCACAAACCTAAAACATGGGTCTCTGATGGAATGATAGCAACGACCTTGGAGGCTCTTTCATGGAAATGCCAACACTCATTAAGCTAATCTTTCCAGATTACGTTTGCATCTCATGTTTGTAGAGTGGGAATAATGACCGCAACTTCACGGCTATTCTGGGAGCATTGCTCCCCCGGGATCAGTCTGGAACATCAGCAAGGCAATGTGTTCGATGCAAATGGATAAATTCAGCGTCATTCACCGTTTCATTAAACGAGCTACGGAAGCTCATCTAGTATAGCGATCGATTTGCTGCCTAGTTGCTGCTGATCGAAGCTCGTTTGTAGCAAATATAGCTTTACTCTGTCGCATCACATTGAGCTAGTTTATGATAGCTAGTTTGTATCTGTGCTCAAACTGAGTGTTCGGTGGCTTAAAAGTCAATAATTTACTGCTGAACTTTGTGACTAGGGTTTCGTTAGTTGTAACGTGTCACTGCTGAAACTGCTCCTACGACAATGCGGAGGTGTCGCTTTTGAATCGACTTGTGGATACTTGGTCTCATTGCAAAGTATGCTGCTGCAAAAACTCGTTTACTACAATCAAATGATTCAAGCATCATGTTTGTAAATTACCAAACCTACAAGTAAGGCATACTATTACACAGCATAAGCTGCATGTTCAATGTGTATGCATGAAGAGTAACAATTCGAGTTGAAGTCAAATTTGAGTGGAATAAAGGAATATCATTTTAGCGTTAAAGCAGGGAAGAAGAGAAGCATGTCGTAGATGTAGCACTTTGTGGCGATACATAGTATGAGCATGACTAGGACTGTTCCCCTATCGATGCCGGAACCGTATTCGGACGGGCCTAGCATAAATGTTCTAGCATTATGGTTTGCAAGAGACTGTACCAAATGTTATTATTTCCACACAATTGAGTGATTGCCATTTCTTTGTCACCAGTGAAAATAAGTGCGTCTTCCGTGTTGACGGGTACTTACTCATTATGCATAATTAATTAATCACCCTTTGAGAATTTGTATGCAGCTGGCTTATTATGAAAAATCATCAATTATCAGGTCTCTCGAGATTAATGATGCAAGTTTGTCGTGATTGAAATCACTTGGCAAGGCCTAGTATAAAACATTTTTTGCATGTTCACGGTTGAGATAAACAAAGCTTATTCAGAATGGCTGAATGTAATGACTTTCTAATGGAGATCGATACTGGGGTTCTCACCATTCCTATTTGACATTAGTCTGTAGTAGATAAAGTGACCCCCTTATGCCTTCGCCGATAAGGAATAAATATTACCTAACAGGGCGATCGTATCCATTAATTATACAGCCATGATGCTGCATACGCTGCGGAATAAATACATTGTTGGCCTTTCATTGACTACTGGCCTTCCAAATAAAATGCAAAATGAAATAAATTATGTCGGAATGTATCGAATACATACCTGAGGTTATACTACATTAATTTCTTCTCCATCCTATTTATGCCTTTTTGAAATAAGTTCATTCGTTAACAATCATACAACACAAATTGCAAGTAATTGTTGCTGGTTTATATAGTTTCGACGAGCATGATGTAGAGAGTTAACATAATGTGACAATTTTAGTGAGTGCATCAATTCTGCTATTTTACTGCGCATACGATCTAAATGTGCTATCCACAAAACTCTGAACGATGCTGCTAAACCTTAATCATGAGACTGCAAGCTTGTTTGCAACACTGGAATTGTAATCATGTTAGTGTTTTGTTTATTGGGTGACAAAAGTAATTTGAATAATGCCATATAATAATCATAAAAACAAAAGGTAGCGGTACAGCGATACAAACTACATTATCACATGTCATCAATGGTGCTATATCGCTTTGGAAATGACGTTTACTCTCTAATAATAAAAACAAAATCACATACTTGTGATGCCAAGGCAAACATGTTTCATACACACCGCTAATAAGAGAAAATAGATTACCTGAATGACCCAAGTTCTGGCCAATCGTATTTCCAGCAGCATGTTTGAATCCTTAAATGTAATGTGATATTGGTATTATGCTTTTTTCAATGAAATACTGCATCGCCAGCAAATGCAAGGATCAAGGTTTCCGATAAGATTGATCCCTATATTATAAACATCTGTCGTGTTTATGTTATGTGCTAGCACTGATATTTTGACCAGATAAGAGCCGCATATCGCCATATGATGAACGTCATTGTGCTGCAAATGTGTCCAGAATTAAGCATTGAACATAACAAAGCCCAATATATCGTTATTCCCATTTACTGAAACAGTTTTGCCTTTGATGCGCTTTAAATGTTCCTGGTGATAGATGAAGGCGGTTCTTTTCGAATGAAACTTATCCAATGGACTGCGCCAGTACAGACATCGTATTGTATAGTAAGTTACGAAATGTACTAGCGTATTAGGGTAAGTCTTTGGTTTTAAGTACATTGAGATACATTTGTGTGGAGTTCTTACCCAGACGACAAAAGCATGTATTTCATAAGCAACCTTGTAATGTATTTCATAAGCAACTTTGTAAAACCACATACCATACATAGAGCATCTAGCGTGATAACTTATGTGGGTTTACAGACGTCGGCATAGGCAGCAGAGCTGATTAGTTTTATTTCAAATACGGTGGTGCTGTGCGTACAGTGCCCACTAACGCGTACGCTCATAACTAAACTAGCACATGATGCTGGATTATCAATAGAGAATGGTGTAAATTCGGGGCCTCTTCCCGGCATTTTCATTAGTGTCAGCGCAATTGTAAGGCATTTGTCTAAACTACCAAGAGCTTTGTCCATTTCGGTACCGCTGCATTGTTTGCAAACTTGATAAAATGATAACAATATAATCAGCTAAACGATGGTGTCGATTGTAAGCATTGGTATAAAGATGAGAGCAACTTATCTTAAGCATGCCAGTCCGTTGGTTAGACGTCATTATGATGCAATACCAATGTCGCGTCGCTTAAATCATGCGTAGGCTAAACGAAATAGTCCGTAAACCATTCCCTGACGAATAAGTACGCTCTAGGAAATCGTTTTACATATTTGTCACAAACACTATCTTCACGCAAAGGAATTTACTATCCGGGGTTTTACTATGCGATAAATCGTATATGGTTAACAGCATCAGTTATATAAAATTGTAATAAAATTGTATGTTGAATAAGTGTAAGAACATACCCTTTGAAAGTTACTATAGCGAAAAAGACCAATGAAATAACGGACACAATGAAAGCTGTGATAAAAAACGCGTTGACATTAATGAAACAAACATACAACTGCCCGTTCTAAAGAGAGCGGCAAGCCCAACAGAGAAAGGGGGCATCATAACTAACGTGGACAGGTCGTTTTATTGCTTTACCTGAGACTTGGTCGTGGTCGGGATCGCAGGTGCTTGGTTATCTATACCAACCTTCCGAGCGCCAAGCGGCTTCCAAGCGCCGAGTCGCTTCCTACGTATTCTACAAATAGATAGCTGCTCGCCGCTTGGAAGTTCGGCGCTCGGAAGCATTGCATTTGCAACAGAGCGTCTGCAGTCCAGATACACCTTCCGACATCTACTAACACGGTTTGACAGATTCCAGCGCGTTAAACTCTTCCTACCCCACTCCAACCCCACGCATGTGCACAAAGCATGCCCGTTTTCATTACATGGGCAAATCGTGAAGCTATTGCTATACACAAAAAGAAATAGAACAAGCAGTTTGTTACTCGTGTCGCTCAGGGTATTTATTTCATCTAGGTATATACATACACTCATACGCACACATACACACACATACACGCACGCACGCACGCACGCACACACACACACACACACACACACACACACACACACACACACACACACACACGCGCGCGCGGTCGGACAACTTGTATGTTCCATACTTAGAACTATGTCTTGGCCTCTGCAGTTGTGGTGATTCTCTCTATTATAGAATTTCCAACTCACTCTTTACGCTGCTGTTGTGCTGTGTGCTTAACGCTTGGCAAGGCCGGGCTGGGTGAGCCCCTTATGGGGGAAGGCTTGGCAGGTGCGCTGATGAGAGTGGGACGGATGGTTAGCATCAGAAATATATAATTATTTGCTTCCAGAAACGTGTATCTGTAAACAGTGATATATTCCACAACGCGTAACAGCGTATGTGATGACCCCATTTGTAGATGCAGCCGCAAGCATGAAGTCAAACATGGAGTCGGCATATTGTACAACAGCTTTACATCTGCTGGCGATACTATATCATCCACTATGCTCGACTCCATCTTACTTAAAAGAAGATGATCAACCACGAACCAAGAGCGTATATGAGTGTCGTATTAAATATGCAGACAACCAGTATTGTCCCCCTGTGCACACATGCTGCGTGTTTAGCGGTGTTTTATTATTTGCCATGGGTTAAGGGCTTCACAACGCTACGTGGCCAGCGACCCTGTGTATCGTACAATAACCAGTGAGTGTTAGGTGCCACACTAAATCGCCAGGTTTTAAGAAGTACAGTCTTTCGCAGTGATGTCTTCATTGACATTCGATGGCCTGTGGTCCTGCGATAAGTAAGTAAGCTCTGCACTTGGGGCTTCGCTGCAACCACCGGGTGAGCGTTGGAGTATTGTGAGAATCGGATGCCAATAAGCACACTGAAGAGTTTAGGCGTCCTCTTTTGATGCCTTAACTTGCTTCTTCCCCTGGAACAACATGCATTATTACACAACCGAAAGAGCGCGACTTCTTGTCGTTTAGGATTATTCTTCATAAACCTGCCCTCGAACGCTGTTCAATGCATTTACTATTCAGTTATCATTAAGTGATGATGAGGTATGCCCACATGGATCAGTGTATGTACTTACATCATCTCGGTTCTTGCATGTAATGTAATCTGGCTAGCAATTTGTACCGATAGCCCAACCTAAACGAGCCCTCCAATGACCTATTGAAGTAATGGCTTGGTTTGCTGCTCAATCCCATTTTAACCCACCGTTCTAAAGATAAGGCATGCTTCTCAGAGCATAATTAGAAAAACAGATGGTGGATGAGTACGCATTTGTCATGTTACCGTCGAATTGGGCCAACGCTAGTCAGCAACTATCGCAATCGGCATAAATGAATTTTACTATGAGAAAAATATTGTTTAGCCAGATCATCTAAGCGTAAGATATGACTTCGTAATGAGTTCCCAAAATAAAGCCCATCATATCCGCTCAATTGCATAATGCTCCATTTATTTGATGCTTCATTGCGTGCCATTTAGGATACACCACAAACCTAAAACATGGGTCTCTGATGGAATGATAGCAACGACCATGGAGGCTCTTTTATGGAAATGCCAACACTCATTGAGCTAATCTTCCAGATTACGTTTGCATCTCATGTTTGTAGAGTGGGAATAATGACCGTAACTACACGGCTATTCTGGGAGCATTGCTCCCCCGGGATCAGTCTGGAACATCAGCAAGGCAATGTGTTCGATGCAAATGGATAAATTCAGCGCCATTCACCGTTTCATAAAATGAGCTACGGAAGCCCATCTAGTATAGCGATCGTTTGCTGCCTAGTTGCTGCTGATCGAAGCTCGTTTGTAGCAAATATAGCTTTACTCTGTCGCGTCACATTGAGCTAGTTTATGATAGCTAGTTTGTATCTGTGCTCAAACTGAGTGTTCTGTGGCTTAAAAGTCAATAATTTACTGCTGAACTTTGTGACTAGGGTTTCGTTAGATGTAACGTGTCACTGCTGTAACTGCTATTAACGACATTGCGGAAGTGTCGCTTTTGAATCGACTTGTGGATACTTGGTCTCATTGCAAAGTATGCTGCTGCAAAAAACTCTTTTACTACAATCAAATGATTCAAGCATCAGGTTTGTAAATTACCAAACCTACAAGTAAGGCATACTATTACACAGCATAAGCTGCATGTTTAATGTGTATGCGTGAAGAGTAACAATTCGAGTTGAAATCAAATTTGGGTGGAATAAAGGAATATCATTTTAGCGTTAAAGCATGGAAGAAGAGAAGCATGTCGCAGATGTAGCACTTTGTGGCGATACAAAGTATGAGCATGAATAGGACTGTTCCCCTATCGATGCCGGAACTGTATTCGGACGGGCCTAGCATAAATGTTCTAGCATTATCGTTTGCAAGAGACTGCACCAAATGTTATTATTTCCACACAATTGAGTGATTGCCATTTCTTTGTCACCAGTGAAAATAAGTGCGTCTTCCGTGTTGACGGGTACTTACTCATTATGCATAATTAATTAATCACCCTTTGAGAATTTGTATGCAGCTGGCTTATGATGAAAATCATCAATTATCAGGTCTCTCGAGATGATTGATCCCCTGAGTCCATGCCAAAGCGAGTGAGTTAGCTACGCTTATATCAACAGGTCTGATTTTATGGTAGTTACAGCTCACTGGAATGATGACTCTTACAATTACAACTGCGGCTTCAACAACATAAAAGTTATATCTACATACAATATCAGCGCACGATATTTCCTGACCTTGTGCTATGTAAAATAAAGCAAGAGATATTTCTCAATTGTGCCATATTTATGTTAGACCTTAAGAAACCTAACATGCTTTGATAACGATTACTGTTTTCGTCTGTTGTTAAGAATTTGCTTCAAGAGTAAATAATCCGGAGGATATTTCCGACTGCCATCAACATATCAGCTATGATTTTCTAGATAATGAACAGAAAAAAGGATCTATATTTAAATCTTCGCAGCTAATCTTGTAATGAAGCCACAAAGACAGGCGACTCTCGGATACATACAACAGTAACACGCACGGTGCAGAATAAGAAACAAATGATCACATCTGACTTCGGAACAGATATTGTACTGGTTGCAAGCACCGAGCTAGCAATGCATTGTTATTTAGGGATAGAGACAAATGATAGAAGTAGGGATGGAATCAGTTTGACGTAATTAATGCACACCAATCGCAATTACATATGCAGAATTGTTGAGAACTCATCTGTGAGGTGGTTAAATAGTCAGCGTTGTGAATAATCCCTATCTCTGATTGCTTGAGGCGATATTTGAAACAGACAGTAAACATTTATATATGATACATTATGTTGTATGTCGGAATAGACAGTGAAATATTATATTTGTTTTTGTCGCTACATTACAAACTCGCTGCCATTTATATCAGTGGGAGATTCTTCAAACTCTCTGTTGCTGGTAATATATTTTCTTAAGCGCTAACCCTGTGCTGCATTATATTTCGTGAGCGTCTTGCATCAAATATCCTTAAGTTGAGATGCGACACCCGTTCACTCACGTTGAAGCTAAGTCATGCTAAAGCGGATTTTTCCTTTTAGCAATAAAACCTTGGTGTCGAATGTCTCTCGTCATTGTTTTTGCACGACATTACAGTTATTTTTAACGGGTTGCCTTTCCGCTTAAATTCCACTAAATGTGCCTATTTTCTCATTCTGGGTAGCTCACAATGCATCTTATAGCACCGCTGGACTTCACGTCATCTGCCGGTTGCTATACGTCGTTTACATTGCGTCGACGTCGATTGAGATAAGTCGTTTGTGTTTGCATTAGCTGCGCCCGTGACAACTGCAATACAAACCGTGAATGATGTTAGAGGTATATTATGTACATATTTTGTTGGCCATCAGACATTAATAATGTCTCTATGTCCATGGTATAGATTCCTTAGCGATAAACTTTATTTATCGGAGCGTTATCTCGTGCATAAAAATGGCTTTCGATTGCGATCGCGTCAGTTATCCATAACAAATAACGCTATAGCCGACAAGCACACGGTTTAAGCAAATAATTCACCAATAATATTGATTGCTGTTAGACGACATGTAGAATTGATACGCACGGTAAACTGCGGTATTTTAAATTTGCTTTCAATGAATGGAAATTAAGAATACAATTGCTAACGCGATTTCCATGTGTGGTTACTGTTCGTTTGACAAAAATTCCTCGGCTAACTGGATGCACTGGTGTAGAGTAGTTCAATCAACATTTACTGAGATAATAGCTTGATTTTTACTACAAATGAAACGGTATATATCGCGTGCGACAAATTATGATAGATGATGAATGCAGGTTAAGGTTTTCCAAACTATCTTGACTTAAATATCCGACATCATCGAGTCTATGCAAGCCTTTGTTAAACTTCGCTCTAGAAGTCACAGTAAGTGCTACAATCATCTACCGAGGCATACCTGACACTGCTGATTATGGAAAGCGTGTCTCGTGCTTCTTAGCTACCAAAGGATCCGTTTTATCTGATTATATATAAGAGTGATCAGGCGGGCAAAAAAACACTACGCGCATATGATCATCTACGTGCAAGAGTGTACAGGAATAAGAATCACATGTATTTGCTCTGGCATCAATGGGTCTACGTAAGGTGACATTAATGGCGAGTTGACTGAGAGTGTGGATATCCCGCAGCAGCTAGTCTTCACACGCCATTATATCATGGCAGTTTGATATGTTGTGAAATTGACATGTAAAGGACAAAATGCAGAATATTTGTGCTGTTATGAAATGAAAAACTATACCACAACAAATAAAATAAATGAGCGACCTCCTAGAGCGAGGCTATTTCCCTCCATGCCATAGACAAGACAATTGCGCCTCTGGTGGTTAGTCCGATTGAGACTCGCTGTCGCCGTTGTCCATGACTTAACCAAATTCCATTTAACACAGTTACAAACTGGCCAACTCTATTATGCTGAAGTCGTTCTCGAAGGCAACTTTTTGTTATCTATGCACACCCTGAGGATGTTTTGTGGCGACGTGGTTTGTTAAGACATCAGAATGCACTTATTTGACGCCAAAGGCCAAAGAGAGCCCAATATAGTATGGAATAGCTACATTGCGGCGCAGTACGATCGTTAACATCATGAAAGCATCTTCATGCAAACTATTGATTGTTTCGTGTAGTTCACAAACACCTTAGATGTTTCATTATCATTGCTGTAATAACAATTACAAATAAGACCCCTGCTTGACGCTAGCATCGTCTCACTTTGTTAACATAAGAGCAATCTTTCTTCTGTGAGTGTGTTTTACGTTATTCGGGATAAGGCCAATTCGTAACCAGAATGCAATAACCAACGATTCTATACTTAACTCTTCAGTTTTCAGGGATCAGGTGCGACTCGCTGTCAAATAACGTCATAGTTGAACGCCCATTGTACCAGCAGATTCACATGTTCTCCGCACCTCAACACCACAATTATTCTTTAGCGGATTTATTATCGACGATAGATCAATCACGTGTCGGTAGCGACGAGCTAATTGCCAAATTAACTCCTAAACATCTGCATGATCATACGAAATAATTATTGATGACACAAGAACAAATAATTTTGATTGCTGGAAGATTATGTCATTCGAGATCGAAGTGTTACTTAGGAAATCTAATATCATACATTATGCACGTGCTATTGTATGAGAGAACGTTACATATAATGTACTCCTTCTTGCTGGCCCTAAAATTTTTCCTCTTGTGTTCAGAATTATCGACCTCACAATCAATGCCTCTTTCTTATGCTCAACATAGTCCATGCTTATGTATTTGTAATGCTACATTACACACTGAAGCTAAGTGCCCGATTTATATTCCATTGCAATCAGCGATGTAGACGAACACGTTATTATAATCTCAGGTTCCACTCGGTTTATGAATGATGCTACTCAGGAGAAAGTGCCCACACGCGAAATATATACAGCAGATTACAATTATCGTTGAAACATGACTTATTTGAAATAGGACGCTAAGCCCTGGATGGTTAACAATGGTTAATCAAACAAAACAAGCGAAACAAGAAGAATGCTGTTCTCTACGAATAATTAAGTGTTGAGGTCATAGGTCAATCGAGATCTGCTAACTAAAACTTGCAAGATATCGATTTGATTATCCATTACTAACAATGCTTCTTAGGGACAAGTGTATTCCATGTGCTTGCGTACATATACATAGATGTTTGTACTGATATCGACCGAAATATTTTCTTCACAGGTAAGTTTGGCCATCCCGGTTTTGGACATTGGTATTGTGTTGACAGTATTAAACAGTGTTAGTACATTTCTTCGTCGTATCCCGCCTCGATGATTGTCAACACAAAGAGGGGACAAGTGATCCTGTGAAGAATCATTAGTGAACTGTATGCAATTGGTCTACCGAAAACGATTCCTGATTTTACAAAAGGTTGTACTGTCACAATGATGATGAGATTTCCGTCACACAATATTTGTCAGTTTTAATAGATACTGTTCCTAACGTTAACTGTTATTTGTTCCTTGACGTCAGTAACGTTATGTCGGAACTTCAAATGATTCATCATGGGGTAGGGCGTCGCAAATGGCAGGATTTCTCATTCAAACCTCGTACCACAAGGGTCTCAAAGGTACCGAGCACTGTCATATAATGAATATTATCATCACTGGAAAGAAACGCACGCTGCTAAAGAATGCCGCCTAATTAGTGAGAGTGGGTCATGATAACTTCGCACACTGTCTAATGCACATAACCAGTTTAGCAGCAAGCATAAATGCTGAGAGTTGATTATGAAGGGCATTGACTGAATTCTACCCCGTGAACAGCGATTTCGTTACAATCGAATAATCTGCTAAGCATTCCGCAGCAGACATCATATTGCGTGATTTTTACAAGGTTGCTAATCAATCTCTATTCATTATAGTTATACGCACATAACATCTCGCTATTTTATTAGTATATGTATTTGGTATTTCTTTTGTCATTCAATTTTAAACCGGACCTGATATTGAACAGAGCAGATTCTAACACCGCAGTAAGCAAAAGTGATTTGTCCCAACACAGATCATAATATTGTCGTCGTATTCGTCCCATTCACAAGCCAATATAAGCACCGTGTTATCAACACCAAGATAGTGACAACAAAGTTGTTGCGACAAAGCTTATGCATACTGACATGTGTTATTATTAATGCCCTTGGCTATTTGCATGGAGGGCTACATGCTACACGAACAAGGCGGAATAGGATGGCTTTAAATATTGTCACGCAATTATTAAATGATTCCTTTAAACTATGGAAGGTAATCGGTCAGCAAAAGCTCTCGAGCGAGTACATGATAAAGTTGACATCGTTGTTCCGTCTGGGCATGATGTGTGGAGTAGCATCCTGGTCAGATTGATATCGCTGCTTGGAGAGTTACTGGGGCAGAACCTGAAACTATACGATAACTCGCATTAAAACGCGTCGTTGTTTATGGGTATTCGGGGTTCGTTGCTGTGATAAGCAGATGCAGTCAATATTCACATGAGCGCTGTAAAGTGAATTCAATTTACTATTGCAAGGCTAATCGTGGGAAGACGTGGAATACAGTAAACTTCACATATGCCGTAGTAGTCTTCAAAATTAATTGATCGATCACGCAAACTGTTTTCTAACGGCAAGGGTTTAGTTATGCCACCGCTATAACAATAGAATATCGTAGCCTCTCACAATAAATTATATTAATATACTGTTCTTAGGTAAGTAAACTGATGATGTACAGAAACACTTTTATGATAAGACCCAATGAACAATATTAAGCTCTAGCAATACCTGCAATTTTCATGTATCCGTTGTGATATAATCTATATCAGACCATACACGCTATGTCTGCACGGTTCGTTCCATATACAATCGCACGAGACCAAACAATTCCATCCATTGTCTTGTCATTTAGGGTATTAAGGTATTCACTATGCGTTAACCCAAGCAAATACCACATTATTTTGCAAATCATCATGAGGAGAGGTTTTACGTGGATTAACGATGTGGGAATGCTTCTGGGGATTGGGTTTTGCATAAGTAATACCTGAAATGTCAACGCTACAGTAGTGGAGGACAAGGACACATGAGGAATCATTAAGTTGCCGTTTTACACCCATTTATGAGGACATCAGATACTTGTCAACGACTTTTGTCCGTAATCTCAGCAAATCCCAATACAGGCTGCAACTACTGATGCTCTCTTCACGTTTAAATTAATTAATCACATTAACTTTTCGCCTGTTCTGATATGATGGACTAAATGGGGGACGTGTCACCTAGTAACATTGCCCTATCAGACCGTTTATAGCACGATTCCGATAAGGAAGGCGGGCTGCCAATAAAGGAATTGCTTGAGTCTTTCGCCGTCCTAGTTTTTAACTGAATATGTTGTGGAGGGAATGCTTGAGTAATTTGATGTGGATAGCAATGCAATGAGTCGTTTGGTCATTTGAACTACATGCGGTGGCGTGTTGATTGCTCGTAAAGATCCAAAAGTCAGGTGTGCATGTAGTAGTCTCTTGTATGTCATTTATACAGCATGGAATGACAATCGATGCAAGGGAAGTTTAAGATCATAGCATTATATGTTTGGGGGACGTTACTTCTAACCCCAGTAAATGACTATATGATGTTGATCAGGATATTGATTATGTATAGGGATGCTGCTCTTGGGGTTTAGCTTGGCTCATCTAGGGAATATCTACCTCATAAACAGCACGAACACCTTTTAAACACCGCGCGTTGACAGAACACACAACACCCTGTGAGCCGTATGATGTCCGCCTAACTGGTCCCAAACGATCTTAAATAGCTCAAGCTTGGGCATCCTGGATATATTTACATTTAAAAATTATCTTTGTTGCCTTAATCGGTTGCTGATCCGAATCGATAGCCATAAGACGATTGCTCTCGTCCCATAATCTAAGCACATAGATTGTGCTTAACTGATATAGGGAAAACACTGGAACGCTCCGGGTCCTCGTGTTCTTTCCCCATATCACCCACGTGACCATGCGATAACTAACACTGATACCATGAATTATGTCAGTGATGCATCGAAGTTTATGTGAAAGAAAATCTTTTCTATGTAGACATGTATAAAAGTGTGACCGAAGTAATCTACAGGATGCAGGACATCAGTGTTGATGTGAGTTCATGTGTGCACGTGACACTCTTTCGCATCTGAAATAGTTGCTATTAAGTGAAACGTGTCTCGTTCGAACTAAGTAGAAGCTCTTATTGATACAGATGAGACGTTCAGAACAGACTGACAAAGCCTGCTCAGAGGAGGTGTAAACAGAAGCAAACATATCGATGGGGAGCTGAATCTCGAACACAACGATGATGGCGGTATTGACAGAGATATAAACGAAGTGGTGCGATCTATGGATAGAGTGGCAGGTCTAACACGGTACAGGGCCAGTGATGGGGAGTAAATGACCGATACTCATAGGAAGTGAAAGGGGAGTTAGAGACGATCCTCATCAGCCGTGAAGGGGAATTAGAGACCGATACTCACAAGCAGTGATAGGGAGTTATAGACCGATACTCGCAAGCATTGATTGTGAGTTTCAGACTTATGCTCGCATGCAGTGAATGATAGTTAGAAACCGACACTCACAAGTAGTGACCGGTAGTTTTTGATACTTGCAAGTAGTGATAGGGAGCTACAGACAGAAACTCACAAACAGTAAAAGATAGTTGGAGACGGTCACTCACAAGCAGTGAGTTATTGAGCGATACTCACAAGCCATGAATGTTTTTAGACACTGACTCTCTCAAGCAGTGAGAAAGCATCCATTCTGAACGCGGTCGACTGTTTATTTGCTTCTTCTTTATTTCGTTTCATGAATTGCGACCATTACTTCTGGCCACATTAGCTGCCGTTTTATCATACGCTGGTTTATGCCGATTTCTGATCGCGTACCATGTCGCCCTTTCATAACCACGCATTGCTTGACTCTTAATGGCTTTAAGAGTGTCAACAGAGGAACACACAATCTCCACCCAGAGTCGATACCAAAATATTACTTTTTCGTTTTTCATCTCGGCCAGTCCTAGGATTACTCTTCCTATTTTAATAGAGATACACTTAACAGCTGCTTAGACAATTGCAATTGAAAGTGCATGATATTAATAATCAATATCTTTGTTAAGGTCATTGCGATTGATCTCGGAACATGCAAATGCATGCATTGAGACGTACAACTCCTATAACAACCTTCTCAATTTACGTCGAAAACTAAAAATATCCCTGCTACACACATGCACACACAGACACACAGACACACAGACACACACACACACACACATATATATATATATATATATATATATATATATATATATATATATATATATATATATATATATATATATATATATATATATATATATATATATACAGATATATTTAGCACGAATGCGACATTTATTGGACAAACCGCCAACCTTCTTAGACTTGATTCCACGAAAGGATATACTACTATGGCCACATAAAATCAATGCACGTTTTCTTTAACAATTTTGCATATATTTTTGTTTGACCGTTTAAATATGATAGTCTAGTGTTAATAACGTACAAAGATAATCTTTTGGGAGTGATTTCCATTCGTTGGCATTACCTGATAACCTCAATATCTTCCTTACAACCATATATACTTTGGCTCTAATGGTCAAAACAACGTTTAAACATGAGCGCAGAATAGGTTTATATTAAGTTTGTAAACATTTGACTTTTTTAAAAATTTTAATACCGAAAAACTGTATTTTTCTCATTATTCATCCATCTACAACTTTGAATAAGTTTGTAAAATGCTGCCGATGGCTCATGATGATCAGATCTGCAACAAACACTATAAGTATCTTGACCAATCGTGGACGACCTTTAGAAGACCAAACGTAAATACCAGGATTATAAAGTGGCAAAAAGATTTTTATTTGCATTAAACTTTTTTATTATATTATCTAAGATACGCCGAGTATTTATTAAGAAATAATGAAAGTAATAATTTTCCACGAAACGTTGGAGTCTACGAAAGGTTGTAATCGTTAGTAGTATATATATATATATATATATAGAGATATAGAGATATATATATATATATATATATATATAGATATATATATATATATATATATATATATATATATATATATAGACATATATAATACATATATATATATATAGATATATAGATAGATATATCTATCTATATAAGATATATATATATCTATATATATCTCTCTCTTCTCTCTCTAGATATTTATATATATATATGTGTATATATTTTTATATGTATATATATATTTATATATATATAAATATATATATATATGTCTATATATATATCTATATATATGTATATATATACATATATATATCTTTATATATACATATATTTATGTGTATGCATATGTGTGTGTGTATGCTCCCTGTTGTTCTCTCTCTCTCTCTCTCTCTCTCTCCTGTGCTCCCTCTCTCTAATTTGATTGTATAATAAATCGGTTGCTTAATTATCACTTTTGTAATGATTTCTTCCTAACAGCACTGTCAACGAGTCAAAGGTCAAGCTAAATTGCATAATGCTCCGTTTATTTGATGCTTCATTGGGTGTCATTTATTATACACCACAACCACAACACAGGGGTCGCTGATGGAATGATGGCAACGGCTTTTGAAGCTCTTTCATGGAATATGCCAACACTCATTAAGCTTATCGTTCCAGATTACGTTGGTATCTCATATTTGTAGAGTGGGAATAATAGCGCAACTACACGGCTACTCTGGGAGACTTGCTCCCCCTGTGATCAGACTGGGCATCAGCAAGGCCATTTATTCGATGCAAATGGATGCATTCCGCGTAATTCACCTTCTTATTAGATGAGCTACTAAAGCTCATGTAGTGGAGCAATCGATTTGCTGCCTAGTTTGCTGCCGATATAAGTTCGTTTATTGCACGTAAAGCTTTAACCTGTCGCATCACATTAAGCGTGTTAATGATAGCCAGTCCGTATGTGTGCTTATCTGGCACTTTTACCTATAATACATCTCGATGTACCTGAACTGCGCGCTCTCTGGCTTAAACGTGAATAATTTCTTGTTGATCTTAGCGACTCTGACCCTGTTTCGGTAGTTGCCACGTGCCATTACTGCTATTGCTACCAACGACATTACGAAGATGAGGCTCGTGAAATGCAACTGTAGGGTGCTTGGTCTCTTTGCGAAGTACACTGCTGTCAAAATGTGCTTGAATCGTGTCTGATCAACTTAAGGATGATCACTAATAACCACAACCCTCTTTGCATTCACAGCGTGACCTTCGATGGTATACCGGGCACTAAATATCTGTTATTCTGTTTACGTACTACAGAACGATAGTGCCAATCGTACCTGTCGGTTCTCGCAACGTACCGTCTGAGACAATAGAAGTAGCTCCTAGCAACACTCGGTCCTGTCATTGTTGGCCGTCACGATAGCGACAGGTGCAATTAGAGTCATCTAATTGATCGTTATCTAGATAAAGAGAAATGAGATATTGTACGAACGCACGGGATCCAGTAAGTTGTGTAGCGATGTGGCAATATATCGATGAGTTGTAATAGTGCCTGTCTAATAATAAATTCACTCTACTATATGGACTGATCTTGCGCGATAAGTAGAACTATGCTTGTATCTTTTGTTAACAGACGACTGGTGCAGTAGAGTTAGATACTTCCATAATGCACCGTTATATGATAGTGATTCAATAGAGATAATGGTTTCTGCTTTAATGATACTATCTTTGTTATCAAGGTGGGTTCAATGCGTATACCGATTTGAAATAATTGCAATTGAAACAAGCGATCATAACAAAAAATATGCATCGGTTGTTTTGATATCGTCCAGATGTTCAGTTATTCACCACACTATATGTGGCGGACACGGCTTCATATAGACTTACTTCAGACGATTCGTAATGGTTGTGAACCCCTTAGTCTTTTTCGCTGATATTTTCTTATTCTACCGAGTCGTCGATACTGAAGCACTATGTCAAGGAGGGGCCACAGTCTCAGCAAATCTGCTCGCCTCGTCAATTATCTATAACCGTTGAGCTTATGGTGTTCATATATTACAAATTCCAATCCACGTATCGTTTGCATGGTTCAATATTGTTATTGAATACCGATAACATTATGATTTCACCTTATATGCAACGTTAGGATGGCTGTTCAATTGGAAGTCGCTACTTCGCATTCTACATATATTTTCTAGGAGTTCAGCAACGTACGATTTAAGCATTATGACACTTTTGACAAGCAAGGTGTACTCATTGGGCCAAAATATAACACAAACTCTCATTGCGAATACTTACAACTACGACGTACACATTTTGAAGTCAATTGATGCCGTCACAGTGGGTTTCATATGCATTCGTGAACAGTGACAATTCGAGTTAAAGTCAAAGTTGGGTGAAATAAATAAATATCGCTTTTACCTCAGAGCAGATTAAAAAAAAACATCAACTCCGATACATGCTATACAGTATATTCGTCTTGTTGTACTTTTCTAGTGCTACGCAAATATCAATCCGAATCAAGTCTGCAAATGAGATCTGTTTCATGGCCCAGTCATGCTGCTGAACGTGAATAATACAAAATGAGATTGCATTCATCATAGCGATAATACAAGGTCAGATGGCTATTGATTAGTTGAAACAGGCACATTCTGTGAGGGATTAATCTGTGCTGCTTTATTTCAGATATGTTATGCAACTACTGGAATGAAAATGATGCAGAAGCTCAAGTGTATTAGCTGAAAAGTTCCAGCTTATAAATATGCACATAAATTGTGAAAACGACGGACGCTAAAACCGGGTTTATTATCCAACCAATGATTTAGAGCATGTACTGGGAATTCCTCTGCTTTGATGTTCAACAAAGTATTGCTATATATCTTGCTTATTGCTCTGTTAAGACATCATATATTCGCAGACGGTACTACTCAATTAAACATGTATAGGTAACCATCAAGTCAATTTATCGATGGGAAGCAGCTACGTGCAAGTGAAAGAGCATATTCAATCTCATGGCCTGGCCAGAATATATAGTTGTTGTTGTTTTATCAAGGTAAAGCAGTTCGGCAACTATAGTCTACATAATGCTCAGAATATATACGGATAAAATAGACTTTTATATAAAGATGGCTTATGCAGCTGCAGCACTTTATTGCGATACAAAGCATGAACATTACAAAGAATCTTCTCTGATCTATGCTGGGCTCTTTAATTATGACATATTCAATCATTACACAGTGATATATTCCACAACGCGTAACAGCGTATGTGATGACCCCATTTGTAGATGCGGCCGCAAGCATGAAGTCAAACATGGAGTCGGCATATTGTACAACAGCTTTACATCTGCTGGCGATACTATATCATCCACTATGCTCGACTCCATCTTACTTAAAAGAAGATGATCAACCACGAACCAAGAGCGTATATGAGTGTCGTATTAAATATGCAGACAACCAGTATTGTCCCCCTGTGCACACATGCTGCGTGTTTAGCGGTGTTTTATTATTTGCCATGGGTTAAGGGCTTCACAACGCTACGTGGCCAGCGACCCTGTGTATCGTACAATAACCAGTGAGTGTTAGGTGCCACACTAAATCGCCAGGTTTTAAGAAGTACAGTCTTTCGCAGTGATGTCTTCATTGACATTCGATGGCCTGTGGTCCTGCGATAAGTAAGTAAGCTCTGCACTGGGGGCTTCGCTGCAACCACCGGGTGAGCGTTGGATCATTGTGAGAATCGGATGCCAATAAGCACACTGAAGAGTTTAGGCGTCCTCTTTTGATGCCTTAACTTGCTTCTTCCCCTGGAACAACATGCATTATTACACAACCGAAAGAGCGCGTTTAGGATTATTCTTCATAAGCCTGCCCTCGAACGCTGTTCAATGCATTTACTATTCAGTTATCATTAAGTGATGATGAGGTATGCCCACATGGATCAGTGTATGTACTTACATCATCTCGGTTCTTGCATGTAATGTAATCTGGCTAGCAATTTGTACCGATAGCCCAACCTAAACGAGCCCTCCAATGACCTATTGAAGTAATGGCTTGGTTTGCTGCTCAATCCCATTTTAACCCACCGTTCTAAAGATAAGGCATGCTTCTCAGAGCATAATTAGAAAAACAGATAGTGGATGAGTACGCATTTGTCATGTTACCGTCGAATTGGGCCAACGCTAGTCAGCAACTATCGCAATCGGCATAAATAAATTTTACTATGAGAAAAATATTGTTTAGCCAGATCATCTAAGCGTAAGATATGACTTCGTAATGAGTTCCCAAAATAAAGCCCATCATATCCGCTCAATTGCATAATGCTCCATTTATTTGATGCTTCATTGCGTGCCATTTAGGATACACCACAAACCTAAAACATGGGTCTCTGATGGAATGATAGCAACGACCTTGGAGGCTCTTTTATGGAAATGCCAACACTCATTGAGCTAATCTTCCAGATTACGTTTGCATCTCATGTCTGTAGAGTGGGAATAATGACTGTAACTACACGGCTATTCTGGGAGCATTGCTCCCCCGGGATCAGTCTGGAACATCAGCAAGGCAATGTGTTCGATGCAAATGGATAAATTCAGCGCCATTCACCGTTTCATAAAATGAGCTACGGAAGCCCATCTAGTATAGCGATCGTTTGCTGCCTAGTTGCTGCTGATCGAAGCTCGTTTGTAGCAAATATAGCTTTACTCTGTCGCGTCACATTAAGCTAGTTTATGATAGCTAGTTTGTATCTGTGCTTTGCGGGCAATTTGCAAACATAATATATCTCGATGTGCTCAAACTGAGTGTTCTGTGGCTTAAAAGTCAATAATTTACTGCTGAACTTTGTGACTAGGGTTTCGTTAGATGTAACGTGTCACTGCTGTAACTGCTATTAACGACATTGCGGAAGTGTCGCTTTTGAATCGACTTGTGGATACTTGGTCTCATTGCAAAGTATGCTGCTGCAAAAAACTCTTTTACTACAATCAAATGATTCAAGCATCAGGTTTGTAAATTACCAAACCTACAAGTAAGGCATACTATTACACAGCATAAGCTGCATGTTTAATGTGTATGCGTGAAGAGTAACAATTCGAGTTGAAATCAAATTTGGGTGGAATAAAGGAATATCATTTTAGCGTTAAAGCAGGGAAGAAGAGAAGCATGTCGCAGATGTAGCACTTTGTGGCGATACAAAGTATG
Source organism: Urechis unicinctus (assembly GCA_034190875.2). Classification (NCBI taxonomy): domain Eukaryota; kingdom Metazoa; phylum Annelida; class Polychaeta; order Xenopneusta; family Urechidae; genus Urechis; species Urechis unicinctus. The sequence continues at coordinate 10,817,837 of CM067353.1, forward strand.
AGCATGAATAGGACTGTTCCCCTATCGATGCCAGAACCGTATTCGGACGGGCCTAGCATAAATGTTCTAGCATTATCGTTTACAAGAGTCTGTACCAAATGCTATTATTTCCACACAATTGAGTGATTGCCATTTCTTTGTCACCAGTGAAAATAAGTGCGTCTTCCGTGTTGACGGGTACTTACTCATTATGCATAATTAATTAATCACCCTTTGAGAATTTGTATGCAGCTGGCTTATGATGAAAATCATCAATTATCAGGTCTCTCGAGATGATTGATCCCCTGAGTCCATGCCAAAGCGAGTGAGTTAGCTACACTAATATCAACAGGTCTGATTTTAGGATAGTTACAGCTCACTGGAATGATGACTCTTACAATTACAACTGCGGCTTCAACAACATAAAAGTTATATCTACATACATTATCAGCGCACGATATTTCCTGACCTTGTGCTATGTAAAATAAAGCAAGAGATATATCTCAATTGTGCCATATTTATGTTAGACCTTAAGAAACCTAACATGCTTTGATAACGATTACTGTTTTCGTCTGTTGTTAAGAATTTGCTTCAAGAGTAAATCATCCGGAGGATATTTCCGACAGCCATCAACATATCAGCACTGATTTTCTAGATAATGAACAGAAAAAAGGATCTATATTTAAATCTTCGCAGCTAATCTTATAATGAAGCCACAAAGACAAGCGACTCTCGGATACATACAACAGTAACACGCACGGTGCAGAATAAGAAACAAATGATCACATCTGACTCCGAACAGATATTGTACTGGTTGCAAGCACGGAGCTAGCAATGCACTGTTATTTAAGGATAGAGACAAATGATAGGAGTAGGGATGGAATCAGTTTGACGTAATTAATGAACACCAATCGCATTTACATATGCAGAATTGTTGAGAACTCATCTGTGAGGTGGTTAAATAGGCAGCGTAGTGAATAATCCCTATCTCTGAATGCTTGAGGCGATATTTAAAAAAGACAGTAAACATTTATATGTGATACATTATGTTGTATGTCGGAATAGACTGAGTAAAATATTATATTTGTTTTTGTCGCTACATTACAAACTCGCTGCCATTTATATCAGTGAGAGATTCTTCATACTCTCGGTTGCCGGTAATATATTATCTTAAGCGCTAACCCTGTGCTGCATTATATTTCGTGAGCGTCTTGCATCAATTATCCTTAAGTTGAGATGCGACACCCGTTCAATCACGTTGAAGCTAAGTCATGCTAAAGAGGATTTTTCCTTTTAGCAATAAAACCTTGGTGTCGAATGTCTTTCTTCATTGTTTTTGCACGACATTACAGTTACATTTAACGGGTTGCCTTTCCGCTTAAATTCCACTAAATGTGCCTATTTTCTCATTCTGGGTAGCTCAAATGCATCTTAAAGCACCGCTGGATTTCACGTCATCTGCCGGTTGCTATATGTCGTTTACATTGCGTCGTCGTCGGTTGACATAAATCGTTTGTGTTTGCATTAGCTGCGCCCGTGACAACTGCAATACAAACCGTGAATGATGTTAGAGGTATATTATGTACATATTTCGTTGGCCATCAGACATTAATAATGTCTCTATGTCCATGGTATAGATTCCTTAGCGATAAAGTCTATTTAACGGAGTTTGATCTCGTGCATAAAAATGGTTTTTGATTGCGATCGCGTCAGTTATCCATAACAAATAACGCTACAGCCGACAAGCACACGATTTAAGCAAATAATTCACCAATAATATTGATTGCTGTTAGACGACATGTAGAATTGATACGCACGATAAAATGTTGTATCTTAAATTTGCTTTCAATGAATGGAAATAAGGAATACAATTGCTAACGCGATTTCCATGTGTGGTTACTGTTCGTTTGACAAACATTCCTCGGCTAACTGGATGCACTGGTGTAGAGTAGTTCAATCAACATTTACTGAGATAATAGCTTAATTTTTACTACAAATGAAACGGTATACATCGCTTGCGACAAATTATGATAGATGGTGAATGCAGGTTAAGGTTGTCCAAACTATCTTAACTTAAATATCCGACATCATCGAGTCTATGCAAGTCTTGTTAACCTTCGCTCTAGAAGTCACAGTAAGTGCTACAATAAACTACCGAGGCATACCGGACACTGCTGATCATGGAAAGCGTGTCTCGTGCTTCTGAGATACCAAAGAAACCGTTTTATCTGATTATATATAAGAGTGATCGGGCGGGCAAAAAATCACTACGCGCATATGATCATCTACGTGCAAGAGTGTGCAGGAATAAGAATCACATGTATTTGCTCTGGCATCAATGGGTCTACGTAAGGTGACATTATGGCGAGTGGACTGAGAGTGCTGATATCCCGCATCAGATTATCTTTACACGCCATTATATCATGGCAGTTTGATATGTTGTGAAATTGACATGTAAAGGACAAAATGCAGAATATTTGTGCTGTCAGAGACATTTTGTTATGAAATGAAAAACTATACCACAACAAATAAAATAAATGAGCGACCTCCTACAACGAGGATATTTCCCTCCATGCCATAGACAAGACAATTGCGCCTCTGGTGGTTAGTCCGATTGAGACTCGCTGTCGCCGTTGTCCATGACTTAACCAAATTCCATTTAACACAGTTACATACTGGCCAACTCTATTATGCTGAAGTCGTTCTCGATGGCAACTTTTTGTTATCTATGCACACCCTGAGGATGTTTTGTGGCGACGTGGTTTGTTCAGACATCAGAAGGCACTTATTTGACGCCAAAGGCCAAAGAGAGCCTAATATAGTATGGAATAGCTACATTGCGGCGCAGTACGATCGTTAACATTATGAAAGCATCTTCATGCAAACTATTGATTGTTTCGTGTAGTTCACTAACACCTAAGATGTTTCATTATCATTGCTGTAATAATAATTACAAATAAGACCCCTGCTTGACGCTAGCATCGTCTCACTTTGTTAACATAAGAGCAATCTTTCTTCTGTGGGTGTGTTTTATGTTATTCGGGATAAGGCCAATTCGTAACCAGAATGCAATAAACAACGATTCTATACTTAACTCTTCAGTTTTCAGGGATCAGGTGCGACTCGCTGTCAAATAACGTCACAGTTGAATGCCCATTGTACCAGCAGATTCAATTGTTCTCCGCACCACAACACCACAATTATTCTTTAGCGGATTTATTATCAATGATAGATCAATCACGTGTCGGTAGCGACGAGCAAATTGCCAAATTAACTCCTAAACATCCGCATGATCATACGAAATAATTATTGATGATACAAGAACAAATAATTTTGATTGCTGGAAGATTATGTCATTCGAGATCGAAGTGTTACTTAGGAAATCTAATATCATACATCATGCAGGTGCTATTGTACGAGAGAACGTTACATATAATGTACTCCTTCTTGCTGGCCCTAAAATTTTTCCTCTTGTGTTCAGATTTATCGACCTCACAATCAATTCCTCTTTCCTTTATTCAACATAGTCCATTCTTATGTATTTGTAATGCTACATTACACACTGAAGCTAAGTGCCCGATTTATATTCCATTGCAATCAGCGATGTAGACGAACACGTTATTAAAATCTCAGGTTCAACGCTATACTCGGTTTATGAATGATGCTACTGAGAAGAAAGTGTCCACACGCGAAATATATACAGCAGATTACAATTATCGTTGAAACATAACTTATTTGAAATAGGACGCTAAGCCATGGATGGTTAACAATGGTTAATCAAACAAAACAAGCGAAACAAGAAGAATGCTGTTCTCTACGAATAACTAAGTGTTGAGGTCATAGGTCAATCGAGATCTGCTAACTAAAACTTGATTATCCATTACTAACAATGCTTCTTAGGGACAAGTGTATTCCATGTGCTTGCGTACATATAGTTCTATGTTTGCACTTTTATCGACCGAAATATTTTCTTCACAGGGAAGTTTGGCCATCCCGGTTTTGGACATTGGTATTGTGTTGACAGTATTAAACAGTGTTAGTACATATCTTCGTCGTATCCTGCCTCGATGATTGCCAACACAAAGAGGGAACAAGTGATCCTGTGAAGATTCATTAGTGAGCTGTATGCAATTGATCTACCGAAAAGGATTCCTGATTTTACAAAAAGTTGTACTGTCACAATGTTGATGAAATCACACAATATTTGTCAGTTTTAATAAATACTGTTCCTAACGTTAACTGTTATTTGTTCCTTGACGTCAATAACGTTATATCGGAACTTCAAATGATTCATCATGGGGTAGGGCGTCGCAAATGGCAGGATTTCTCATTCAAACCTCGTACCACCAGGGTCTCACAGGTACCGATCATTGTCATATAATGAACATTATCATCACTGGAAGGAACTCACGCTGCTAAAGAATGCCGCCTTATTAGTGCGAGTGGGTCATGATAACTTCGCACACTGTCTAATGCACATAACCAGCTATAGCAGCAAGCATAAATGCTGAGAGTTGATTATGAAGGGCATTGACTGAATTCTACCCTGTGAACAGCGATTTCGTTACAATCGAATAACATGCTAACCATTCCGCAGCAGACATCATATTGCGTGATTTTACAAGGTTGCTAACCAATCTCTATTCATTATAGCTATACGCACATAACATCTCGCTATTTTATTAGTATATGCATTTGGTATTTCTTTTGTCATTTACTTTTAAACCAGACCTGATATTGAACAGAGCAGATTCTAACACCGCAGTAAGCAAAAGTGATTTGTCCCAACATAGATCATAATATTGTCGTAGTATTCGTCCCATTCACAAGCCAATATAAGAACCATGTTATCAACACCAAGATAGTGACAACAAAGTTGTTGCGAAAAAGCTTAAGCATACTGACATGTGTTATTAGTAATTCCTTTGGCTATTTGCATTGAGGGCAACATGCTACACGAACAAGGTGGAATAGGATGGCTTTAAATATCGTCACGCATTTATTAAATGATTTCTTTAAACTATGGAAGGTAATCGGTCAGCAAAAGCTCTCGAGCGAGTACATGATCAAGTTGACTTCCGTTGTAAAAGCTTAGGATCACTACCATAGACTGTTTGACCTCATCGTTGTTCCGTCTGGGCATGATGTGTGGCGTAGCATCCTGGTCAGATTGATATCGCCGCTTGGAGAGTTACTGGGGCAGGACCTGAAACTATACGATAACTCGCATTAAACGGCGTCGGTGTTTATGGGTATTCGGGTTCGTTGCTGTGATAAGCAGATGCAGTCAATATTTACATAAGCGCTGTAAAGTGAATTCAATTAACTATTGCAAGGCTAATCGTGGGAAGACATAGAATACAGTAAACTTCACATATGCAGTAGTAGTCTCCGTAATAAAATTAATTGATCGATCATGCAAACTGTTTTCTAACGGCAAGGGTTTAGTTATGCCACCGCTATAACAATAGAATATCGTAGCCTCTCACAATAAATGATATTAATATACTGTTCTTAGGTAGGAGAACAGATGATGTACAGAAACACTTTTATGATATGACCCAATGAACAATATTAAGTTCTAGCAATACCTGCAATTTTCATATCCGTTGTGATATAATCTATATCAGACCATACACGCTATGTCTGGACGGTTCGTTCCATATACAATCTCACGAGACCAAACAATTCCATCCATTGTCTTGTCATTGAGGGTATTAAGCTATTCACTATGCGTTAACCCAACCAAATACCACATTATTGTGCAAATCATCATGAGGAGAGGTTTTACGTGGATTAACGATGTGGGAATGCTTCTGGGGATTGGGTTTTGCATAAGTAATACCTGAAATGTCAACGCTACAGTAGTGGAGGACCAGGACACATGATGAATCATTAAGTTGCGGTATAATACTCATTTATGAGGACATCAGATACTTGTCATCGACTTTTGTCCGTGACCTCAGCTAATCCCAATACAGGCTGCAACTACTGATGCGGATTTACGGTTATGGTGAGGGTTTTTTCTAACACTATGGTGTTTCTGTCAGACGAACCAATTTCCTGACTTGCGGCACAAAGTCGGACCAAGCTAAATGATGTATATTTGGCCTGACTTATTCCCCAAAACTAAATCATTCAGTGTGCTCTATTCACGCTTAAAGTATCGTTAATTACATTTACTGTTCGCCCGTTCTGATATGATTGACTAAATGGGGGACGAATCTCTATGTAGCATTGCCCTAACAGACCGTTTATAGCGCGATTCATATGAGAAAGGTGGGCTGCCAATAAAGCAATTGCTTCTTGCGTGTTTTGCCGTCCTAGTTTTTAACTGAATATGTTGTGGAGAGAATTCGTGAGTGATTTGAAGCGGATAGCAATGCAATGAGTCGTTTGGTCATTTGAACTACATGCGGTGGTGTGTTGATTGCTCGTAAAGATCCAAAAGTCAGCTGTGCTGGTAGTAGTCTCTAGTATGCTATTTATACAGCATGGAATGATATTCGATGCAGGGAAAGTTCAAGATCATAGCATTGTATGTTTGGGGGACGTTACTTCTAACCCCAGCAAATGACTTCACATTGAGGGGTAGATTCTAGTTTATATGATGTTGATCAGGATATTGAATCTGTATAGTGATGCTGGTTTTGGGGTTTAGCTTGGCTCATCTTGGGATTATCTACCTTATAAAGAGCACGAACACCTATTACAAACCGCGCATTGACACAACACACAACACACAACACCCTGTGATCCGTATGATGTCCGCCTAACTGGTCCCAAACGATCTTAAATAGCTCTAGCTTGGGCATCCTGGATATATGTATATTTACAAATTATCTTTGTTGTCTTAATCGGTTGCTGATCCGAATCGATAGCCATAAGACGATTGCTCTCGTCTCATAATCTAAGCACATAGATTGTACTTAACTGCCAATATAGCTTTGCTAGAGTGGATTCAATCGCTTAATGCGACGCCATGTGTCGTGCGCTGGATGAATGAATGGACATTTCATGATATCGATGTATCCGTCTGAGTTTGCAATAAGCCTGCCTCAGTTTAGCATAATAATAATTAACTTCATTCGGGAGTTCACGAAGTCGCGCGCGCCACCCTGGTGAACTTTAAGAAACTACCTTCTGTTGACGTCCGGTTTCTGTTTCGTAGTGCTCCTGCTGTCAGTATTACTCAGGTGGCACGGGATGACTACCTCAAACAATACGTTTGTTGTGACACAAGTTATGTATAGTAATAGCCGTGCACGACGTCTTATATATGTATACTACCGTCCGACTGGGTCTATGTATACTTACGTCCGACCGGGGCTGAACCAGTATAGTGTTTATTATTTCTATATTATTTTTTGTGACACTGGTTGTCTAAATGTACATGGGCATGGCACAAGTTAATGCACTAAACATGTATTATAAGTGCATCATAAGATAGTCATATAAACATGTATTTAAAGTTCAAGTGTGATATGTCAGAATAAAATTTAATTTTTTAATATAGCCTTACAGTCTGTGATTGGTCACCTATCAGCGTTTTTCTGCTCATATATTGTAGGTTGCAAAATACTTTAAATAGCCTTGAAAGTTATCATCTGTGATAAGTAAAATTAAGATTGAATGGTATAAATCTAATTTATATTGTGTGTTAATGCAATACACAAACTACAGCTGGGCATGTCAAAAATCCTTTACTTACATCCATACCGGGAGCAGACATATGCATGAAATACTCACATGTTGTGAAGTGGAGTTACAGAGCGATACTTGCAAGCTATGAATTAATGATCTAGACTGATCTCACAAGCCGCGAGGGAAAACTACATCCGCAACTCAAATGCTATGACGGTGAGTTTTTGACCGATACTCATAAGTAGTGACCTACACTCACAAGCAGTCTACATACCCGACATTGGACGTCTGCGCGTGTATTTGTGTACGTGTATTCGTGTGTATGTTAGTCAAGGACTTGTTTGTGGGGAACGGAATATGTTAATTGCGACTTGATTGGCCGTTACTTAGATGACAAAGCTGACGCTTCAGTAATAGTTCCCACGAACGTAAGCTGGAATCCTTTTGAAGACATTTATCTACATCGGATGTCACATTCAAGATGTTTGCACATATCATGTCCAACATATCAGCTGTGTTGCTTTTGTGTATCGCATGGCATTGTTGGTACATCCATTCTGAGCTATATTGCCTCGAACACGAAGATACCTAATGGCCAGCATTCAGTACCACCCTGCCGCCTTTTTTTGTTTGAGAAAGATCCTTTGAGCTTTGGTGCATAGCTTATATCAGTCTCAGCTTACTATTGCAATGGAAAATGCAGGCCGTTTAAACGGTACATAATAACTATTCAAAATCGTGTTTGTTTTCGTAACATGCCCCACCTTCCCGCTTCGGATGTTACTACCTCCAACACCCCCCCCCCCCCCCCCCCCACTCCCCATCCAACACACTCACACCCAATGAGACATATATTCCTTGTCCATTGTCCGGCAAACTATGCGAGGCAGTCCCCGTGAGGCCTAAACTAATACCCATAACTTCCCATGCCTAATTAGTTATGGCTTGACCAGGTCAATTATTGGATATGTTCGTCTAATGGAAAAGAAAATCAGGTCTCGTGATATTCGTCCGGAATTGATTCACAAACCAACCGCAAGACGAGGCACGATATCATTGTTGGACGGAAGGCAGCAACTGAGTCATCCTCTTCGTCCATTGACAATGACGGGGTGTTTGATCGAAGGACACGGGGGTGGCGGCTATTCTGGCAGTATTCGCTCACCTCCTTTATTGTTGTTTTCGAGCGCGTAGTATCATGAAGGAGACTTTGAAAGGAAGATACTTCTCTGATGAGGGAGCGGCGGGCTATTCATGTAAGGGATGGTCAACTTGTAAAAGCCGGATTTTGGTACCGTGTTCTTTCTATTTGTGCCGATTGATCGGATTTTGATGACAGGCGTAGCGGGTAGCCAACCGTCAAAGCAACTCCTATTGTTCCAACACCCATCCACTCACGCAATGGGCTTTATAGATGTAATTGTGTAGACAAACGTCGGGTTATCTATATCATAAGAGCTTGATTGTAGATAAATCGACAGATGTTTCTTAAAACAGCTAGGAAATTTCGCTTTCACAGTCGATTATGGATTTCACATTGTAACCCATAACTATTAATTCGCTTGTATCAATAAATGATTCTCCCATTATACTGTCCACAATGCTTTCATTAATGTGACAGAGAGCAAAGTGCAACCGACCGAACATGCATAAGTACTGACCATTCAGTCTTTAATAATAAATAAGTAGCCCCTTTCTCCCTCGTGTTTCTGTCTCCATCTCTCTGGTGGCCCCTTCCGTTCGCCTTCCTCGTGTGCCCTTTCTCTGTCTTCGAGACAGTTGCCTCGCTTCGGGGGTCTTTATTGGAGCATCAACGCATAGTCATAGCCGTGGATAACAAGGCTGTATCACCGGCTTCGAACTCTGGTCATTCCAGGTCACCTTACATACAGCGTTTGTGGCGAGATTTGTGGGTCATCGAAGCCACACACAGCTGCTCTATTTGCGCCTCTTCGATCTCCGGGATGCATAATGAACTGGCCGACTTGTCGCCTTACCATCAAATCGAGTTTCAACGATTATCCACTTCAGTCACCAAACAGGAGCTAAAACATTCAAATGACAAGATTTAAATTCGTTCCAATTCCCGCCTTCACATTTTCGAGTTTGCGTCGCGGCCGCTAGAGGGGTGGGGGGCATTATCGCGCACAGCGATTTTGAACGGAATTGGGGGCATGTTTATATGCCTGTCAGGCTGTCAGCGCTTTGTTTGCGCTTTACCAGTTGCTGTTTTAAATCCCTGCGTTGTTGCGCGCATTCTTGTTGCGCATTTCTATAGCTGTAAAGTACATAAAAGACGTCGCCGAAGGTGTCAAGCGTATTCTGAACTTCTCGTAAGCTCATCTGAAGGCTGTCACGTCACAATTAGTACATTTGAAACAGTTCTCAAACACAGAGATTATCATAAAATTGATTCATGATGTTGCCAACTACATTCATCGCAAGAAGTCTTGAGAGTATTCTGCAAACAATCAGTATTCACCTGACAAATCTTCAAAATAAGCGTGCGTGACTGTTGTTACACCATATCATCACTGTCCCCTTTTTAGTGGAATGCACTCCAACTGAAAACTTTCCTATAAAAAAACGGAGCACGTAGAATTAATAAGAAATGCTCGCAGCACCGTATTAGCATAGAGGGTCAGCAAGTCTATTTCCCAGATCCCCAAAAAAATTCTGCATGGCAGGCCGGCATGTAAAATGCACATGAGCTTACTGAGACTTACTGTTTTATTCATTTGATGATCAAGTACAAATGGAGTCCTAGCAGGGTTGCATAATTTGAAAGTGAAAGGGGATATCGGCTGTTCCTCAACAGACACACACATGCAGTTGAATATAAATGGTAATTTTTAATTTATAAAATTAAAATATTTAACTTACAATAGGTGAATACAGATATGACTTACATCTTATAAATATATATAAATACCTATGAAGACTTGCTGGTACTATGTTAACCAAGTGTTTTGTTTGATGAGGTGTTGTGGTTTGGTGGAATGGTGGTAAAAAGTTTATTTATTTTCTCATCTTTCTTTGCAGAGATGATGGTGGTTGCAAACATGTTGATGCCATGATGTTTGCAGTGGCTGACTTAGATACCAATGCAAAAATGTTGCCCTGATTACACCCTTCGCGAAACTTCCCATTGAAACTTAGATGCCCGCCGCCTTCTTGCGTTAAACAAATAACAGGTCGCTGGTAAGACGCGACTGTAATAACATCCATTCTCCTCACTTTCGTTGGTTTCTTAAGAAAGGGAATAGTCCCTCGTTACCAGCTTAAACCCTCGTCGACATTTGTCGCTTGGAAATATTTGTTGCCCTTAAGCCGCACTTAAGCTTCATTTATAACACACATAGACTCTTCAAGATCGTGACTCATCTCTGACAATCATCATAGCTTCCATCCCTCACTCCGCGTGGTTCTCGCTCCTGCATCATCTCCTGCCTTAGTTTACCCCGACGTGCTCGGTCGCCTCATCACACTAACCTACGGCATGTTTATCACCCGCCTTAAGCGGGTTGAAAGCGACCTTTTATTTGGGAAATAGCCTCCGTTAAGTCGGCTACTCTCTGGGTAATCGCGCAGGCGTGCTTACTGACCTGCTTCAGCATCACGTAGCTGGCGCGCCGACTGTTACCAGTCATATCTCTCGTTTACCCATCAGCCACTTAACCTATATGGGTTACGCCTTGCTACCTAGACTTTTATACTGAATAAGACAATATTAATCACGTCAACCCCTTATTAAACAGCTGTTACCCATTACCACTTGTACGAATGCTCTTCCCTCTCCCCTTTCTCTTCCTTCGTTTCTTCCGCTTCTTCTCTTTCCTTGGCGGTTTTACTCGGCGGTCTTCCTGACAATCTCTCAAATATAATCCTTGCTTTTCATATTCCAACGTAACCTGTTTCTATATTGCTTGCTTACCTTGCTTAACGTGCGTATTCGCACATAACAGCTTCTAACTTTGAAATTGCTTACTTATGTTCGTAATGTTGTTATGCCCTTTAATGATTGCCCATGCTCTGTTCAGCGTGGTTCTTGGACTTCCTTAAGCTCAATAAAGCGTGTGTGTGCGCCGGCCTTCTTTCTTGGTTTCATTGTGAGGTTTGGGTACAATTGTCTAGTCCTCCTCCTCGATACGATCGTATGACATTCTATATTGATGGCGATATATTACATGATTGTTAATTAATCATATTATTTGGACCTTTTATAATAACCTTTAATCGTCCCTATCGTTACTCTTTCTAATGTGTATCTACGGGTCGAAAGCATTCTGACAGCTACAATAGGCTTTACATGCAAGCGACTGACTAGGTCGGATGCAGCGTGAATATATCTATTACGCGAACTCACCCAAGAGAGAGAGGATCATAAGAACTGGCGCTGCTGTCATAGATATATTATGTTGAAGATATAGAGAGATATAGTTATATATAGTATATATATATATATATATATATATATATATATATATATATATATATATATATATATATATATCTATATATATATCTATATCTATATATATATATATATCTATATATATCTTCTATATATCTCTCTCTCTATTTATATCTCTCTCTTTCTCTCTCTCTCTCTCCATATCTCTCTCTATCTCCCTCTCTCTCTCTCTATATATATCCCTCCCTCCCTCTCTCTCTCTCTCTCCCTCTCTATCTTCCTATCTCTCTCTCTCGTTCTCTCTATATCTGTTTATATCTACCCTCTCTATATCTCCCTCTCCTCTCTCCTCTTCCTCTATCTCTCTCTTTTCTCTCTCTCTTTCAAGCCTCTCTCTGTGATGAGCCTCTCTCTCTCTCTCTCTCTCTCTAGTCCTAACTGATGAGAGGATATGCTTAAACTCATTTGAAACAACTACTAAAGGTGGCAAGTTTGTTCCCAAATCGTTATGACTTAGGGCAATGAGGTATATCTCTATCTCTCTCCTCTCTCTCTCTCTCTCTCTCTCTCTCTCTCTCTCTCTCTCTCTCTCTCTCTCCCAATTGGGCAAGGTGATGCGCCTTCCTAACTGATGAGAAAACAACTACTAAAGGTGGCAAGTTTGTTCCCAAATCGTTTGCCTTAGGGCAATGAGGTGCCCAATTGGCGGTCCATTCCATAACTCTAGGAGTTGTGCGTTGAATCTAGAATCTATACCGTGATGGCCGTATTTTGCGCTAAAAGGCTCTGAGTATACACCAGCTAACGACCGGATAAACCATCGTTGTTGGTGATGCCACGTGCATGACATACATGTGGAGTCAATAAGATTGGTCTGATAATTCATCTTTATCTTATTATAACATTGAACGATGATCGCCGTATGAAACGGACTGAGTAAGTTGCAGAATTATGTTCATTGTGACTGCTAATAGATCTACGTTAGTAGCAACCAATGCAGTAAAGAAATCAATCATCAACAGAGCAAGTCTAGATATTCCATTGCTCTCTCACAATTGATTGAATTTATTTGATAACGACGTGCCTAACAATGACTAGTGTATTGATCCGGACAATAGTATGTGGGGTGCATTTTAAACCGGGGACTGCCCCTAGCATTTTGGCCGGTCTTAACATAAATCAGTTTTTCCCGTAACTTTCGAATTCAAGCGATCACAGTTAATGCGTCTCCTTAACCTCCCAATAACCGACAAACATATGTAGAATAACATATGTCATTTAGCGTCATTTATCTAACATTGATAACATATGTAGTAACTAGGTTCCCATTTAATTATTCGTCAAACTTGGCGGTGGATTTTGAAAACATGAGTTATTGCTAGAAACCAGAGGTGTGGAACACCTCTTTGGCCTCTGCTTTAGATACATCGCTTCTGTGTAGTCTTATCTATCAGTACAAGGGAAATGTCAAGCTTCGTACCACTAGAAATGTGCAATCGTTGAGTTGGCAGCATGATTATTAATGAAGACGATATTGCCTTAGCTTTCTTTTGGAATTGTTTTATAATATGAGCGACCTTGAAGTTAGTTTTCACGTGAAAAACGTTCCACGAATTGCACAACTTGGGCCTAGCAGCAAGTTTGTCGTGATTGAAATCACTTGGCAAGGCCTAGTATAAAACATTTTTTGCATGTTCACGGTTGAGATAAACAAAGCTTATTCAGAATGGCTGAACGTAATGACTTTCTTATGGAGATCGATACTGGGGTTCTCACCATTCCTATTTGACATTAGTCTGTAGTAGATTAAGTGGCCCCCTTATGCCTGCGCCGATAAGTAATAAATATTATATAACAGGGCGTTCGTATCCATTAATTATACAGCCATGATGCTGCCTACGCTGCGTAATAAATACACTGTTGGCCTATCATCTCATCATGTCACTTCCAAATAAAATGCAAAATGAAATAAATTATGTCGGAATGTATCGAATATACAAACCTGAGGTTATACTACATTCATTTCTTCTCCATCCTATTTATGCCTTTTTGAAATAAGTTCATTCGTAAACAATCATACAATAAAAATTGCAAGTTATTGTTGCTGGTTTATATAGTTTCGACGAGCATGATGTAATGAGATAACATAATGTGACAATTTTGGTGAGTGCAACAATTCTGCTATTTTACTGCGCAAAGATCTAAATGTGCTATCCACAAAACTCTGAACTTTTCATGAGACTGCAAGCTTGTTTGCAACACTGGAATTGTAATCATGTTAGTGTTTTGTTTATTGGGTGACAAGAGTAATTTGAAAATGCCGTATAATAATCATAACAACAAAAGGTAGCGGTACAGCGATACAAACTACATTATCACATGTTGTCAATGGTGCTATATCGCTTTGAAAATGACGTTTACTCTAGTAATAAAAACAAAATCACATACTTGACGTCATTTCATTTCATTTGAAAAAGCCAACTGAATCAGCACAGCTTGTGATGCCAAGGCAAACATGTTTCGTACACACCGCTAATAAGAGAAAATGGATTACCTGAATGACCCAAGTTCTGGCCCATCGTATTGCCAGCATGTAAAAGGCTGTCCCACTATGACAATTATCCACGAAGTGATGGATTCGGTTACCGTGTATTCTGACTCGTATCATAAAAAGCATTTAATACTTAATGTTGATTTTGTTGTCGCTTACTCTTGTATATGGATCAGCAGCATGTTTGAATCCTTAAATGTAATGTGATATTGGTATTATGTTTTTTTCAATGAAATACTGCATCGTCAACAAATGCAAGGATCAAGGTTTCCGATAAGATTGATCCCTATATTATAAACATCTGTCGTGTTTATATTATGTGCTAGCACTGATATTTTGACCAGATAAGAGCCGCATATCGCCATATAATGAACGTCATTGTGCTACAAATGTGTCCAGAGTTAAGCATTGAACAAAACACAGCCCAATATATCGTTACTCCCATTTACTGAAACAGTTTTTGCCTTTAATGTGCTTTAAATGTTCTTGGTGATAGATGTAGGCGGTTTGTTGTGAATGAAACTTCATCAGACTTCATTCAGACATCGTATTGTATAGTAGGTTAAGAAATGTTGTAGCGTATTAGGGTAAGTCTTTGGTTTTAAGTACATTGAGATACATTTGTGTGGAGTTCTTACCCAGACGACAGAAGCATGTATTTCATAAGCAACCTTGTAATGTATTTCATAAGCAACCTTGTAAAACCACATACCATACAAAGAGCATCTAGCGTGATAACTTATGTGGGTTTACAGACGTCGGCATAGGCAGCAGAGCTGATTAGTTTTTTTTCAAATACGGTGGTGTTGTACGTACAGTGCCCACTAACGAGTAAGCCCATAATTAAACTAGCACATGATGCTGGATTATTAATAGAGAATGGATAAATTCGGCGCCTCTTCCCGCATTTTCCTCAGTGTCAGCGCAATTGTAAGGCATTTGTCTAAACTACCAAGAGCTTTGTCCATTTCGGTACCGCTACATTGTTTGCAAACTTGATAAAATGATAACGATATAATCAGCTAAACGATGGTGTCGATTGTAAGCATTGGTATAAAGATGAGAGCAATTTAACGTAAGCATGCCAGTCCGTTAGTTAGACGTCATTATGATGCAATAACAATGTCGCGTCGCTTAAATCTTGCGTAGGCTAAACCATTCCCTGACGAATAAGTACGCTCTGGGAAATCGTTATACATATTTGTCACAAACACTATCTTCACGCAAAGGAATTTACTATCCGGGGTTTACTATGCGATAAATCGTATATGGTTAACAGCATCAGTTATATAAAATTGTAATAAAATTGTATGTTGAATAAGTGTAAGAACATACCCTTTGAAAGTTACTATAGCGAAAAAGACCAATGAAATAACGGACACAATGAAAGCTGTGATAAAAACGCGTTGACATTAACGAAACAAACATACAATTGCCCATTCAAATGAGAGAGGCAAGCCCAACAGAGAAAGGGGGCATCATATTTGGCGTGGACAGGTCGTTTTATTGCTTTACCTGAGACTTGGTCGTGGTCGGGATGGCAGGTGCTTGGTTATCTATACCAAGCTTCCGAGCGCCAAGCGGCTTCCGAGCGCCAAGCGGCTTCCGAGCGCCGAGCCGCTTCCTACGTATACTACACATAGATAGCTGGTCGCCTCATGGAAGTTCGGCGCTCGGAAGCATTGCATTTTCAACCGAGCGTCTGCAGTCCAATTACACCTTCCGACATCTACTAACACGGTTTGACAGATTCCAGCGCGTTAAACTCTTTCTACCCCACTCCTACCCCACGCATGTACACAAAGGCATGCCCGTTTTCTTTACATGGGCAAATCGTGAAGCTATTGCTATACACAAAAAGAAATAGAACAAGTAGTGTGTTACTCGTGTCTAGATGGTCGCACGGGGTATTTATTTCATCAAGGTATATACATACACACATACGCACACATACACACATACACGCACGCACGCGCGCGCACACACACACACACACACACACACACACACACACACACACACACACACACACACACACACACACACACACACACACACACACACACACACAACATGCACACAGACTCACACGCACACACACACACAAACACACACGCGCGCTCGGACAACTTGTATGTTCCATACTTAGAACAATGTCTTGGCCTCTGCAGTTGTGGTGATTCTCTCTATTGTTGCAAATCTGACATCCAAATTGCCAGAATGTCCAACTCACTCTTTACGCTTCTGTTGTGCTGTGTGCTGAATGCTTGACAAGGCCGGGTTGGCTGAACCCCTGATGAGGGTAGGCCTGGCAGATGCGCTGATGAGAGTGGGACGGATGGTTAGCATCAGAAATATATATAATTATTTAGATTTTTATCTGTCTTCTGTCCAGCTTTAGCTACCAGAAACGTGTATCTGTAAACTGTGATATATTCGACAAAGCGTAAGAGCATATGTGATGGCCCCATTTGTAGATGCAGCCGCAAGCATGAAGTCAAACATGTAGTCGACATATTGTACAACAGCTTTACATCTGCTGGCGATACTATATCATCCACTATGCTCGACTCCAACTTACTTAAAAGAAGATGATCAACCACGATCCAAGAGCGTATATGAGTGTCGTATTAAATATGCAGACAACCAGTATTGTCCCCCGGTGCACACATGCTGCGTGTTTAGCGGTGTTTTATTTTTGGCCATGGATTAAGGGCTTCACAACGCTACGTGGCCAGCGACCCTGTGTATCGTATAATAACCAGTGAGTGTTGGGTGAGACCTCAAACTCGCAATATGCTGCGCGAGTAGACATAAGCGAATGTATTCGCATTAACGGCCTTGACCAGTGAGACATCCAGCATCCTTCTGGCTCTGTTGTACACCAGTAAAGTCAATAGAGCTTTGATCAAATGGTCTCAGATTTTTATGTGCCACACTAAATCGCCAGGTTTTAAGAAGTACAGTCTTTCGCAATGATGTCTTCATTGACATTTGATGGCCTGTGGTCCTGCGATAAGTAAGTAAGCTCTGCACTGGAGGCTTCGCTGCAACCACCGGGTGAGCGGTAGATCATTGTGAGAATCGGATGCTAATAAGCACACTGAAGAGCCTAGGCGTCCTCTTTTGATGTCTTAACATGCTTCGTCCCCTGGAAAAACATGCATTATTACAATCCGAAAAAGCGCGACTTCTCGTTGTTTAGGTTAATTCTTCATAAGCCTGCCCAAGAACGCCGTTCAATGTATTTACTATTCAGTTATTAGTAAGTGATGATGAGGTATGCCCACATGGATCAGTGCATGTACTTACATCATCTCGTTTCTTGCATGGAATGTATCGCACATAATCTGGCTAGCAATTTGTACTGATAGCCAAACCCAAACGAGCCCTCCAATGACCTATTGTAGTAATAGCTTGGTTTGCTGCTCAATCTCATTTTAACCCACCGTTCTAAAGCTAAGGACATGCTTCCCAGAGCATAATTAGCTAAACAGATGGTGGATGAGTACGCATTTTTGTCATGTTACCATCAAATTGGGCCAACGCTAGTCAGCAACTATCGCAATCGGCATACATGATTATATATAAGGGCATCTGATTGCTCGAATTGTATCGTGAGAAAAATGTTGTTAAGCCAGATCATCTAAGCGTAAGATATGACTGCGTAATGATTTCTTCTATGTAGCAATGTCAAATCGTCAGAGTTCCCGAAATAAAGCCCAACATATCCGCTCAATTGCATAATGCTCCATTAATTTGATGCTTCATTGGGTGCTATTTATGATACACCACAAACCCAAAAACACGGGTCTCTGATGAAATGATAGCAACGACCTTGGAGGCTCTTTCATGGAAATGCCAACACTCAATAAGGTAATCTTTCCAGATTACGTTTGCATCTCATGTTTGTAGAGTGGGAATAATGACCTCAACTACATGGCTATTCTGGGAGCATTGCTCCCCCGGGATTAGTCTGGAACATCAGCAAGGCAATGTGTTCGATGCAAATGGATAAATTCAGCGTCATTCACCGTTTCATTAAATGAGCTACGGAAGCTCATCTAGTATATCGATCGATTTGCTGCCTAGTTGCTGCTGATCGAAGCTCGTTTGTAGCAAATATAGCTTTACCCTTTCGCATCACTTTTAGCTAGTTCATGATAGCTGGTCTGTATCTGTGCTTTGCGGGCAATTTGCAAACATAATATATCTCGAAGTGCTCAAACTAGATGTTTTCTGGCTTAAAAGTCAATAATTTACTGCTGAACTTTGTGACTCTGACTAGGGTTTCGTTAGTTGTAACGTGCCACGGCTGTATCTGCTACTAACGACATTGCGTAGTTGTCGCTTTTGAATCGACTTGTGGATGCTTGGTCTCATTGCAAAGTTCGCTGCTACAAATAAACTCGTTTACTATAATCAAATGATTCAGACATCAGGTTAGTAAATTACCAAACATACAAGTAAGGCATACTATTACACAGCATAAGCTGCATGTTTAATGTGTATGCGTGAAGAGTAACAATTCGAGTTGAAGTCAAAGTTGGGTGGAATAAAGGAATATCATTTTAGCGATAAAGCAGAGAAGAAGTTCAGAGTCACACCAATACATGCTGTCTAATTGGCATATTTGTCCAATTGTACTGTTTTAGTATTAGTAAAATATTAATCCGTCGAGAACGAAGTGTGCTGTTGTACGTGAATGATGCAAAATGAGCCACCATACCAACAATGCAGGGATGCGTGGCTCTTGACAAGTTAAAAGAGCTGTTGCTTATATGTGGTATATATATATATATATATATATATATATATATATAGATATATATATATATATATATATATATAGAGATATATAGAGAGAGATATATATATATATACATATATATATATATATATATATATATATATATATATACGCATATACATATATATATATATATATATATATATATATATATATATATATATATATATATAGTTATCTATATATATATATATATATATATATATATATATAATATATATATATATATCTATATATATATATATATATATATATCTATATATATATATATGTATATGCGTATATTGTGGAAACTACAAACGCTGAAACCGGTTTGATTATCTGCTTAAAGCTTTTTCGAGCATAAAATGGGAATACTTGTGCTTTGATGTTCATGTGCTGTATATTGTGCTTATTGCTTTGTTGAGACATCAAATAAATGCTGGTACTACCCAGTCACACTTGCCTGAGACAACATCGATTGTCGATAGGAAGCAGCTGCGAGCAAGTGAAATGGCACATTCACTCGCAAGACCAGGTCAGAAAACGTGTATAGAAAGCACGTCGCAGATGTAGCACTTTGTGGCGATACAAAGTATGAGCATGAGTAGGACTGTTCTCCTATCGATGCCGGAACCGTATTCGGACGGGCCTAGCATACATGTTCGTTTACAAGAGACTGTAACAAATGTTATCATTTCAACACAATTGAGTGATTGCCATTTCTTTTTCACCAGTGAAAATAAGTGACTCTTTCAATTACAACTGCGGCTTCAACAACATAAAAGTTATGTCTACATACAATATCAGCGCACGATATTTCCTGACCTTGTGCTATGTAAAATAAAGCAGGAGGTATATCTCAATTGTGCCATATTTATGTAAGACCTTCAGAAACCTAACATACTTTGATAACGATTACTGTTTTCGTCTGTTGTTAAGAATTTGCTTCAAGTGTAAATCATCTGGAGGATGTTTACAACAGCCATCAACATATCAGCTTTTCTAGATAATGAACAGAATAAAGGATCTTTATTTAAATCTTTGCAGCTAATCTTATAATGAAGCCACAAAGACAGGCGACATGGAACAGTTACACGCACGGTGCAGAATAAGAAACAAATGATCACATCTGACTCCGAACAGATATTGTACTGGTTGCAAGCACGAAGCTAGCAATGCATTGTTATTTAAGGATAGAGACAAATGATAGGAGTAGGGATGGAATCAGTTTGACGCAATTAATGCACACCAATCTCATTTACATATGCATAATTGCTGAGAGGTGGTTAAATAGGCAGCGTAGTGAATAATCCCTATCTCTGATTGCTTGAGGCGATATTTAAAAAAAGACAGTAAACATTTATATGTGATACATTATGCTGTATGTCGGAATAGACTGAGTAAAATTTGTTTTTGTCGCTACATTACAAACTCGCTGCCATTTATATCAGTGAGAGATTCTTCATACTCTCGGTTGCTGGTAATATATTATCTTAAGCGCTAACCCTGTGCTGCATTATATTTCGTGAGCGTCTTGCATCAATTATCCTTAAGTTGAGATGCGACACCCGTTCACTCACGTTGAAGCTAAGTCATGCTAAAGAGGATTTTTCCTTTTAGCAATAAAACCTTGGTGTCGAATGTCTTTCGTCATTGTTTTTGCACGACATTACAGTTACATTTAACGGGTTGCCTTTCCGCTTAAATTCCACTAAATGTGCCTATTTTCTCATTCTGGGTAGCTCAAATGCATCTTAAAGCACCGCTGGATTTCACGTCATCTGCCGGTTGCTATACGTCGTTTCTATTGCGTCGTCGTCGGTTGACATAAGTCGTTTGTGTTTGCATTAGCTGCGCCCGTGACAACTGCAATACAAACCGTGAATGATGTTAGAGGTATATTATGTACATATTTCGTTGGCCATCAGACATTAATAATGTCTCTATGTCCATGGTATAGATTCCTTAGCGATAAAGTCTATTTATCGGAGTTTGATCTCGTGCATAAAAATGGTTTTCGACAGCGATCGCGTCAGTTATCAATAACAAATAACGCTACCGCTGACAAGCACACGATTTAAGCAAATAATTCACCAATAATATTGATTGCTGTTAGACGACATGTAGAATTGATACGCACGATAAAATGTTGTATCTTAAATTTGGTTTCAATGAATGGAAATAAGGAATACAATTGCTAACGCGATTTCCATGTGTGGTTACTGTTCGTTTGACAAACATTCCTCGGCTAACTGGATGCACTGGTGTAGAGTAGTTCAATCAACATTTACTGAGATAATAGCTTAATTTTTACTACAAATGAAACGGTATACATCGCGTGCCCATTGTACCAGCAGATTTACATGTTCTCCGCATCTCAACACCACAATTATTCTTTAGCGGATTTTTTATCGATGATAGATCAATCACGTGTCCGTAGCGACGAGCAAATTGCCAAATTAACTCCTAAACATCCGCATGATCATACGAAATAATTATTGATGATACAAGAACAAATAATTTTGATTGCTGGAAGATTATGTCATTCGAGATCGAAGTGTTACTTAGGAAATCTAATATCATACATCATGCAGGTGCTATTGTACGAGAGAACGTTACATATAATGTACTCCTTCTTGCTGGCCCTAAAATTTTTCCTCTTGTGTTCAGAATTATCGACCTCACAATCAATGCCTCTTTCTTATGTTCAACATAGTCCATGCTTATGTATTTGTAATGCTACATTACACACTGAAGCTAAGTGCCCGATTTATATTCCATTGCAATCAGCGATGTAGACGAACACGTTATTAAAATCTCAGGTTCCACGCTATACTCGGTTTATGAATGATGCTACTCAGGAGAAAGTGTCCACACACAAAATATATACGGAAGATTACAATTATAGTTGAAACATAACTTATTTGAAATAGCAGGCTAAGCCCTGGATGGTTAACAATGGTTAATCAAACAAAACAAGCGATACAAGAAGAATGCTGTTCTCTACGAATAATTAAGTGTTGAGGTCATAGGTCAATCGAGATCTGCTAACTAAAACTTACAAGATATCGATTTGATTATCCATTACTAACAATGCTTCTTAGGGACAAGTGTATTCCATGTGCTTGCGTACATATAGTTCGACGTTTGTACTGATATTGACCGAAATATTTTCTTCACAGGTAAGTTTGGCCATCCCGGTTTTGGACATTGGTATTGTGTTGACAGTATTAAACAGTGTTAGTACATATCTTTGTCGTATCCTGCCTCGATGATTGCCTGCACAAAGAGAGGACAAGTGTTACTGTAAAGACTCAGCAGTGAGCTGTATGCAGTTGATCTACCGAAAAGGATTCCTGATTTTACAAAAAGTTGTACTGTCACAATGTTGATGAAATTTCCGTCACACAATATTTGTCAGTTTTAATAGAAACTGTTCCTAACGTTAACTGTTATTTGTTCCTTGACGTCAATAACGTTATGTCGGAACTTCAAATGATTCATCATGGGGTAGGGCGTCGCAAATGGCAGGATTTCTCATTCTAACCACGTACCACCAGGGTCTCACAGGTACCGAGCACTGTCATATAATGAACATTATCATCACTGGAAGGAACTCACGCTGCTAAAGAATGCCGCCTAATTAGTGCGAGTGGGTCATGATAACTTCGCACACTGTCTAATGCACATAACCAGTTATAGCAGCAAGCATAAATGCTGAGAGTTGATTATGAAGGGCATTGACTGAATTCTACCCCGTGAACAGCGATTTCGTTACATTCGAATAACCTGCTAAGCATTCCGCAGCAGACATCATATTGCGTGATTTTACAAGGTTGCTAACCAATCTCTATTCATTATAGCTATACGCACATAACATCTCGCTATTTTATTAGTATATGCATTTGGTATTTCTTTTGTCATTCAATTTTAAACCAGACCTGATATTGTACAGAGCAGATTCTAACACCGCAGTAAGCAAAAAGAGAACTGTCCCAACACAGATCATAATATTGTCGTAGTATTCGTCCCATTCACAAGCCAATATAACAATCGTGTTATCAACACCAAGATAGTGACAACAAAGTTGTTACGACAAAGCTTATGCCTACTGACATGTGTTATTATTAATGCCCTTGGCTATTTGCATGGAGGGAAACATGCTACACGAACAAGGCGGAGTAGGATGGCTTTAAATATTGTCACGCAATTATTAAATGATTCCTTTAAATTTTGGAAGGTAATCGGTCAGCAAAAGCTCTCGAGCGAGTACGTGATTAAGTTGACTTCCGTTGTAAAAGCTTAGGATCACTACCATAGATAGTTTGACCTCATCTTTTTTCCGTCTGGGCATGATGTGTGGAGTAGCATCCTGGTCAGATTGATATCGCTGCTTGGAGAGTTATGGGGCAGGACCTGAAACTATGCGATAACTCGCATTAAAACGCGTCGTTGTTTATGGGTATTCGGGTTCGTTGCTGTGATAAGCAGATGCAGTCAATATTCACATGAGCGCTGTAAAGTGAATTAAATTAACTATTGCAAGGCTAATCGTGGGAAGACGTGGAATACAGTAAACTTCACATATGCAGTAGTAGTCTCCGTAATGAAATTAATTGATCGATCATGCAAACGGCAAGGCTTTAGTTATGCCACCGCTATAACAATAGAATATCGTAGCCTCTCACAATAAATGATATTAATATACTGTTCTTAGGTAGGAAAACTGATGATGTACAGAAATACTTTTATGATATGACCCAATGAACAATATTAAGCTCTAGC
>CM067353.1:10849694-10899694 GCA_034190875.2 Urechis unicinctus
TTTGGGGAAGTGTAGTTGAATCCGGGCTATCGTCCAGTAATCTTAGTAAATAGAATATGCTTAACTGCCTATAAAGCGTTATCAGAGGTGATTCAATCGCTTAATGTAAGGTCATGTGAAGTGCGCTGGATGTATAAGTAGACATTTCATGATAGAGAAGTATCTGTTTGACTTTACAATATGGCTGTCTCAAATGATTAGCGTTGTGCCATTTAGATAATCCATTAGTTGTACATTAGAAAACAAAGCACATATTGGCTAGAACGATTAAAGAAATAAGAGTGGAACAAAAATTCTTTTTTCATAGATGCTTTATGAACTGCTGGTAAATAGGCTAGGTGTTGAGCTTGTCCTTACTAATGAAAGCGGTGAAGCAACTACAAAAGGTGACAAGTTTGTTCGCAAATCGTTTGACCAAGGGCAATGAGGTGCCGTATTGGCAGTCCAACTCATAACTCTATGAGTTTTGTGCTGAATCTAGAATCGATAATTATATTCGTCGAAATTGGCAGTGGATTTTGACAACATGAGTTATTGCTAGAAACCATAGATGTGGAAGACCTCTATGGAATTTTTATAATATAAGCGACTTTGAGGTAAGTTTCGATTTTCACGGGAAAATGCAAAAAATGAAAAAAACGTTCCCCGAATTGCACAACTTGGGCCTATCAGCAACTTTGTCGTGATTGAAATTACTTGGCAAGGCCTAGCGTGAAACATTTGTTGCAAGTTCAGGGTGGAGATAAACAAAGCTTATTCAGAATGGCTGAACGTAATGACTTTCTTATGAAGATCTATACTAGGGTTCTCACCATTCCTATTTGACATTAGTCTGTAGTAGATAAAGTGACCCCGTATGACTTCGCCGATAAGGAATAAATATTATGTAAGAGGGCGTTTGCATCCATTAATTCTACAGCCATGATGCTGCATACGCTGCGGAATAAATACATTGTTGGCCTATCATCTCATCATGTCATGCAGTGCTACACATTGACTACTGGCCTTCCAAACAAAATACAAAATGAAATAAATTATGTCGGAACGTACCCAATACAAACTTACAGTTATACTACATACATTTTTGCTCCATCCTATTTATGCCTTTTTGAAATAAGTTCATTTGTAAACAATATTCACAAAGTCGAATCATACAATATAAATTGCAAGTTATTGTTGCTGGTAAATACTGTTTCGACGAGCATGATGTTGAGAGTAAACATAATGCGACAATTATAGTGAGTGCAGCAATCCTGCTATTTTATTGTGCATACGACCTAAATGTGCTATGATACGTCCTGGCAATGTGGTTGACACAATAACAAAAAGCAATATGGAAAACCATGTAGTCACTGATTACGTCAAATTAATTGACATCTGGTTATAACTATGCTTTTCTTAAATACACGTATCCTTAGTGTGTAGGTTTTGATAGCCGTACGTTATCGCAAATCGGAGATACTGAAAGATAGCTGTGTCATTCCAACTTAGCAGACCACAATTTAAATTGGTGAATAATAGCATGATCCTACTAATGGTGTTCACATATTTATGGCATTGCATCAATGGGAACCTTAATCATGAGACAGCAAGCTTGTTTGCAACACTGGAATTGTAATCGTGTTAGTGTTTTGTCTTTTGCAATTTAATAATCATAAAAACAAAAGGTGGCAGTACAGCGATACAAACTGCATTATCACATGTCGTCAATGGTGCTATATCGCTTTGGAAATGACGTTTACTCTAGTAATGAAAACAAAATAACATACTTGACGTCATTTCATCTCGTTTGAAATAGCAAACTGAATCAGCACAGCTTGTGATGTCAAGGCAAACATGTTTCATACACACCGCTGATAAGAGAAATTGATTACCTGAATGGTCCAAGTTTCGGCCCTTCGTATTGCCAGCATGTAAAGGCTGTCCCACTATGACAATTATCCACGAAGTGATGAATTCGGTTACCGTGTATTCTGCCTCGTATTATCCAATATGTTTAATGTTTAATGTTGCTTTTGTGGTCGCTTACTTTGGTATATGGATCAGCAGCATGTTTGAATCCATAAATGTAATGTGATATTAGTATTATGCTTATTTCAATGAAATACTGCATCGCCAACAAATGCAAGGATCAAGGTTTCCGATAAGATTGATCCCTTAGATTGTTCGCATGGAGCAAGAATTGTTCTGAATGCTGCCGATACGATTGATCCCTATATTATAAACATCGGTGGTGTTCACATTACGTGTTAGCATTGATATTGAGGCCAGATAAGAGCCGCATATCGCCATTTGATGAACGTCATTGTGCTGTAAATAGGTCCAGAAATTAAGCATTGAACAAAAACAAAGCCCAAGATATCGTTATTTCCATTTACAGCAGCAGTTTTGCCTTTGATGCGCTCAAATTGTTCCTGGTAATGATGAGGGCGGTTCTGTGCAAATGAAACTCATCAAATGGACTGCACCAGTGCAGACATCGTATTGTATAGAAGGTTACGGAATGCAGTAGCGTATTAGGGTAAGTGTTCGGTGTAAACTACATTGAGAAACAACTGAGTGGAGCTCTTACCTAGACAACAAAATCATGTATTTCCTAAGCAACCTTGTAAAACCACATACCATATATAGAACATCTAGCGTGATACCATCGAGTTTACAGACGTCGGCATAGGCACAAACTTTGATTGAATATGATGGTGTTTCGCGTACAGTGCTAACTAAAGCGACCGAAATTATACTGGCACATAATGCTGGATAACTCATAGATGATGGTGTGAATTCGGTGCCTTTTCTAGGCGTTTTCAGCTTTATAAGCACAATTGCGAGCTAGTAATCTAAATTACCAAGAGCCTTGCCCTTTTCGGTATCGCTACATGTTTTGCAAACTACATAAAATGATAACAATATAATCAACTAAACGATGGTGTCGATTGTAAGCATTGGCATTAAAATGAGAGCAATTCATCTTAAGCATGACAGTCTGTAAAATCGTGAAGGTTTCAGTTGGATGAACCATGGCTGATGTTTTTGTCTATTTATTTCGTGAGGAAGCGGCAGCCGAGCAATCGAGGTAACGCTAATGCGTCTGAGGATTCGAGTAACACATTCGAACGTTGACTGATTAAATTGTCAGGCGCTTTTGAGGATAGATCGTCTAAGCCAGCTTCTTGAATCTTCTCGTAGCTTTTTAACTTGCTCGCTTTTATATTCACCTGTGATATCTTCTACCTACAAAACAGACTTCGCCTGCGTACAGGCATGGCTGCTGTAATCACTTTGATTTAAATTATAAGACAAATTATTAGGTAATGTAAAAAGAAACATGTTTGATGCGCAGAAGATACAGTGATGTGATGATGTCTTGAAATAACGTAATATGTGACTCAAACAAAATAGAATTCGTTCATAACGTATAATACAGCCAACGGAATAAGCACAGCTGAAGCTTTCTGGGCAAATCAGTTTTATACCTCATTAGAGATAATTGTTAAACTGATAAGGTTTTTTACACGTAAGCTACCAATAATGTTCATATAAATACAGAAACACTGACGCTTTGTCAATGGTAGGGTGGCTTTGGTTAGCCTTTGAAGTTCTCGTTCAGAATTTGGTCATGATTTATACCATAATCTTTCATTCAGTCGTACTCGTATTGTGGTTCATAGTGGTCAAATTGCTAGCAGCGACGATTCAACGGAGGCGAGCTAAGCGCATTTTGCTAATGCAAACTCTGTTTGGTGCTATGTGACTATCACATGAACTTAATGCAGCTATGCAGCCAAATGCAGATCTATTACATAATGAGCATGTCAAACATAATCGCAATTCAATACATAAATTTGTTGTCTAATATTGTGTGAGCTACACACTTCTGGAAACACTAATTTGAGGAATACTTTGTCAAACAAGATGTCTGGTGTGCGTGATAACTTAATCTGCGTTCATAAGAGCGTGCTTGTCTCTAATGATAAACAGTAATAATATGCGACACGTCGATGTTAACTATATCGTCTAAATTCATATTTTCGAAATAATTTCTGGTCTTGAACTGATAAAACTGGTTTTACAAAGGTCACGGAAATAGGTCATAGATGTATTTGCAATGCAGCGATAACATGTCTCAAGTGACATATACGTTGTTTACTCCCAATTGTAACAGTTTCATGCTGCAGAGGCATGACAATCACTTAGCATATGGCCCTGAATAAGTGTCTGTTAGACTAAGTATAGTAACTGTATGTAATTGCATCTAGTAGCAGTCACTTATGGCAAAATTCTAAAAAGGCGAATGCTAATCAAAAATATAAAAATCTAATTTGTTATGGGGTATCTAAACTACCAGAGCTGGTACCATATTTCATCTAACTCTCTAAAGTATCGCAGATGCTGATTTTTCAATTTGCATGTGACGAGTCATTAAAATGTGCATTTCTTATAATTCGACTATATTGTTTACCATTAATCATACAATGTAATAAAAGGCATGACGATTCACGTTAATAACATAGACAAATCCCAGGTGATCCAATATACGCAAACTAAAAAAAACTATGAATACTTCTTTAGGTAAGTATTATATTATATCCCTGTCTTATACTACAACTGATAGTGGCTTAGCATATAGCACTGTCGTTAGCGCTGTTACAGCATCACACCATACCACATGTTTCTGGAGGTAAAGCGATTGCATGATAAACGATGTACAGTCATTTGTATACGGCATTGTGTAGAATTTATCTGTGGTATTCGCAAAGTGACGAAAACCAACCTACATCTGAAGCATGCAAGTATGTCATTTAACGCACGTATTAACAAAACGCAATGAGCAGACCCTGCTATAATTTACACGAGTATCCGATAATTTCTGCGTTACAATCTAATTGTTTGTCTTTGATATTATTAGATTCCCATGCGTATTATTGATAAAGCAACAGCAGTTCTAGGTGGTTTCCATGAAGTACGCTGAATCGTGATTGCACTTGAAATGTATGCATCATGGTCTGCGTAAAATATATAGTGGCTGTTTGTGTCTGGCAAGGCGACAACATTCTACCAGAGTGCCATCTTTTTTGATGCCGTTTCAATAAACAAACGATTGAATGAGAAAATTGCACTTTGCATTTATTGCCAAAACGTAAGCCATTGTGATTGCTGCTATACTTCGCAGCAGCTGCTCTTAAATCTCATAAAACAAGCGAAAAAATATACGTCATAATTGTCATTGGAGAACAGCTATGTTTTGCGACTAAAGTTCTTCGGTGCCCAACGAGGTATTCGTGTTGCCATTTTCAAGCAGAACGACATTCTAGTCCTACGCAATAAACAATCCGCCATCTAAAAAACAACGCCTGAAACATCGTAAGACATTCGGCAAGTCTTTGTAGTGAAGTGGGTTATGTATTTTTTTTTAAAAGCTCGAGGGCAGCTGAATATATGCTCGTACCGATAATGACTAAAGGTTCTCTTTCAATTACCTAATGGAATAGGGGCATTGCAGACCCCAGCTGAGAGCTTTCCTAAAGTTGATTGTGCTACTTCTGTAGACGATCGAACAAATCACACAGATTGATAAGAAGATTAGATGGTGCAACCTCGAATCGTTGTTGGGTTATTTTGCCGTTTCAGACCTTGCGTCGCCAATACGCGATTCGTCTGACCATTTAAAGATTCTAAATATCATTCTAATGGTATGAGAAGATAACACGAATTAGCCATAATAGCTATGAAACTACCGATAAAGCTATGCCTATGATAACTGCAGGGACAAAGGTGATGATCTGTATGATGCTGCAACTAAGTGAGTCATCCCGGGAAGACTTCCTTTCCATATAACACTACCATTTAACTGGTTGACTTTCCGCATTAATGCCACTACATCTGCCTATTTTCTTATTCCGGATGACTTGTACTGCTTCTTATTACAGAGCAGGATTTCGTATCAGGTATTTTCTTGCTCAGTCAACGTTATCTATAGCCTTCAGCACGAGCACCATTTGCATTTTTGTTTTTACCCTGCGCCTATGACAAATACAATACAAAACGTGTAAAATACTTGCTTGGCGTTATATACATGTATTGTAGGTTAACAAACATTAATGGTGTAACTACATATACGAGAACATCTTCCTGGACGTTAGAGCCCTTTTAATGTTAACATTGATTGGTATTCATCCTATGCATAGAAATTGCTGGGGAGTTTTATTGTGTCAGTCATTCAGGAGAAGAACATCACACCCCACCGACAAAAGTTAATTGTTTACTATTATGTTAATGGGCGAATGCAAATGCTGCGTCCAAATCCAACTTTTATTAGACAATTGGCGAGTCAGGGGCTTCTCAGCTTTTTGGAAGCAAATTGTTTCCGTAATTTCCATGTGTCCTGGCTGTTCTGATGACATCTATCAATCTGCTGATTGGCCGCAATAGTAATAGGTAATAAGTACGCAATTAGAACCCAAACTGTGTCAGATAACGAACGCAGGTTACGGAATCAGACACTATTCACTATCTGCCTATATGTTCAAGTCTTATTGTCCTTCACACAAGCAGTCACACCAAATGGTCATTAGTGCAGACATCTGCTACTAAAGCATATCTTGACAATATGGCCAATGCGTTACGGCTTTCACGTATTAGCAGCCGGTTTGATAAGGGAGATCAGAAAGTAAATACCATCTTTGCGCATTTAATTATATACTTGCGAGGGTTGAGCGGAAGTAAGGCCACAGATAAATACTCGAGCACAAAATGCCCTTCTAAATGATTATTGTAATCCCGTATGTTACTCAGTTAGACTAATAGTTTGTTCAGAAATGCACTAAAATGTTGTTATCAAGGTTACCCTTATATTACTATGACTCGGCGATCACTGTCCCTATAAACTACTGCCCATATGACCAACGGCTTGAGGCGGAATAAGCAACTTGGTGTAATTCATGCTTTGACCTCACCCAAACGTAGTTTCCACCTGCTTTCTGCAATTACCTTTTCCTGCATAAGCGACTGCGCCACTAACAATTATCGTATTGTGGTTGCAGTATTAAGCATACGAAAATCAAGCAGATACCACTGTAGGTTCAGAACTGTTTTTTTAGTTAGATATTAGAAAATACACTGACGCGTTTTATGGCCTTTTAACGTTTCGATTTGTTTGCCAATATATAGTTGATAGCAATATACATGTTGAAAAATCCAGTTTCGGGGCAACCCCTGGACAGTGACACATTGCTACGTAAAGGCAGATACCCAACCGCAAAACACGTATATAAATGGTTCAGTTTTTGTTATTATTTCAAGCAAAGTTCCTACAGACTTGGACAATAACACGAAAGTGTTTATGTGTACTATTTTTGAAGCGCGGTAGAAGTCCTTTCATATTTTAGCTATAATGGACGTTGAATAGAATATTGAAGCCATTTATATGTTATTTCCTATTCGCTGGTGTGTTGGTTAGACGTCATTATGATGCAAAACGCTGCGTGCAATGGTAATCACATTATTGTTAGCCGACTTGGAAAGCCACTTCGGCTTAATTGGCCCTCTGGTGCCCGATTGAAATTTTTAATACGCATGGTCTCTTCACAGACACAGTTACCTAATAGCGTAAAAACAGGCAGTATATGTACCAAGAGTGTCAAAAAGCAACTTAAGTAATTAAGAAGTGGAAAGAGGTAGGAAACAATGCACCACAAGATATGCTTGAGAAAGTTGAGGAACGAGGATTGACATCAGGTATATTATATGCTGGGTATTGCTGACATAAACGCTTGTGATAATGGCAGGTAGTGTCACCGCTTGAATGGTTAACGCCATGGTGTTCGGATGGAGCAGATATCAAGTCTAGCGAGCTGACTAGTATATAAGGATGAGGATTATGCTATTCCGTATGGTATATTAGCTACTCTGGCTGTTTTGCATTCATCAGCAATCAGTGGAATTAACTACATCGGTAAATGGATCATTAATACGACAGAATAAGGCCGAATATAGTTTCATCCTTTAACAATTTTGACGCAAAATTTGCTATACGAGTGGTTATTGGGTTTCAGACAGTAACTCAAATGTACATGAACTGTACTAAAACAAAGAAATTAAACTGTACAAAAAGTGTTTACTCAACGTTCTTACATGTTACATTATTTAGAAAAATTGCTGATAATTTTCACGTTTTGGCCAGGATATTAAAAGGGAGGCCTTTACATCTATTGATCTGGAAAGGTAAACATAAATCTACTGCAAAATCAATGGTCACATCAGTGACCGTAAGTACTTTTACATTAAATCATTGTGTTTGCTCAACCATGCAATCAGCAATGATTACAATACGTAGGCGAGTATTTGTTGTCGATTCCTATCTGCCCGCTGAATTGTTAAAACATACAGATATCCAATACGATGACTGAATGCTAATGTCTAGCCACTAACATTGAGTTCTTTCGGGTTGAATACTGGTTTAATAAATCCAGTTTACCAATGCAGCGCTAGCTTGTGCCAAATGGTCCGTTAGAAATCATTAATCTAATCTGGAATAACCCTATTAACGAACTAAGGGTCAAATTATGAAACTGCGAAAAATTCCAAGACAACAGTTTCTGTGTGCTTTCGTATAGTAAATAATTGATTCGGGTAATAGTATCATATGGTATTTGAGACTATCATATATAATTACAGTAGAAAATCGGGCTTAGCCAGAATTAGTCGGCGGAATCAATGTATCCATTTACCCACATCAAAATAAATAATCCTGTATATGTTATTCAAGTAGGTGTTTAATTATATGTCTATGCATCGCAATGCATCTATAACTATTTTTTTCTAATCGGCTATACGTGGCTCAATATCTGTATTACCCCCCCCCACATTAGCATATATATATATATATATATATATATATATATATATATATATATAGATATATATATATATAGAGAGAGAGAGATATATAGAGATATATAGATCTCTAGAGAGAGAGATAGAGAGAGAGAGATATCTATAGAGAGAGAGATATATATATAGAGAGAGAGAGATAGAGATATAGACATAGATATAGAGAGACAGAAAGCATATAGAGAGAGACACATATATAAATACATAAATCTACATATATAGAGAGATATAAGACATAAATCTACATATAGATAGAGAGAGATAGATATATATATAGAGACATATATATATACATATATATATATATATAGATACATATATATACATAGAGATATAAATACAGAATATCTACATATATATATATATATAAATATATGTATGTATATATATATATAAATATATATATATATATGCATATATATCTATGTGTCTATATATATATATCCACATATATATGTTTATATATATATATATATATATATATATCCACTATATATATATATATAGATATATATATATATATATATATATATATATATATATATATATATATATATATATATATATATATATATATATATATATATATATATATATATATATATATATATATATATATATATATATCTCCGTTTATTTGATTCTTCATTTTGTGTCATTTATGATACACCCCAAATAAAAACACGGGGCTCTAATGAAATCATGATCTTGGAGGCTCTTTGATGGAAGTGCCAACACTCATTAAGCTTAACCTTCCAGATTACATTGGTATCTCATATTTGTAGAGTGGTAATAACAGCGCAATTACACGGCTATTCTGGGAGCATTGCTCCTTCGGGATCAGTCTGGGACATCAGCAAGGCAATCCATTCGATGCAAATGGATGCATTCAGCCTCATTCACCTTCTCATTAAATGAGCTACGGAAGCTCGATTTACTGTCTAGTTGCGTTCGATTAAAGCAAATAAAGTTTTACCCTGTCGCAGCATTTTAAGCGTGTTAAAGAAAGTTAGTCCGTATCTGTGCTTTTCTGACAATTTTTACCGATAATATATTTAAATGTACCTTAACTGAGCGCTCTCGGTCTTAAAAGTGAATATTTAACGGTTGAGCTCTGTCTCTGTGACCCGGTTTCGGTAGTTGTCACGTGCCATTGCTTTTGCTGCTACTAGCGACATCCTATGGTTTCGTGAAGAGTAATAATTCGAGTTAAAGTAAGAGTTGGACGAAATAAATGAACATCGTTTTAACCTTGAGCAAATGAAAAATATGAGCCGTTCTGATGTACATCATACCACTAATGCAAGAATGTATGGCTATTGATATGTTGAAACAAGCATGTACTTGGGATTACTGTGCATTGATGTTGAACACAGCATTGCAATATATCTTGTTCATTGCTATATTCGCAGAGGGTACTACCCAATTAAACATTCATAGGTCACCATCCAGTAAATATGTTGATGGGAAGTTGCTACGTGCAAGTGAATGGGCGCTTTCAATCCCACGGCCAGGTCAGAATAAATAAGCATAAAAGGGACTTTTTATACAATGATGGCTCATGCATATGTAGCACTTAAAGGCGATACAAAGCATGACCACCACAACGACTGTTCGCTGATCTATGCTGGTGCCGTATTTGAACGGGCCTAGAATAAATGTTCTAGCATTATGACAAATCGAACCATTATCGTTCAAGGTAGCCTGTAACAAACTTTGCCTGAATCACTTCTAACCATTAGGAGATTATATTTTCCTTGTCAACAATAAAAGTAAATGCGTCTTCAGAATAGAATACTCTTGCTCAAGCAAATCGCATGATTGTGGCCCCTTGTATAGTTTAACTCACCCTACATTCGACGGGTAATTACTTACTATGTACAATTATTTAACCGTTCTTTGGGGATTTATACACGAGCTGGCTAATGATTTGAGGTCCGGCATTGAACATACAGTCCCTTAGGATTAATGATCAATTCAGTCCACGCGAAAGAAAGAGACAATTCTACACTTATACCAGTCGGTCAGGCAACCACGGATTAATGATACATCAGCACTCACAGTGCTGAATAAGAAGCAATCTCATCTTACTCCGAGTACTGGTTTCAGGTATGGAGTTAGCAATGCAACAGCATCAATGAGACGAGTTGTACGTTATTGATGATCAGCAATGTCATTTACCTTTGCAGAATGTGTGAGAACCTATCTGACGATATTTAACAACAGATTAGTTAACAGCCATTGGTGATGCAATATGCTGTATGCAGGACAAGGGTGCGTAAAATATCATATAAACTTTGAAAAGCGCTACATTGCATCCCCGAAGCCGTTCCTGTCAGTGGGGGTCACTTATTATACTATCTGTGAGTGGTAAAAAAATATGCTTAGTCTTTGGCTGTTATAGCCTAGGATCATGGTTATGTAGTAAATAACTGGAGCAGTAACATTTAGACGATTCATCAACATTTTGAGAGGTCAGATTCTAATAGTAAAGTATACCTTTGCTATAAGGACCCAATGTTGCTAAACACAAGCTGGCAGCGCTCTGGCACTCAACATTGTAACAATGAATGGTCCAGGCGCTGTTAGATGTTCGATGCATGCCCCCCGCAACCATCATACCTACGTTATTTACATCCGGACAACCGGAATGTGTCAAGTCGCCAGCTAGCAACGACGCGGATAATAAACCACTTGTTACATCAATGTTATTTCTTTCAAGTGGGAAGTGGTCATATCATATCGATTGAAGAAGGATGTCTATGAAACCGGTACCGGTGGAAAGAGCTAGTAAAACGTGTGGAATAATACAAAACGAATGCAATTCCTAGTCTCACTCGTATCCCCAAGGTAATTATATACAATAGTTTCACAAGAGTTGCAGATATGCTTAAGAGTCATTATTCAATAATACCTTACCTACGTAGGTCAATATAAATCGAGGCTGCATATAAACCGTGTTTTTCTGTGTTAGCGAAGCATGCAACAATACTCTAACTGCTTTAAGCAATTTCTGCCTTCATTTCAACGCGACTTGAAAATGTCGGATAATTCGCGTTAAACGGCGCCGTTGGTTATGGGTAGTTAAAATGAGCCTCTTATCCAAATTAACAAAGAAAGTTGTAGCAAAGCGACTTCATGACTATAAATTAGCCAATGGACTTGGCGACAAGTATCAGTAGGCCAACAAACGTGCCCATAGTACTGACACTAGTGTTTTCGTGCTTCTTGACCTCAGCGCAGTGTTTAAAACTGTCGTCATGAAATTCTGCTACGGCGCCTGTCTGACGGTTTCGGCCTAAACGGAAAATGCCTCGCATGGCTCAAGTCATACCTCTCAAATAGCTTACAACAAACTCGTGCTAAGGGCAGGTATTATGAAACACACCTTCTAACATGTGGTGTGCACAGGATCAGTCCTAGGGCCATTCTAATTTACTGCCCATTTATTACCACTTGGGAATCTTGTAAAAGAACAAGATCTCCAATACAACCAATATGCTGATAATACCCACATTTATGCGGATGATGCACGAGCCGAATAAAAAGAATGCATCCGACAGATAAGATCATGGATGGCAAGCAATTTTCTAAAGCTGAATGAAGATAAAGCGGCTATTCTATTTTTCGCGTCTCGATGCATATGCCAGTCGGCGTTTAGTCCAGTTAGTATTGGCGATATGACTATATCTACACCAGAAACAGACCGAAACCTCGGTGTTCTGATGAACCAAATGTTATTAAGTCAACTCAATCTCTCTTTCATCAGATTAGACGATTAGGCACCATAAGTATCTGAACCAATCCACATTCCAAATTCTTGTTCACGCATTTATATCATCGCGGCTAGATTGCTGCTATTCTGGTGTTGAAGCCTATTCGTACCTATTCGCGCAAATGCATCACGCACAAAATACTGCCACCGGCCTTGTTGCAAACGAAAGGAACGGGGATAACATTCAACACATCATGCGTGCTCTTCATTGGCCTCCTGTGGAAAAACGCATTATATACAAAATTTTTCTTCTCACCTTCTTCCACTGCAATAACCGCACAAGCTACCAATAGGCTCCTACTGTTAAATACTAGCCTGCAAGGGGTCTATGATCTACGGATATGTATCTGCTACAAGTCCCCAAATCTCGAAATATGTCTTCATACGTTCCAGAGTAATCCCGAACACGGTTTGTGACACTAACTTTCTATCGCCGTTCGTCGCTTGATGCATTAAAATCCAATCTTAAGATATTTCTTTGTAGCTAGTGCTATATCTATAATCTGGCAGCTTAAGCGCCTTTGAGCAGGATTATTTCATAGAAACATGCACTACAAAATGCTATGTTGGTATAATTGAATATGTATATATGTATGTATGCATGTATGTTTGTACTTATGTATGTATGTATGTATGTATGTATGTATGTATGTATGTATGTATGTATGTATGTATGTATGTATGTATGTATGTATGTATGTATGTATGTATGTATGTATGTATGTATGTATGTATGTATGTATGTATGTATGTATGTATGTATGTATGTATGTATGTATGTATGTATGTATGTATGTATGTATGTATGTATGTATGTATGTATGTATGTATGTATGTATGTATGTATGTGTATGTATGTATGTATGTATGTATGTATGTATGTATGTATGTATGTATGTATGTGTATGTATGTATGTGTATGTATGTATGTATGTATGTATGTATGTATGTATGTATGTATGTATGTATGTATGTATGTATGTATGTATGTATGGTATGTATGTATGTATGTATGTATGTGTATGTATGTATGGGTGTGTATGGATGGATGGATGGATGGATGGATGGATGGATGGATGGATGGATGGATGGATGGATGGATGGATGGATGAATATGGGGATGGATGGATATGGGGGTGGATGGGAGAATTGGTGGATGGTTCATCGGTGTCAGGCGCAGATGTAGTCAATATTTTACAAAGGCGATGTAATAAGAATTTCATTAACAAACGCTCCGCAAATCGTAGAAAAACGTTGAATACTGTTACATTTACCTTTGCGCGATATATTTCTTGATGTGATATAATCATTATCATACAATTTACGCTATGTCTACAATTTCGTTCTACGTCAAATCACACGAGACTTTATAATTCAATCGTATCATTTTAGGGCTCGATTGAGAGGTACTCATTATGCGTAAACCTACCTACAATTATTTCGCAAATCATCATACAAGTGAATAAAGGCTTCTGGGGATTTGATTTCGCACAAATAGCACCTGCAATGACAACGCTACCATTATCGAAGACAAGACACATGATTTATCATTTAGTTGCTGCATTATACCCTTTTATGAGGGCATCAGAAATTTGCCAACGCCTTTTGTTCGTGATTTTACCCAATTCCAATATAAGTTACTGTTTTGATATGGGATTCATCTAACATGGTTGTGCTATAAGATATCTTTATCTGGTCAGACGAATCAATTTATGATTTGCAGCACGAAGTCTAAAGGAACAAAATGATACATCTTTGGCCTGACTTATTCACCTAACAGGTAGATTATTTCTCGTTCATGTTGATTTGATGATATGTAGTGTGTAAAGCAACCAAATTTTCTAGGAAGTACAGTTGATCAGGATATTCAGGATCTGAATAGAGATAGTGTTTTTGTTTACGCTTTGCCGTCTTTATCTGTTGTTGATTCCAATCTATAGTCTCTATCGTATAATAATCTTAGCAAATAGAATTTGCTTAACCGCCTATAAAGTGTTGTTAGAGGTGCTCTAATCGCTTAATGTAACGACATGCGTATTGCGCTGGTTGAATAAGTGGACATTTCATGATATGGAAGTATCTGACTCTGATCGCCTTAATGGAAATGGACTGAGTGCATTACAGAATTATGTTCATTGTTACTGCTAATAGATATACGAACTAATGCAGTAAATAAATCAATCATCATCAACAGAGCAAGTCTAAATATTACATTGGTCTCTAACAATAGGGTGAATTTATTTGATAACGACGTGCCGAACAATGACATGTGTAATGATCCGGACAATAATATGTAGGGTGTATTTTAAACCGGAGACTGCCTCTAGCATATCGGCTGGTCGTAGCATAAATCAGTTTTACCCATAACTATCGAATTCAAGCGAACACAGTTACTGCGTCTCCTTAACCTCCCAATAACCGCCAAACATATGTAGAATAACAGACGCATTCTACCGTCATTCAACTAACATTGATAGCATGATTGGTAACGGGGTTACATTAATGTATTGTTGCAACATACTTTTAATCTTTCTTCGAAAAAGGCAGTTGAATTGATAATGTGAGTAGTTGCTAGAAACCATAGATGTGGAAGTCGTCTTTGGCATCTAAAATATCTGCTTTAGATACATCGCTTCTATGTCGTCCTATCTATCAATAGAAGAGATATGTGAAGCTTTGCACTGCCAAAAATGTACAATCGTTGATAAAGCAGCACAATTATTAATGAAGACGATATTGCCTCGACTTTCGTTTGGAATTGTTTTATAACATGACCGACCATGCAGTTATTTTGGATTTTCACCGGGAAATGCATCGTTAATTTTGATAACGTTCGGTGAATTGCACAACTTGAGCCTATCAGCACGTTTGTCGTGATTGAAATTACTGGGAAAGCCCTAGCAGTACAGCG
This sequence comes from Urechis unicinctus, assembly GCA_034190875.2. NCBI lineage: Eukaryota > Metazoa > Annelida > Polychaeta > Xenopneusta > Urechidae > Urechis > Urechis unicinctus. The sequence goes on from CM067353.1 coordinate 10,865,270, forward strand.
ATTTATGCGTGTTCAAAGTGGAGGTGAACACAGCTTATTCAGAATGGGTGAACGTAACGAACGTACTGGGTTTTTTTTACTATTCCTAGTCTGTAGTAGATTAGGTGGCCCCCTTATGCCTCGCCGTTAAGGAATAAATGTTAAATAAGTAGGCGTTCGTATCCATTTATTCTACAACCATGAAGCTGCATACGCTGCGGAATAAACCCATTTTTGGCCTATCATCTCATCATGTAACGCATGGCTACACATTAACTAATGGCCTTTCAAATAAAATACAAAATGAATGATGCAAGACTTTGTCGCAACGCATCCAATACAAACCCGAGGCTACACTTCATACGTTTCTGCTCCATCCAGTTTAAACTAAAATTGCAAGTTATTGCTGCTGGTATATATAGGTCCGACGAGCATGATGTTGAGATTGAACATACTGTGACAATTATAGTGAGTGCAGCAATTCTCCTAATTACTGCGCATACGACATAAATGTGCTATGGTACGTTCTGGCAATGTGATTAACACAATGACGAAATGCAATGTGGTAAAGCAAGTAGTAAAGTTTTACGTCCGATGAATTGATAACATAAACTATCTGGTTATAACACGCTATTAAAAACGTGTTTTTCTTAGATTCACGTATCCTAAATGTGTAGGTTTTGATATGCGTACGTTATCGCAAATAGGCAATACTGAAGGATAGCTGTGTCATTTGAACTTAGCAGACCAGCAATTGAATGGCCGAACAATAGCATGATCAAGCTAATGATGATCACATATTTATGGCATTGCGTCAAAGTCTGACTAATGCCTACGAATTTATTTGGAGCATATAATGAAATCTCGATAGTGATAATGGGTTGATGTGGAAGTCTAGAAGGAATAGATCATGCGACGTCTCATGTCCTAATACATGAGAGCATAAATGGGGACGATTGTCAATTGTGATGGTGCTTTGTTTAAAGCATGGCTTTCAACGAGGATAACAACCCTCGATTTGCCTTCGTACAATCCACAAAACTCTGAACAATGCTTCTAAAGCGAACGAAACCTTAATCATGTAACTGCATGATTGTGTGCAACATAAGAATGATAACTATGCTAGTGTTATGTCTATTGCGTGACGAAAGTGAATTGAAAACGCCTTTTGATAATCATAACAACAAAAGGTAGCGGTCAGACTTAGAATGATATAAACCGCATTATCACATGTCGTATGTGGTGCTATGTCGCTTTGGAAATGACATTTACTCTTATGATGAAAACATAATCACATAATCAACTTCATTTAAGCTCGTTCAAACCGCAAACTTAAGCAGTACAAGGCACGCATGTTTTTTACAAATCGCTCATAAGAGAAAATTGATTAACTGAACGGCCCAAGTTACGGTCCTATCGTATCGCCAGCATGTACGAAGTCGTCCCAATATCACAACTATTCATGCAGTGATGGGAAGAAATTCGGTTACCGTGTATTCGGAGTCATCATATGGAATACGTCTCATACATGATGTGAATTGTGTCGCTTACACTGGTTTATGGATTAGCAGCATGCTTGAATCATAAAATATATTGTGATAAAGATGTGATGCTACTGTCAATTAAATACTGCATTGCCAACGAACGCATGGAACAAGAATTGTTCTGAATGCTGCCGATACGATTGATCCCTATCTTATAAACATCTGTAGTGTTTATATTACTTGCTAGCCATAATATTTAGGCCAGATAAGAGCCGCATATCGCATTATGATGACCGTCAGTGTGCTGCAAATAGGTCCAGAATAATCCTTGACCAAAACAAAACCCAAGATATCGTTATTCCAATTTACTGAAACAGTTTTGCCTTTGATGCGCTCAAATTGTTCCTGGTAATCGATGAAGGCGGTTCTTTGCAAACAGAACTTATTTAATGGACAGCGTCAGTACAGACATTGTATTGTATAGTAGGCTAGTAGCGTATTAGGGTAAGTCTTTGGTGTAAAGTACATTGAGATACATTTGAGTGGGGTTCTGACCTAAACGACAAAAGCATGTATTTTATAAGCAACCTTGTAAAACCACGTACCATACATAGGGTGTTATAATACATGTAGGCTTACAAACGTCGGCATATGCAGCATAGTTGATTAGCGTTTTTTTTAAATACGGTGGTGCTGTACGTACAGTGCCCACTAACGCGTACGCCCGAAATTATGCCAGCAATGATGCTGGATGATTAATAGAAAATGGAGTAAATTCGGGGCCTCTTCCAGACATTTTCATCAGCGTCAGTGCAATTGCAAGGCATTAGTCTAAACTACCATGAGCCTTGTCTATTTCGGTACCGCTACATTGTTTGTAAACTCAACAAAATAATAACGATATAATCAGCTAAGCGATGGTGTCCTTTGTATGCATTGACATATAGATGGGAGCAATTTATCTTAAGCATGCCAGTCAGTAAAATCTTGAAGGTTTCTATTGGATTAACCATTGATGATGTACTTATCTATTTTTTCCCCCTGAGGAAGCAGCGGCTATGCAATTGAGGTTAAGCTAATGTGTCTGAGGATTCGACTGACACAGTCGTGTGTTGGCTGATTAAATTGTCAGCTACTTCTTATTCGCTGGTCCGTTGGTTAGACGCCATTATGATGCACTACGCTGTGTGCAATGGAAACTGTTCTTAGCCGACTTGGAAAGCCACTTCGGCTTAATTGGCTCTCCGGTGTCCGATTCAGTATGGGATTTTTGCATTAACAATTTAAATTTTTATAGCGTATGGTTTCTTCACAGACACATTTACCTCATAGCGTAAAAACAGGCAGTATATGTACCAAGAGTATCAAAAAGCAACTTAAGTAATTAAGAAGTGGAATGGGGTAAGAAAACAATGCACCACAAGATGTGCTTGAGAAAGTTGCGGAAAGAGGATTAACATCAGGTACATTAAATTCAAGGTACTGCTGACATAAAAGCTAGTGATAATGACAGATAGTGTCGACACTAGTATGGGTAACGCCATCGGGTCCGGATGGAGCAGTTATCAAGTCCTGCAAGCTGACTAGTATACAAGGATGGGGATATTTAGTACGGTATATGAACTTTTCCGGCTGTTGTGCGACCTGAGATTGCCTTTTCAATAAATCAGTTTTGGCATCTTGCAATAATACCTCGCCCACTGTGCTCCGAATAAATATACGCGACATGTAAGCCCAGCGCATCTGTGTAATTAAAGCATGCTGCATTATTCATCCAGTTGTAATAAATGTCAGTCTTCATTTCACCACGACATGCAGCTATGGGATAGTGCGCGTTGAGAGGCGTCGTTTTTCATGGGTTGTTGGGCGAGGCTCTTTGAGCCAGGAGCAAATAAATTCAAATGAACGCTTTTATGTGAATTCAATTAATATTTGCTAGACGAATTGTTGAAAGACATCGAATGCTAAACACATTCCTTGATCATGGTGAGGATATTATTTGCCGGTATTCACATTAACACATTAACATGACAATTAGTAATCTCCGGAACTTGATATCGATTTGCCTATCATGATTTCTGTTTTCTAGCTACTAGAGTTTAGTTGCGCCACCGTGTAACAGTAACATTACATATTCTATTACGGTTTCAAAGTATTGTTTTCAGATAACAACGGAAACACTCTTATTTGATGACCCAATGAACTGCGTTAAGCTCTCTGGGAACCTGCAGCTCTAATGCAACCGTTGTAATATAAACCACATCATACCATTTAAGCTGTGTCTACAAGTTCGCTTCACATCTGATTAGAGCGCACAATTCAATCAATTACCTAAATATTGGAGACCTAGTTGTAGAGTACTCATCATGCGTAAACCTAAGGAAAACGCATATTATTTCGCAATTTATAATAAGGCTCAGTGTTACTTGGATTATAAGTGTGGAAACGCTTGTTGGGATCGGATCTCGCAACAGTAGTGTCTGAATTGACCAACGCGACCATAATCAAGGACAACGACGCATGATTTGTGATTTCGTTCCTATATTATTCTCATTTATGACGTTATCAGATACTTGCAAACGCCGTGTGTTCGTGATTGGACCTAATTCCATTACAAGCCGCAACTATAGATGAGATTAACTGTTATAATGAGGTGCACACCATTGTGGTGCTGTTATATGTCTTTATGCGGTCAGACTTCTCAATCTATTGAACTGCGGAACAAAGTGTGACAAAAAACAATTGTGCATATTTGGCCTGACTTATTCACTTGGACTACTCAGTGTGCTCCCTTCACGTTTTATAGTCACGATAAGTACTATCACCTTTCTCTTGTTCTGATATAATTGGGTATGTTTCTCCTGATAGCATTGCCCTACTAGCCCGTTAATAGCATACGTCAGACGAGGAAAGCAGGCTGCCAATATAACAATTTCTTGTTGTTGTCCTCGCCAACCGAGTTTGCAATACAAATTTCACGGTTAATGAATCTCATATATTAGTCCTCTGGTCATTTGTACAGCTTGCGCTGGTGTGTGAATGGCAGGCAACTTCGAAAAATCAAACAGTCGGTTGGGCTGATAGATTTTTAAAGTATGCTATGTATAGCACAGAATGGCAGTCGATACAGGGAAAGTTTATGTTCATTGTATGATATGTTTGAAGGACGTTTTACTTCTAAGCTCTGCAAATGATTTCATACTTAGTGATATATACAATTCTATTTGAAAAGCACTGCTGTTTTAGAGTAATGAAAAATCAATACTTTTTCTATAACGCTGATTTGATGAGATGTGGATGGCGGGGCAGCAAGAGTTTTCTGGCAGTGCAGTTAATCTCAATAGGGATGGTACTAGCTTTACTCACCTATTGTTTATATATTCCTTAATAGCCAAAAACCACCTTTGACACATCAGAGAGCTTAATTAGTAGGTCATGTTTATGCGCTGTGATCCGAATATGATGGCCGGCCAATTTGTCCAAAATGACCTTAAATAGCTCTAGCTTTGGAATCCAGGATATGTTTCAGCCCAATTCTACATACTGACGCACCATTTTGTGTCGGTATCTATTGTAGAACACGTTATATTTTAGTTGATTCAACCACCTAATGTAAGCCGTGGCTAGTGTGCTGAATGAATAAGCGGACATTTCATTACTCAGTTGATAGGCATTATGCCATCTGTTTAATTGATTGAATTTTGCACACACATTTGCTGCAGCAATGAAACGAATCAGGGTTACAATTAAGTACCCTTTTCTATTTGTCTTGATGAACTACATGTTTCTTGACCAATTACGTGAAGTGATGAGATTGTCCTTAATGTTCGGAAAAAACACCGATGAAATACTTTTTACTGTAATTAGAAATGGAATGTTCTCTTGCTACCCCTATTGTAATTATTTAATAAATATATCATTTTGCTCTGTATATGGAACCAATACTATGTTGGATGTGTTTTACGGCTGTTGCTGTGAATCAGCCAACAAGCGGGTGCTCTATTGTAGTTGGTGCGATGACCTACCTTCATTGAAATATTATATTGCGTTTCGACAGGGAATAGCATTTTCGCTGAAGATTAAAGAGCATTAGTGTACTAAAACATTTGACCTACGACTTATTTCCTGTAATCTCATTGTAAAGCAGTACTTAATTGGTTGACTGATGTCTGTAGACATTTGAATCGCCCTTAATACGCAATAGCCTACCTTCTCCATCTAGACCAGGAACATAGCCGATAGGCTTATTCAATGAGTGCATAAATTTAAACGAAATACCGGAGGCTAACCACGTTTTCAACGTTAAGGGTACAACTAAATATTACAACACCAAATTTATCTGCAAATTACCTTTAAACAATCTTTTATTGTGTCCTACTAATACACACGTTGTTTGCTTCACCTATTGTGCTCTCAGGTGACAGATATTACAGCAGAAAGCAATTTTTTAATTTTACTACCTGTGTGCCATTAATTGACCCTTATGCATCCTGACTAAGTTATTGCGAGGTCTCAATCCTAGATTGAAAAGAAGACATAGCTACCAGCGCCGACGATAGATATATTAAAATGATAACAATTGATAAAATCGAGTAATTAGATTTATATTATGCGTCCCATGAATTCATTACATCAAGCATTTATTTATAATGTGCAATTCAAGACGTGTTTTCATCATTCCTCGATCCATAGCATGTAAATGTTGATAGCCATTCGTCAACGAAATTAGGCCGTGCTGTAGGATCGAAGTATTATTTCTTACTAATCAGACTGGCTAATCAAAGGGTGGACAAAAATATGATCCTACTAATGATGTTCACAAATTCAAGGGATTACGTCAATCCGAGCATCTGGCATTTGACGAATTTGCTCTTCGGCAGATGGCATATGTAGTGACACTGCTTTGTTTCAATCATGAATGCAGCAAACATGACCGGAAAGTGATTTCATACAACTCCATTATTGCTGAATATATTGCATAAATATATAATATATATATATATATTTTATATATATAAATATATATATATAGATAAATAATATATATTTTGTCTCTCCTCTATATATCTACACATATATATATAACTAGAAATAGGAAGGAACCCTATATAGATATATAGATATAGAGAGATAGATATATATAATAGATCTCGCTTATCTACATCTCTTTATATGAGATAATATATCTCTATATATTTTTTATGTATTCATTATATCTATATATATATATAATATATATATAAATATCTATATAGAATTATATATGTACATATGTACATATACATTTATAAGTATATATATATGCGTATAAATATATGTATTTGTATATATATACATATTTATATATATACCTATATATATGTATATATATATGTATATATATTTATGTGTATATATACGTATATATATACAAGTTTATTAGTATATATGTATATATACATCTATATATGTATATGTATAAACATATCTATTTTTGTTTATATATATATATGTATATATATGTATATGTATACATATGAATATTTATATATATGCATATATTTTTATATATTTATATACATGTGTATATATGTATGTATTTATATATAAATATACAGATATATATATAAATATATAAATATATATATATATATCCCATGTTATCGTCGAAGATTACCGCGAGTTAGATCTATTACAATGTACAACATACATTTATACATCGATATATGAAAAGAGACGTTGATGTCAATTGGCATTACAATTTTTGCAAACTGTGCTGATGGCGTTGGCTTCGGATGACTTCATGAGGACCTGTTCGTTATCTTTAACCCACTAGACTTGGTGCGAACCCTCATTATTACAATATTTTCATGTGTCGGGTAATTTGCAATCATTTTGTATATGGCCCTAAATAAGACTGTGGTAGACTAAATATAGTTGCTGTTTGTAGTTATATTTAGTAGCATACAATTATTTTGAGAAAGTTAACAATTGCTATTAATAGTCATAACAAATGTAATAAAACACTCAATTCGTAATGGGATTACCCAAACCATGATAGATGTACCCATAATACATCTAACTCTTATAGACCGTTATAATTATGCTTGTAGTAAGTAACATATAACGATCGATTCAGATTTTCATGAGTATTCATCGAAGGTACCTTTTTTCTGAAAGGTGCATTGAGAAGGTCATCAAGGTATTATAACAAATAACGTTTACCTCGGTAAAAGTTCTCTGTTATTAAATCATTCCAGGAATTCAGGGGTCAATGACGAAGGCAAACGTCATGAGCCGACATTATCGGACTCTTTACGTTAATCATGCTATTCTGATTCGTTTGTGGTCAGTGGAAAATAGGATGTAGAACGCATTGTTTGTAAAATTCACAACAATCCGACCAATATCTGCAATTTGCATTTTTGGAACAAGTAGGCATCATTCATCGATACTGTGATAGCGTTTGTCTCGTTTCGTGCCTCGGCAATGCGCTTGAATGAACACAAACAGCACACGACTGCAAATCAAGGTGAGAGCACACAATACGTAAAGACTAACCACAACGCCCACTTGTCGTCTTCATTTACTGTTCAGCTGCATTCGCGATTTTGCCACAAATAATTGTCGTGTTATGATAGCAGTATTGATCACAGGTTCAGAAATATGGTTTTAGCACAATTTTTAGAGAGTCGATCTTGTGTTGCATTGGTGCGTGCCATTAAAAGTAGTTACTCGGACACGGTACTGACACATGAATACCAAGCCTATAGACATTACCATACTTGTTTTGTTTTGTTATTGCACACAGCAATCCTGCAAACTTGTTCATATGAATCTGCTTTGCTATAAGTCTCAACATTTCTACTAAGCTGGTCGTTAAATTAAATGTTGAATCCATGCATAAGCAATTTCTTATTTGCTGGTTCGTTGATGAGAAGTCATTATGATGCAATACACAGTGCGTAAATGTGATTAACTTATTGTCTGTCGAATTGGAAAGCAACATCGGCTTAATTGATTTGCTGGTGCTTGAATCAGAATGGGGTCGTTACATTAACCATGGAGTTTTTATCACGTATGGTTTCTGAACAGAGGCATTTACGTAATCATATAAAAACTTGCAGTTTATGTACAATGAGTGACAAACCGCAACTCATACAGATTGGAGTGGCAGGAGGCTAGAATCTGATGACTTGTTCTTCGCAAGGTAAATGAGCCGTTTTTAACAGCACTTAACTACAGTGGACATGGAAAGTCGTGTTGTGGAACGAAGACGTTATTGACATCAGCTGTTTACAATACTTGGGTGCTGGTTGCAAAAGTCAGGAGTTATTGATAATGACAAGTATCGCAACCACTTAACAAACATTCTCTTGGCCATTAACGAAATTTAATGTTTCACTTTATTGGAGCAAAATTATCCACCTCATCGCAATCCAACTCAAGCGAATCGTTAAATCTATGTATATCGTATGTATATTACGGGCCTTCTAGAATACAAGCCTTCTATTCACCGTAGACATATATCTATTGCATTCACCAGTACCGACAGTAAGGTATCAGCTTATCACACGAATTACTTGTTTATAACAACAACGCAAATTGCTATCAAAAACATCCTTGGTGTAATTGCTCCAAAGTCGTCTTCCAGTAAACCAGAGTTACAATTGTTGGAGTGTGCTGGGAACATGCGCAATTCTGTAGCTATCAAATGTAATTTCATTGTTTGGAACGTACTTAGTGCTAAGTAGAGTATCGACGCTAGAAACGCATATCACAAACACCTGTACCCACTCTTCATAACTCGGGCCAATTATTCTATTGTAATGTTTCTACTTAAAAGACGCTTATATTAGCAAGAAGCTCAAAACATTTACTTGATTTACGCTCATTAATCAGCTGTAACATCCATGGTTATAACAGCGACCGTCAGTTATTTTGAAGTAGCGCTGCTATGCATTCCATCTTATTTTTAGTTTTGGTAGTTCTCAAAATGTTGCTCCAAAGCCATTAATTGTGCCCTTTGATTTGAAAATGACGCTTTATTAGAACATTAGTCGCTGAGGATATACATATAAATATATAGATATAGATATGCAGATATATATAGATATATATATATATATATATATAGATATATATATATATAGAGAGATAGAGATATATATAGAGAGAGATATATAGAGTAAATCTATATAAATATATATATATATTTATATGTAGGTCTATATATATATATATATATATATATCTACATATATATATATTTATATATCTATATACATATATATAAATATATCTATGTATATATACATATATATATGTATATATATATACATATATATACTTACATATGTACATATATATATGCATATAAACACACACTTACATAAATATACATGTATATATATATATATATTATATATATATATATATATATATATATATATATATATATATATATATATATATATATATATATATATATATATATATGTGTGTGTTATTCTGACAACGTTCGGATTATATTACCAGAGCACTAACGCGACAACGGTCAAAATAACATACTTTTTGGCTGTAATAATTGCTTCTTATTTCGTTGGATAAGTAATATTATTCATAGATGCCCCGAGTATTATAATTGTCCAATATCTTGGTGTCGTATAGATCTACTACAGTTTTCCTTCTGCTGTATGTAATACCCGGTTTAGTTGACATATACTTCAATCGAGCGATCCGTGGAAAGCTTAAATTAACATAATATACTAAGTCCCAAGAAGTCCCCACAAGGCTGCGATTGAACTGATATGCCATAACACAAAAGACAATATGGTGGCGGATTATAAACATGTTGTTTGGCGACCCTCGTGTTAATATTACAATTTTTGTATACTCATGTGGATTCACCAGAAAAGTGAATCTGCCTGACACTAAAACCATCGGTGTAGCTCCTATAGGCACGGTAGGCCCGGGCCTACACATCGTTTCCAAAAATGAATCTCACCATATTGGATCTATAGTTTAAAAAAATCTCGGGCGAGGTCCCCGTACCCCCCATACCAAGTGGGCCTTTTCTTCGTAATAGGCCCAGCTACGCCCCTGAAAACCGACGCCTTTGTCTAAGCATGGCAGGTTTTCATATTTATTTCAGGATCGGGAACTACCTAGTATCTGGTAACCGATGCAGTAAAGGCACTAAAGGTTTCACTTTTTATCTTCTGCATCCCACATCAGGTATCCATTTTTGAAGCTGCAGGCGAAGATCATTCTTTTCTTGTGAAACACACTGGTGCCTATCGATACGCCAAAGCGCCCGCAGTACCCACCGAAAATAGAATGTCGATATCATGGATTCAAGCATGTGTTTGATGGTATCATTATTAGAGATAGAGATATTATATATATATATATATATATATATATATATAGATATATATATAGAGAGATAGATATATATATAGAGATCTCTATATATATATATCTATATATATATCTCTATATATAGATAAGATATATATATATCTCTAAATATCTATCTATATATTGTATCTCTACATATATATACTATATCTCTCTATTCTCTATATATATATGGATCTATATATATATATATATCTATGAATATACGTATTATATCTATATGTATGGTATATATATGTATCTATCTATAATATATATATATATCCCTCTATACTCTCCCTCTATATATATATATATCTCTATTTTTAAGTCTCTCTATCTATAATATATATAGCTATATATATATATATATAAATATATATATGCAGGCCGGATACAAGGAATCAGCCAAGCCAGTTTAAACAGCTCATTTAAAGACAAACAGCGACGCAGCACGCTGGCCGCTCATCAACGATTAAAATAAATACTGTCCTGTTTGATAACGCTTCCTAAGACGCATGTGATTTAATCAACGCCATAATACTTAAACGATGGTAAATGGAGTTACGGCCTGCTTCGCCGCCTCGCAAAACACGGTCCCAGTCCATGTCGATCGTATACCTTCTCTAAAATGATTAACCTTTGTGCGAGGATTGAAGGAATAATAACAACTAGAAGGCTGGCGCACATTGTGCACGGTCGATTGGAGCATAATTCGGGCGGTTTTCATATCCTGGCTAAGACCCTGATTCGAGGTGGAGCGTATATAGCCTTGCACTGATTATCTCGAATAATGTGATGCTGTCCACAAAACATCAAACTGATGTGTCTAGCCATCGCCCGACCGTTTCGAAATATGTCCCATCTTGGAGGCTTCGTCGTCACTACCACTTACGTTGCTTTAGGGCTTCAGTCCATTGAGCGTATTGTGTATTTTATAAGACATAGTGTACAATACAGATCTTAAATTGGTTTCGATATCTCTTCAGCAAAGAAAAGCCTTCATGAAGTCTGACAACATGGCGCTCCTGCGTCAATGCGATTTGACATCACAAGCATCCCCACAGCTCATGGTAAATTCATCAACACTGCTCAAGTTATCAGGGACGACACCAAGTGCATTAACGCACATCATGCCAATGTTGTTTAATTTCATTTACTTTCAGCATAAAGTCAAGAATTTTTTTCTGCCAAGAGTTGTTTTAATGCACGTTCCTGACACCTTGAGCCGTGTTGATGCACTTGGTGACGTCCCTGACACCATGAGCTGCTTTGATGCACTTGGTGATGTTTCGGACCTCATGAGCACTGTTGATGCATTTAGTGACGTCCCTGACACCCCGAGATGTGTTAATGCACTTGGTGACGTCTCTGACACCATGAGCTGTGTTAACACACTTGGTGACGTCCCTGACACCATGAGCTGTAATTACGCACCTTGTGTCGTCCCGGACACCATGAGCTGTGTCAATGCACTAGGTGACATCCCTGATACTTCTGCAAATTTTCCATTAAATAATATCTGTACCTTGTGCCGATATCTTGTATGAATATTTATTGTCGATGTCCTAATGGCAAACAGTGACAGATAAATTGGGCTTTTTCGCTGCGTACCGACTGAAAGTCTGAAAACTTAAAACATTTAGTTTCCAAGGTGCGGTTGCCAAGCAGTTTGCTAGGCAACCTCGTTACAAATATGGGGTTAAGCAGTCTCTTTAACCTCGGAGTTCGGGCATCGAATAAAACGTAAAAATGCGAAACAATTTACAATTATCGCCCTCAAAGTAACATCACTAAATCGGATCATGCTCTGCAACATTGATTGCCGCCGTCATCTGTTCAAGCAACCCTAATATCTGGTACCACATGTCGATTGAAAAGACCAGTTGAATGGGCATCCTCTGACGGGATGGTTTCCTGAGACATGTTTGGGTATGTATGCCTGAATTCAGTGAACTGCCGATAAAGCGGACATATTTATAGCAGGGATGCGGTTTGGTCAATTCGATTATAAACAAAAGCCTTGGCGGATTCCATGAAACAAATCGTCGACATGCGCTACATATGGTTCACATTCCGACGATGATACTCGGACGACAATTAAAAGAAAGGGGCAACGTCGGAACTTGATATAAAGTTTGACATTTGACGTTCTGAGCTTAACAATATTGAGCTCATAACCACTGACGTAAGCCAAAGAGATTATTCAGTTAGAGCTAATTGGTATAATTAACATATTGAATTGATGAGACCTCGATGTGCAGTATGTTACACGCAGTTAGCGAAAGGTATAGGGAATACATACGTTCTGTGACATAATTGATGGGATAATTGGACTGAAACATATGTTGCTTGCAGCGCTAAATAGATTAGTGATTCAAGCATACACACACACACACATGCATATTTCAATATGCATATATATATATATATATATATATATATATATATATATATATATATATATATATATATATATATATAAATATATATAAAATATATATTTACAAATGCAGGTATATATATATACACATGAGATATGAATATTTGTATAAATAGATATATATATACTTGCATACATAAAATATGTATATATAAATATATATATATGCATATATATATATATATTTGTATATATATATGTACTTATATGAATATATATATATATATATATATATATATATATATATATATATATATATATATATATATATATATATATATATATATATATATATATATATTCACATATATTTATATACATGTATATACCCCAATCGTTATAAAGCATACCATTAAGACATTGGTTAGGGGTAAATCAATCAAGCCAACTTTACCAGCACATTTTGATGAGTACATTCTACAATCAGTCACACATTTCGTACGCTACGAGAAGGGATAATTCCCGAAAATCTCACGTTTGTTTTGTTCCCCGATTTTTTGTTACTTATTGTATCAGTAACTAGCAACTGAAAAGCAACCAACATATTGCTAAGTAACAACAAGATCCTGTTCGTAGATTAGTGAGCATGATGACGACAGCTGAAACATGACAAATTATGACTCGCTGTTTATCTACAAATCTTGCATTCTCATATTATCATTTTATTAGGGCTGTGCTGCTGGCTGCGCCATTACACTTGACATATCATTTAGCACAAACAATGTTCAATCTATCATTAATGACCGGATAGCATTTCAACTCAACTGAATTAAGGAAAATACTTGATAATGTGCTTGGACTAAATACAGCAGACGTTTATCGTCATATGACGGACGTTTGACTAGATTATCATTTTGTCCTGTCACATCTGCAGAGGTATATAATAAAATGCTATAAAGTAATATTGCATGCTAGTTGAATAAATAAAAGTTAATATAATATGGGCAGAATTTTCAGATGCGTCCAATGCTGCAGCTGCTACCATGTGCCTCCCTCCGCTACCGTATGACAACCCTATCACTATGTTACGACCATTAGATTGACTATATTATCATTAATGACTGTAACATCTGTATATTGGATGCTCGTTGAATACTTAATGGGCCGAATTGTCAGAATTTCCCATTGCAACAGCTGCTTCCGGGTCCACCCTACCCCCCATAGCACCCCGACGACGCTTCTAACGCAATATTCAACAAAATTATTTGCCAACATTACTAGTTCATGTACAATTACATAATATAATGCGTCATATTAGGCGCTCTTGTCACATAGCATCGCCGCAACAGATGATTAGTACATCTATAAATAGGCAGAATTTCAATTCTTGCCAAAACTGATCAGAGACACCTGGCTGACACCATGAAGGCTACATTGTTTCTCACTGCTGTTCTCTACTTAGGTAAGTACCAATATAAAACCACTCGGAACCAAGCTCAAAACTATTTTTTGGATATTCGAGCTGCAGCAAATGTCCGACGGTCATGGCGCAATATAAAACTAGGGTGTAAATTACGAATTCGCTTATTGGTTATACCGTAGTGTTTAATTGTATTTGACAATCGCAGCAATATCAGTGACGAATCGTTTCCTATTCGTTTTTATTATTTTATAGTATCTGTGTGATGTTTGGATTTCTGCCTTCACATGCTAGGACAATCATGCGTGTGAACTCATTTTCTAGTGCCAAATGCTTATGCTGGATGCATCTGGATTGGTCCAACCAACCAAAAGGCCTTATCTGGTCACAACATTCAAGTTTTGAACCGACAGAGTCTAGCAAGCTGTAAGGCCGCCTGTGAGAGAACCGCCGGGTGTAAATCGATTGACCTGAGATCGGATGGCTCCTGCTCACTCAACAACAAGAACGTAGAGGAAGTGGCGCAACTCGACTATGACCGCAATTATGTCTATTATGAATTGGCGTGTGAAGGTTTGTAAGAGTATGATAAAAAGAAAATGTCACTACTATTCTGTTATTCGACAAAAGGCACAAATAGAGTGAAAGTGCAGATCAATGATGTTTGCTCTTCTCCATTGTGTTTCGTGATTAACCAGTGAGACCATCAACATGCGTATGGAAGAACGTTGCCAACCGTGTAGCATTAACTGGTTTCAACGTGAGAGTAGTGAAGACGAGCAACCTTGAAGCATGTAGAGCTGCCTGCATGGCCGAGCCTTACTGTCGCGCTATCGACTTCAGACAAAGAAGTCAAGACTGTTCATTGAATGGTCGCGATTCAGAATATGTTCGTCTTGATGGAGATATGTGGTACGTGTACCAAGAACTGGCTTGTGACGGTGAGTTTGGCATTTCCCATCACATTATGACCTTGAGTTATACATTGTAGGTGCATTTAGACAAAATCAAGGCTGGTTAGAGGCACAAACAATTCTTTGGAAATTTAGTAACAACGTATGAGCCACAATCTGTCCATTTATCCTGGCCTTACTTCGTCCAGAAAATACGAATTTACTGGGGTACACATCAGCCATAGAACATCCATTTTTCACCCGCCTCACAATCACCACATTATGAATTCAGATTGATTGACAAGAATCGTGAATCAGTATTTAGATTGACAAGCATTGATCCATTTCATTGCGACAATGTAGTCTTTGAATCATTTCACAGGTCGCATTGCTAGCTGTGGCTGTACCGGTGACCCTCATTGTCAAGGCTTTGACCAAGGACCCATGCTGCACTTTATGGGTTCGTGTTCGTACACCTTGATGAGGGACAACTGCGCAAATGGTGTTCCTTCTGGCGAAGCAACAACTGAGGTCATCGCTAATTATCGTAAAGATCATCCCTTTGCATCTGTGTCTTACGTACGAGAGGTCACAGTTAAGATCGACAACGATGTGAGTTTAATGAATAATGAATTAATGTCATATGTAATAAATATGATTCTCCTTAGCTAAGAAATAAAAATACGCAATGTCTTTTCTTTAGGTGATCGTGATCAACAAAGGGCGAGTAGTAACAGTAAATGGCGGTCAGATTCATGGCAGTCCTTACAAAGTCAATGAAAATGTTCAAATCTCAAGCACATTTGGTAATGTGGTAAGTACAATCAATTTAGAGTTAGTATTCAAATAAGAGTGACTGATTGCTTTCTGATATTAAGACGTGATTGTCTGTATTTTCATGCGAGTTTAGTACGTCACACAAGAGGGTGGTATCCGCGTTAAGTATGACGGAGTACACGCCGTCTATGTCTCTATCACAGCCAGCCAGGCTGGCAAGGTGTGTGGAATCTGTGGCGACGCCAACGGTGACCCCAATAACGACTGGACCATTGGACCTTCAGATCTTTGCATGGACAAGTATCCATCAGCTGTCACTGGTCAAGTGGTATGTTTATTACTTTTTTTGGCCATTTTTTTTCCAACCCAAATTCAGCTCATGCTTGGGGTTATCCCAAATGCAAATGCTTTACATTAACACAACCAATAGTCACTGGTGTTTGATATAATTCACTTGCAGACACGTGACCTCAACGTCATGGGAACATCGTGGACTCACTCATTGGATAGCGACTCAACCTGTGCCAAGGAGTGCCCAACACCACCCACCCCTCCTGGTTGTACGACAGTAAGCCATACTAAGGCAGAAGAACATTGTAACATCTTACGAGACACCAATGGCCCATTCAAAGTGAGACGCATTGCATAAAGTCCTGATAATTAACGTTGATTTACCGTGCAAACAACGCAAGAACGTGAATATAGGCCAATATAAGCTTGATTAGATTAAGAAATTTTTGAAACTGGTAACGTTGTCCACAAAATCATCGCAACATTGTTTACCTTCTCACGCAGGATTGTTTGGCTGCCATGACACCAGCGCAACGAGAAGTCCATTTTGACAACTGTGTCTTCGACTCATGTTCCTTGGAGATATTTGACAATATTGTATGTACATTTGGTGAAGCTCTCGCTGACGAATGCATGAACCAAAATGATATGGAAGTCTCCTGGAGAACAAATAGTTTTTGTCGTAAGTCCATAATTCGTTCTGATTTGAAATAATACTCTTTATGAAGCCGATCAAAATGATTATCTTGATTGAATGACTGTCTTCCCAGCATTGGACTGTCCAAGTGGAATGACATATAAGACGTGTGGAAACCCATGCATGCCCACCTGTTCGGATCTAGAGGGGACGAATTGTGGCATACCTGATGGTGTGTGTGAAGCTGGTTGCTTCTGTGAGAGTGGCAAGGTGTTTGATGGACAAAAATGTATTTCACAAAGCTCTTGCGGATGTCAGGATCCAGATCAAGGCGTTATTGTTGCGGTAGGTACAACGTGGAACGATGGTAATATTGTGAAATGAACCACGCTGCTCTCAAATTACACTGAATATATATCAATGACAATGAGCGTCCTTTGAAATCTAGGTCGGTACATCTTTCGTGAAAGACGACTGCAGCCAAACGTGCACATGTAATTCTCCTGGGGCAGCACTCTCTTGCACTAATACGCCATGCACAGGACTTGAGCAGTGTAAATTGCAAGATGGAGTCCGAGGTTGTTATTGCGATGCCCCCGCAATCATGGTGGATGGTCAATGCCGCGGTAATTGCTTGCATATAATACAGGTGCATTTTCGTGAAGCTGCACAAAATACCATTCCATGAGCTCATTTCGATTATTTTGTCCGCAGATGCTTCATTTGCTTGCGGCTTACCTAAGGATGTAGGGGTTGGCAGTGGATCTGAGGGAAGATTTTTCTTCAACAAGGACAAATGTAAATGCCTAGCTTTCACATACAAAGGAGAGGGTGGAAACTTAAACAATTTCGCCAGCAAAGACGAGTGCTATGCATCCTGCACAGGTTTTGAACCCCCGGGTAAGTCAATGGACTCTCATATGAAACGAACGTACTATGAGCTGAATCTACGCGAGATCCCTTTCAGTTTTGTATCTCGTTAGCTCTCTAGTTGTGTCGTGAGGCTCACTACTTGACGATCAAAGCACGTTAAGATAAACATATTCGAACCGCTATCACGGATATTCTTTGCAAGAAAAAAGCCCATCCATATAATCAATTTGTCGACATAAAAAACAACAGCAAGATGTTTGGTAAGGATATGCAACGTGGGTTTAAATATATGATTGATTTGTGACACAGCCGAGTGTATGGAACCTGTTTCCCCCGGTAACTGCGACGAATCGCAACAAAAGTTTTATTACCACTCTGGTAGCAACAAGTGCAAAAAGTTCACCTACTCTGGCTGCGGAGGTTCGGCTAACCGTTTCGATGGAAAAAACCGCTTGTAGGAATCTATGCAAGGTGAGGCCACGTCAAAGTATACATTATGATCATTCTAGGTTGATATAGTTCGTGTAACTGGCGATATATTTGAACCTTTTTTAATTCGTTCCTGCGGTGTTGTTGCAGAGATGCTAGGCCAATAGGATGCGTGCCAGCAGATACTTTAACAATTTATCAAGAAGAGTATTTGTTCCAGTAATTAATTATAAACTTTGCTAACAACTTCTTTTTTTGTGAATTTTGTTCTCATAAAAAAACAAGGAAAGCGGCAACGTGCTGCTTTCATGGAATCTAAGTATATAAATATACCTGTACCTTTCTGACGATATCATTAAAGTGTAAATGCAGACCGCATTCCCTGTCTTTTCCGTTGAATTTTCCACTTAATTCACGAGTTTGTCTCACATACTTGTATCAGCTGATCTTATCTCATTCCCCACAAAACTCGGCAGTTAATATTCTACTTACATGAATTTAAGTTTGTGAGTTCAATTTTTTTCATTTATGGATACATCAAAGTTCAATGCAACTGCGTATACCGCACGCCAACTGCAGAGTTCTAGTTACGTTCGCAATATAATACGATACATGTTGTACCTAAACGTTAGGGTCCCTGGTACCGTATGGGCTTCTTATTAAGAGTAATATCGGCTTTCATCGCTGGCTGTTAGCGAAGAAGGTGAGATTTATTATTAAATATGCAGTGGTAATTCAGTGGTGGTTGTCATAGTTGAAATAACTTTCAGTATCTATCTGCAACAAGTCTAGGTTCCCATTCCCTCGCGCCTCTACACCCTGACTGCAACAAATCTCTCGCTTAAGGGTCGTGTGACAGATAACCTAGAAAACTGCGTAATTGTGCCAGGTTTCTAAACGCACATTGCTGTTACGTCATCTTTGTTACGCTGAAGTTATGGGGCGTCAAGCGCGAACGCGGCTCAAGAGCGTTGATTGGCCGGCCACGTAAAATACTGAGTATTGTCCAATTTGGAAAACGGATTTCCGGTTAGAGTTCCTGGCCACATGTATTGCACACATACTATGAGGCGGTGAAGAGAAGCAAACCCCCAGGGTCGAGGGACGTTCACTAATCTGCAACTCCGGGGTACGAAATACCAGCTATTCCAGAATTCTGATAACAAAGTTAAAATGAATATGTATTGGATTGTACCACCCCAAGCATCCAGAACACTTTTCCAAATAGCGTTGTATGAATGAGACGACATCAGAATCTTAAATACATATAAACCGTACTTTAGCTGTTCATTAATTTAATCACGCACTCATTCACTCGGTCTACATACACTCGCTTACACAGTCACTCACTCAGGTGCTCACTTAACCAGTCATTAACGCACTCATTCATTCACTCATTCATTAACTAACTCAATCTATTACTCGCCCATTTACTCATTGACTCATTTACTCACGCGCCCAATCGTTCGCACCCTCACTTACCCGCTCGCTCATTTAAATAAGATCCCGCCGTTTGGCATGCTATTTCTTCTTTGATACTATCATAGGTACGGTACAGTCCTATAACAAGGGGGGGGGGGGGCGGTCAATAAAGAAATGACCCCTGTCATTATATTCTACACTTACACACAAAAATAAACAATTTGTTTTACTCGCTTGTCTGCAAATCAGAGGGTCATTCTGATATTATGTCATGATTTATAATACTCAGTGAAAATGCCATTTCTATAAACAAACAATGAACCGGTAAATTGCTCTTTGCTTGCTCTTATTAAATCGACGTCCATAATACAACACATATCATGCGTAGGGGTTGTACGAAATACATTTCTTGGAGGGCAGAATCGGATATGCCATATTTTATGGCTTGAGATTTATTACGCCTAGCAATTTATCCGTATTGCCATTTGAGACAAAACGACATTCAAGTTCACCATAATAAATCATCATTCACGAGATCAAAAAACGCTTGAATCATTTATATCATAAGACAATCAGCCTTCTAGTGTAACGGGAAACGTATATGATTTATGATTGAGCCCAGTTGGACAAATGCCCGTACCGATATAGATTGAAGTGTCGTCTGGCAATTACTTAACGGAAAATGGCCAACGCAGATCTCAAAACAAGGATTGACAAAGAATTGGTTTTGCGTTGACAGTTCTCCTGTAGATGATTGCGCTTCTTCAGTAGACGTTTGAACATGCAAAAAGCACATTGAATAATAATAATAGGATCAGGTGATGCAGTCTCGATCCTCGTCGGGTTATTTTGCTGTTTCAGAGCTTGTGTAGCCAATAAATGATTCGTTCGACCACAATGGTATGAGAAGGTAACACGAATCCCCCATTATGTCTGTAAAATTGCCGATAAAGTCATGGCTTATGATAATTTGCTCACTACTGGGACAAAGGTGTGGTTCCTAAAGATGCTGCATTTAAATCATCAATTTTCATCTTTGCCCAGTAAATGATCACATGATTTGTTAAAACCGCTGATTTTACCAAATTTAATCCCCCTATTATAAACACTTGTTTAATAAACGTACTTAACGCATTGGTGTTGACATATGTGTAATTAATGCTAAGTAGACGTGGTATGCCGACAATATGACAATTAGTTGGATTCCGCGTTGATAAATAAGCATGCACAAAAAATGCATGATTTTACAGTTGATCACGATATAGGTCACGATATAGGTCTGCAGATATTATTATATGTACAACCCGGGCTCGTTAGGGCATATATATATATATATATATATATATATATATATATATATATATATATATATATATATATATATATATATATATATATATATATATATATATATATATATATATATATATATATATATATATATATATATATATATATATATATATATATCTCTATCTCTCTCTCTCTCTCTCTCTCTATCTCTCTCTCTCTATCTCTCTCTCTCTCTATCTCTCTATATCTCTCTCTCTCTATAACATGATTGATTGGAGGTTACATAATGCATTTTTTCAAGCTGGTCCGAATATCTGTCTCCATTTGTGGAGTTTCACCATACTGAAAATCCAATCCCTCTTTGAAGTATTTGTTTGTTATTCAACCTGTAGCAAAAACATATCACATAACAATCCAATGCAGATATCGTGTATATTATCAGATTCCGCAAGATGTTGGATAGAAAAAAGAGTTATTTTGTGACTTTGTATACTTCGTCCATTGAAAATGCCAACAAGTGAAATACGTGCTGCATAATATTATTGTCCACGGAAACAAAACTGAAATTACGTCAGACGCTGTTGATGTTTACTATAGTCAGTGATTCGTACTTATATCGAGCCATACACTCTCCTGCAGGTTGTTAGAAATCTAATAATATGTTACGATTGTAATGATATTTTTGTCACAAGGTGGTGGCCAATTTAATAAATATTATTTTCCCCACAATAGTCGGCCAAGTATTGATGGA
Source organism: Urechis unicinctus (assembly GCA_034190875.2). Classification (NCBI taxonomy): domain Eukaryota; kingdom Metazoa; phylum Annelida; class Polychaeta; order Xenopneusta; family Urechidae; genus Urechis; species Urechis unicinctus. Next base: position 10,887,283 of record CM067353.1, read on the forward strand.
CCAATGTAAGGTTATGCAAGGTGTGGAAAATCTACATCCAAGCCACGTACCACCATTGTTTTCCAAGATACAAAACAATGTCTTATTATGAAACTTTATCACCAATATAACGCACTCCAGAGAAAATGCGTCATTTTGACATCGCATGTTTTGTTAAGGGAGACAAAATCTGCAATAACTGCAAGTAATAAAGCTAAGAGTTTATTATGCAGCGCATGACAAATAAGTTTTTGTTACGTCTGAATCCTACACAGTGTATGTCGATTTTGTTACAGCAGAATGTACTGCTACGCATTCCACAGCAGACCTAATTGCACGTGATTTTATTAGTTCATTCATTAACGTCTATTCATTGAATACACTCGCATACAGCATCTTTAAAAAAGATGAATTCACCAATCTCTCAATTCATCCAGCATATGCATGTGCTATTTCCTTTGTATTTCAATTGCGTTGTTTGAAACTAACTGGGACAATAAATATGGGAATATTCATCGGCCTGCAACATTTTGAAAAGGTCAGATACCAGTGGATATATAGAATCCCCTTGCATAACGAACACTAAAAGGACCCACTGTCGGTGCTTTGACACTCTACATCGTAGCAATAAATGGTCTCGGTGCTGTTGGATCATCAACGAATTCCTACTGCAACCATCATACCTACATTTTATATGTACGAACAATTGCTGCTGTCAAGTGAAATGTGTCAAGTCGACAGCGAGCAACGGAGCGAGGCAGTGGACATCTTCTCTGTGGGATTAAACCTCTTGTCACATCCATGTCATTTCGCTTGATGACTTAGGGGGCTGAGAGTCTTGCAACCTGGTGAAACGATAAATAACTCATACGATTCCAAGTCTTAGTGTTAATATATATATATATATATATATATATATATATATATAGATATATATATATATATATATATATATAGAGAGATATATATATATATATATATATATATATATATATATATATATATATATATATATATATATATATATATATATATATATATATATATATATATATATATATATCTATATATATATACATATATATATATATATATATATATATATATATATATATATATATATATATATATATATATATATATATATATATATATATATATATATATATAACATATATATATATATATATATATATATATATATATATATATATATATATATATATATATATATATATATATATATATATATATATATATATATATATATATGTATGTATTAAATACCTATAAATATATGCACATTAATGAAGCCTCTTTTAATTTTGTTATGCATATGAACACCAAATAACTTATCGGCAAGGCTTCTTCCAGGATATCTATGCGACTGCTCATTGCATGTTTTTTTTTTGTATTATGATTATTGATACATTATACAATGAGATCAAACCAGACGAATTTCAGAATGACGTAATGCAACAAACAGTACTGCTGACCTATGCAAGTATGTCTTTTTACACATGTTTTAACGCATAGCGCAGGAGCAGAGCCTCGTTTGATTTGCGGTATATATTACATTTACGATTATTTGATGGTTTCAGTGTTAGAATCAATCTTGAAACAATCGATGCCTATGATTTTCATTGATAAAATAAGTTCAGTTCTTGGTGGTTCTGATCGTGCATTAGATGCATGTACTCTGGTTGGGTCAGCTTTTCGATGCCGTTACCATAAACAAACAATGAATCGAGAAATTGCATGGTGGACCCTATATTCGTTGCCACGGTGAATTTTGGTATATTTTGCGGCAGTTTCTTTCATTAACACGACGGTTATATTAAAACATATATCAGGCGGAAGTACTGAACGAAACGCATCCGTAGAGTACCACCGGAGATAACAAATGCGCTAGATTTCGTGGCTTAAGTTTCATTTTTGTTTGCGCCCAGCAGTTTATCCGCCTTACCATAAATACTGATTTTTAAAACTTGCCTTTTGATGTCCGCCTTGAATGACTTTCTGGCAAGAGGCTTTTCCACCAATCATCCAAAGAAGATGAAAACGCATCAACCTCGGGCTGCTGTGTTATATAGAACAGCTGTCATCATTAAGCTGTCGCCATTCGTCCATGGCTTAGCTCAATTTCGCTAAGTGCAGTTACAAACAAGCCAACTCGATGATGCTGAAGTCGTTCAACTTGGCAAATATTTGATATCTATGCAAAACGTGCGACTTGATATTTTTAGACATCTGGATGCACCTTTCTTAAGCCAAAAGCCGAATGAAGGGTGATAGTATTTCATTAGGACACTTTAGGAGAGCACCGTCAGTGCAATTCGAGTATTTAACACTTTTTTGCAGGCCCCTGATGAAAACTGTGGTTTCACTGATAACTCATGTGTTCAAATCTTGCAGCAATTCTGAAAACTGTATTTATAGCCTCATTATTATAAGAAAGGGGCAACGTCGGAACTTGATATAAAGTTTGACATTGACGTTCTGAGCTTAACAATATTGAGCTCATAACCACTGACGTAAGCCAAAGAGATTATTCAGTTAGAGCTAATTGGTATAATTAACATATTGAATTGATGAGGCCTCGATGTGCAATATGTTACACGCAGTTAGGAAAGGTATACGGAATACATTCGTTCCGTGACATAATTGATGGGATAATTGGACTGGAACATGTGTTGCTTGCAGCGCTAAATAGGTTAGTGATTCAAAGATAAACACACACACACATGCATATTTCAATATGCATATATATATATATATATATATATATATATATATATATATATATATATATATATATATATATATATATATATATATATATATATATATATATATATATATATATACAATATGCAGCAGGTATATATATATACACATGAGATATGAATATTTGTATAAATAGATATATATGTACATACATACAAAAAATATGGATATATAAACATATATATATGTATATATATATATATATATATATATATATATATATATATTTGTATATATATATATGTACTTATATGAATATATATATATATATATATGTATATATTCACATATATTTATATACATGTATATACCCCAATCGTTATAAAGCATACCATTAAGACATTGGTTTGGGGTAAATCAAACAATCCAACTTTACCAGCACATTTAGATGAGTACATTCTACAACCAGGCACACATTTCGTACGCCACGAGAAGGGATAATTCCCGAAAATCTCACGTTTGTTTTGTTCCACGATTTTTTGTTGCTTATTGTATCAGTAACTAGCAACTGAAAAGCAACCACCATATTGCTAAGTAACAACAAGATCCTGTTCGTAGATTAGTGAGCATGATGACGACAACTGAAACATGACAAATTATGACTCGCTGTTTATCTACAAATCTTGCATTCTCATATTATCATTTTATTAGGGCTGTGCTGCTGGCTGCGCCATTACACTTGACATATCATTTAGCACAAACAATGTTCAATCTATCATTTATGACCGGATAGCATTTCAACTCAACTGAATTAAGGAAAATACTTGATAATGTGCTTGGACTAAATACAGCAGACGTTTATAACGTCATATTACGGACGTTTGACTAGATTATCATTTTGTCCTGTCACATCTGCAGAGGTATATAATAAAATGCTATAAAGTAATATTGCATGCTGGTTGAATAAATAAAAGTTAATATAATACGGGCAGAATTCTCAGATGCGTCCAATGCTGCAGCTGCTACCATGTGCCTCCCTCCGCTATCGTATGACAACCCTATCACTATGTTACGACCATTAGATTGACTATATTATCATTAATGACTGTAACATCTGTATATTGGATGCTCGTTGAATACTTAATGGGCCGAATTGTCAGAATTTCCCATTGCAACAGCTGCTTCCGGGTCCACCCTACCCACCATAACACCCCGACGACGCTTCTAACGCAATGTTCAACAAAATTATTTGCCAACATTACTTGTTCATGTACAATTACATAATATAATGCGTCATATTAGGCGCCGCAACAGATGATTAGTACATCTATAAATAGGCAGAATTTCAATTCTTGCCAAAACTGGTCAGAGACACCTGGCTGACACCATGAAGGCTACATTGTTTCTCACTGCTGTTCTCTACTTAGGTAAGTACCAATATAAAACCACTCGGAACCAAGCTCAAAACTAATTTTTGGATATTCGAGTTGCAGCAAATGTCCGACGGTCATGGCGCAATATAAAACTAGGGTGTAAATCACGAATTCGCTAATTGGTTATACCGTAGTGTTTGATTGTATTTGACAATCGCAGCAATATCAGTGACGAATCGTTTCCTATTCGTTTTTATTATTTTATAGTATCTGTGTGATGTTTGGATTTCTGCCTTCACATGCTAGGAAATCATGTGTGTGAACTCATTTTCTAGTGCCAAATGCTTGTGCTGGATGCATCTGGATTGGTCCAACCAACCAAAAGGCCTTATCTGGTCACAACATTCAAGTTTTGAACCGACAGAGTCTAGCAAGCTGTAAGGCCGCCTGTGAGAGAACGGCCGGGTGTAAATCGATTGACCTGAGATCGGATGGCTCCTGCTCACTCAACAACAAGAACGTAGAGGAAGTGGCGCAACTCGACTATGACCGCAATTATGTCTATTATGAATTGGCGTGTGAAGGTTTGTAAGAGTATGATAAAAAGAAAATGTCACTACTATTCTGTTATTCGACAAAAGGCACAAATAGAGTGAAAGTGCAGATCAATGATGTTTGCTCTTCTCCATTGTGTTTCGTGATTAACCAGTGAGACCATCAACATGCGTATGGAAGAACGTTGCCAACCGTGTAGCATTAACTGGTTTCAACGTGAGAGTAGTGAAGACGAGCAACCTTGAAGCATGTAGAGCTGCCTGCATGGCCGAGCCTTACTGTCGCGCTATCGACTTCAGACAAAGAAGTCAAGACTGTTCATTGAATGGTCGCGATTCAGAATATGTTCGTCTTGATGGAGATATGTGGTACGTGTACCAAGAACTGGCTTGTGACGGTGAGTTTGGCATTTCCCATCACATTATGACCTTGAGTTATAAATTGTAGGTGCATTTAGACAAAATCAAGGCTGGTTAGAGGCACAAACAATTCTTTGAAAATTTAGTAACAACGTATGAGCCACAATCTGTCCATTTATCCTGGCCTTACTTCGTCCAGAAAATACGAATTTACTGGGGTACACATCAGCCATAGAACATCCATTTTTCACCGCCTCACAATCACCACATTATGAATTCAGATTGATTGACAAGAATCGTGAATCAGTATTTAGATTGACAAGCATTGATCCATTTCATTGCGACAAGTAGTCTTTGAATCATTTCACAGGTCGCATTGCTAGCTGTGGCTGTACCGGTGACCCTCATTGTCAAGGCTTTGACCAAGGACCCATGCTGCACTTTATGGGTTCGTGTTCGTACACCTTGATGAGGGACAGCTGCGCAAATGGTGTTCCTTCTGGCGAAGCAACAACTGAGGTCATCGCTAATTATCGTAAAGATCATCCCTTTGCATCTGTGTCTTACGTACGAGAGGTCACAGTTAAGATCGACAACGATGTGAGTTTAATGAATAATGAAATTAATGTCATATGTAATAAATATGATTCTCCTTAGCTAAGAAATAAAAAAACGCAATGTCTTTTCTTTAGGTGATCGTGATCAACAAAGGGCGAGTAGTAACAGTAAATGGCGGTCAGATTCATGGCAGTCCTTACAAAGTCAATGATAATGTTCAAATCTCAAGCACATTTGGTAATGTGGTAAGTACAATCATTATAGAGTTAGTATTCAAATAAGAGTGACTGATTGCTTTCTGATATTAAGACGGTGATTGTCTGTTTTTTTCATGCGAGTTTAGTACGTCACACAAGAGGGTGGTATCCGCGTTAAGTATGACGGAGTACACGCCGTCTATGTCTCTATCACAGCCAGCCAGGCTGGCAAGGTGTGTGGAATCTGTGGCGACGCCAACGGTGACCCCAATAACGACTGGACCATTGGACCTTCAGATCTTTGCATGGACAAGTATCCATCAGCTGTCACTGGTCAAGTGGTATGTTTATTACTTTTATTGGCCATTTTTTTTACCAACCCAAATTCAGCTCATGCTTGGGGTTATCCCAAATGCAAATGCTTTACATTAACACAACCAATAGTCACTGGTGTTTGATATAATTCACTTGCAGACACGTGACCTCAACGTCATGGGAACATCGTGGACTCACTCATTGGATAGCGACTCAACCTGTGCCAAGGAGTGCCCAACACCACCCACCCCTCCTGGTTGTACGACAGTAAGCCATACTAAGGCAGAAGAACATTGTAACATCTTACGAGACACCAATGGCCCATTCAAAGTGAGACACATTGCATAAAGTCCTGATAATTAACGTTGATTTACCGTGCAAACAACGCAAGAACGTGAATATAGGCCAATATAAGCTTGATTAGATTAAGAAATTTTTGAAACTGGTAACGTTGTTCACAAAATCATCGCAACATTGTTTACCTTCTCACGCAGGATTGTTTGGCTGCCATGACACCAGCGCAACGAGAAGTCCATTTTGACAACTGTGTCTTCGACTCATGTTCCTTGGAGATATTTGACAATATTGTATGTACATTTGGTGAAGTTCTCGCTGACGAATGCATGAACCAACATGATAAGGAAGTCTCCTGGAGAACAAATAGTTTTTGTCGTAAGTCCATAATCCGTTCTGATTTGAAATAATACTCTTTATGAAGCCGATCAAAATGATTATCTTGATTGAATGACTGTCTTCCCAGCATTGGACTGTCCAAGTGGAATGACATATAAGACGTGTGGAAACCCATGCATGCCCACCTGTTCGGATCTAGAGGGGAAGAATTGTGGCATACCTGATGGTGTGTGTGAAGCTGGTTGCTTCTGTGAGAGTGGCAAGGTGTTTGATGGACAAAAATGTATTTCACAAAGCTCTTGCGGATGTCAGGATCCAGATCAAGGCGTTATTGTTGCGGTAGGTACATCGTGGAACGATGGTAATATTGTGAAATGAACCACGCTGCTCTCAAATTACACTGAATATATATCAATGACAATGAGCGTCCTTTGAAATCTAGGTCGGTACATCTTTCGTGAAAGACGACTGCAGCCAAACGTGCACATGTAATTCTCCCGGGGCAGCACTCTCTTGCACTAATACGCCATGCACAGGACTTGAGCAGTGTAAATTGCAAGATGGAGTCCGAGGTTGTTATTGCGATGCCCCCGCAATCATGGTGGATGGTCAATGCCGCGGTAATTGCTTGCTATAATACAGGTGCATTTTCGTGAAGCTGCACAAAATACCATTCCATGAGCTCATTTCGATTATTTTGTCCGCAGATGCTTCATTTGCTGTGGATCTGAGGGAAGATTTTTCTTCAACAAGGACAAATGTAAATGCCTAGCTTTCACATACAAAGGAGAGGGTGGAAACTTAAACAATTTTGCCAGCAAAGACGAGTGCTATGCATCCTGCACAGGTTTTGAACCCCCGGGTAAGTCCATGGACTCTCATATGAAACGAACGTACTATGAGCTGAATCTTCGCGAGATCCCTTTCAGTTTTGTATCTCGTTAGCTCTCTAGTTGTGTCGTGAGGCTCACTACTTGACGATCAAAGCACGTTAAGATAAACATATTCGAACCGCTATCACGGATATTCTTTGCAAGAAAAAAGCCCATCCATATAATCAATTTGTCGACATAAAAAACCACAGCAAGATGTTTGGTAAGGATATGCAACGTGGGTTTAAATATATGATTGATTTGTGACACAGCCGAGTGTATGGAACCTGTTTCCCCCGGTAACTGCGACGAATCGCAACAAAAGTTTTATTACCACTCTGGTAGCAACAAGTGCAAAAAGTTCACCTACTCTGGCTGCGGAGGTTCGGCTAACCGTTTCGATGGAAAAACCGCTTGTAGGAATCTATGCAAGGTGAGGCCACGTCAAAGTATACATTATGATCATTCTAGGTTGATATAGTTCGTGTAACTGGCGATATATTTGAACCTTTTTTAATTCGTTCCTGCGGTGTTGTTGCAGAGATGCTAGGCCAATAGGATGCGTGCCAGCAGATACTTTAACAATTTATCAAGAAGAGTATTTGTTCCAGTAATTAATTATAAACTTTGCTAACAACTTCTTTTTTTGTGAATTTTGTTCTCATAAAAAAACAAGGAAAGCGGCAACGTGCTGCTTTCATGGAATCTAAGTATATAAATATACCTGTACCTTTCTGACGATATCATTAAAGTGTAAATGCAGACCGCATTCCCTGTCTTTTCCGTTGAATTTTCCACTTAATTCACGAGTTTGTCTCACATACTTGTATCAGCTGATCTTATCTCATTCCCCACAAAACTCGGCAGCTAATATTCTACTTACATGAATTTAAGTTTGTGAGTTCAATTTTTTTCATTTATGGATACATCAAAGGTTCAATGCAACTGCGTATACCGCACGCCAACTGCAGAGTTCTAGTTACGTTCGCAATATAATACGATACATGTTGTACCTAAACGTTAGGGTCCCTGGTACCGTATGGGCTTCTTATTAAGAGTAATATCGGCTTTCATCGCTGGCTGTTAGCGAAGAAGGTGAGATTTATTATTAAATATGCAGTGGTAATTCAGTGGTTGTCATAGTTGAAATAACTTTCAGTATCTATCTGCAACAAGTCTAGGTTCCCATTCCCTCGCGCCTCTACACCCTGACTGCAACAAATCTCTCGCTTAAGGGTCGTGTGACAGATAACCTAGAAAACTGCGTAATTGTGGCCAGGTTTCTAAACGCACATTGCTGTTACGTCATCTTTGTTACGCTGAAGTTATGGGGCGTCAAGCACGAACGCGGCTCAAGAGCGTTGATTGGCCGGCCACGTAAAATACTGAGTATTGTCCAATTTGGAAAACGGATTTCCGGTTAGAGTTTCTGGCCACATGTATTGCACACATACTCTGAGGCGGTGAAGAGAAGCAAACCCCCAGGGTCGAGGGACGTTCACTAATCTGCAACTCCGGGGTACGAAATACCAGCGATTCCAGAATTCTGATTACAAAGTTAAAATGAATATGTATTGGATTGTACCACCCCAAGCATCCAGAACACTTTTCCAAATAGCGTTGTATGAATGAGACGACATCAGAATCTTAAATACATATAAACCGTACTTTAGCTGTTCATTAATTTAATCACGCACTCATTCACTCGGTCTACATACACTCGCTTACACAGTCACTCACTCAGGTGCTCACTTAACCAGTCATTAACGCACTCATTCATTCACTCATTCATTAACTAACTCAATCTATTACTCGCCCATTTACTCATTGACTCATTTACTCACGCGCCCAATCGTTCGCACCCTCACTTACCCGCTCGCTCATTTAAATAAGATCCCGCCGTTTGGCATGCTATTTCTTCTTTGATACTATCATAGGTACGGTACAGTCCTATAACAAGGGGGGGGGGCGGTCAATAAAGAAATGACCCCTGTCATTATATTCTACACTTACACACAAAAATAAACAATTTGTTTTACTCGCTTGTCTGCAAATCAGAGGGTCATTCTGCCATTTCTATAAACAAACAATGAACCGGTAAATTGCTCTTTGCATGCTCTTATTAAATCGACGTCCATAATACAACACATATCACATATGCGTAGGGGTTGTACGAAATACATTTCTTGGAGGGCAGAATCGGATATGCCATATTTTATGGCTTGAGATTTATTACGCCTAGCAATTTATCCGTATTGCCATTTGAGACAAAACGACATTCAAGTTCACCATAATAAATCATCATTCACGAGATCAAAAACGCTTGAATCATTTATATCATAAGACAATCAGCCTTCTAGTGTAACGGGAAACGTATATGATTTATGATTGAGCCCAGTTGGACAAATGCCCGTACCGATATAGACTGAAGTGTCGTCTGGCAATTACTTAACGGAAAATGGCCAACGCAGATCTCAAAACAAGGATTGACAAAGAATTGGTTTTGCGTTGACAGTTCTCCTGTAGATGATTGCGCTTCTTCAGTAGACGTTTGAACATGCAAAAAGCACATTGAATAATAATAATAGGATCAGGTGATGCAGTCTCGATCCTCGTCGGGTTATTTTGCTGTTTCAGAGCTTGTGTAGCCAATAAATGATTCGTTCGACCACAATGGTATGAGAAGGTAACACGAATCCCCCATTATGTCTGTAAAATTGCCGATAAAGTCATGGCTTATGATAATTTGCTCACTACTGGGACAAAGGTGTGGTTCCTAAAGATGCTGCATTTAAATCATCAATTTTCATCTTTGCCCAGTAAATGATCACATGATTTGTTAAAACCGCTGATTTTACCAAATTTAATCCCCCTATTATAAACACTTGTTTAATAAACGTACTTAACGCATTGGTGTTGACATATGTGTAATTAATGCTAAGTAGACGTGGTATGCCGACAATATGACAATTAGTTGGATTCCGCGTTGATAAATAAGCATGCACAAAAAATGCATGATTTTACAGTTATGATCACGATATAGGTCTGCAGATATTATTATACGTACACGGCTCGTTAGGGCAACCCGGGCTCGTTAGGGCAGAGAGATATATATATATATATATATATATATATATATATATATATATATATATATATATAGATATATATATATATATATATATATATATATATATATATATATATATATATATATCTATATATCTATATATATATATATATATATATATATATATATATATATATATATATATATATATATATATATATATGCATATATAACATGATTGGAGGTTACATAATGCATTTGTTCAAGCTGGTCCGAATATCTGTCTCCATTTGTGGAGTTTCACCATACTGAAAATCCAATCCCTCTTTGAAGTATTTGTTATTCCACCTGTAGCAAACATATCACATAACAATCCAATGCAGATATCGTGTATATTATCAGATTCCGCAAGATGTTGGATAGAAAAAAGAGTTATTTTGTGACTTTGTATACTTCGTCCATTGAAAATGCCAACAAGTGAAATACGTGCTGCATAATATTATTGTCCACGGAAACAAAACTGAAATTACGTCAGACGCTGTTGATGTTTACTATAGTCAGTGATTCGTACTTATATCGAGCCATACACTCTCCTGCAGGTTGTTAGAAATCTAATAATATGTTACGATTGTAATGATATTTTTGTCACAAGGTGGTGGCCAATTTAATAAATATTATTTTCCCCACAATAGTCGGCCAAGTATTGATGGACCAATGTAAGGTTATGCAAGGTGTGGAAAATCTACATCCAAGCCACGTACCACCATTGTTTTCCAAGATACAAAACAATGTCTTATTATGAAACTTTATCACCAATATATACCGCACTCAAGAGAAAATGCGTCATTTTGACATCGCATGTTTTGTTAAGGGAGACAAAATCTGCAATAACTGCAAGTAATAAAGCTAAGAGTTTATTATGCAGCGCATGACAAATAAGTTTTTGTTACGTCTGAATCCTACACAGTGTATGTCGATTTTGTTACAGCAGAATGTACTGCTGCTACGCATTCCACAGCAGACCTAATTGCACGTGATTTTATTAGTTCATTCATTAACGTCTATTCATTGAATACACTCGCATACAGCATCTTTAAAAAAGATGAATTCACCAATCTCTCAATTCATCCAGCATATGCATGTGCTATTTCTTTTGTATTTCAATTGCGTTGTTTGAAACTAACTGGGACAATAAATATGGGAATATTCATCGGCCTGCAACATTTTGAAAAGGTCAGATACCAGTGGATATATAGAATCCCCTTGCATAACGAACACTAAAAGGACCCACTGTCGGTGCTTTGACACTCTACATCGTAGCAATAAATGGTCTCGGTGCTGTTGGATCATCAACGAATTCCCACTGCAACCATCATACCTACATTTTATATGTACGAACAATTGCTGCTGTCAAGTGAAATGTGTCAAGTCGACAGCGAGCAACGGAGCGAGGCAGTGGACATCTTCTCTGTGGGATTAAACCTCTTGTCACATCCATGTCATTTCGCTTGATGACTTAGGGGGCTGAGAGTCTTGCAACCTGGTGAAACGATAAATAACTCATACGATTCCAAGTCTTAGTGTTAATATATATATATATATATATATATATATATATAGATATATATATATATATATATATATAGATATAGATATATATATATATATATAGAGATATATAGATGAGATAGATATATATATATATATATATCTATATATATGCTATATATATATATATATATATATATATACATATATATATACATATATATAT
>CM067353.1:10909694-10972194 GCA_034190875.2 Urechis unicinctus
ATATATATATATATATATATATATATATATATATATATATATATATATATATATATATATATATATATATATATATATATATATATATATATATATATATATATATATATATATATATATATATATATATTTATACATTGTTTGTATATATGTTTGGTACATTGAGTATGGTGACTTGAGATATTTTCTTGTGTCTTTTGATTGTGCAGTTGTTAAACACATTGGCAGTACGTCAAGGATTTGATAATTTGATCGTTATCAATTTCAAAACGTTCGGGAAATATGGGTTTGCGATATGCGTTTCCTATTGTGTGTCTCATATACTGATCAAATGCTTCGATTGTCTTATTATGAACACATCATGAACCTGATTCTGACAGTCATGTTCTTACACATAAAAAAAGTTCATATGTTAATAATTAAATAAATTATCTAAATATATTTGGGATAAAATGCATCTTATTTTGAGAACTTTACATGCGTTGTGAGGTTGTTATGTATGTGTTAGTTTTAATATTGTGGTCGGAAATGTCAGTGATAATGATGCCAGATGTAGCCAAATCAATGATGTGGTTTGTGTCGCTGGCTGACGTGTATGAAATCAATGTTGTGCTTCCTAGCTCTTGCACTGGCTCTTGCTCTTGCACGCGGACGCCAGAATAACTACGAACACTTACTCACTCACTCACTCTGCTACTGACTCTTTCACGCACTCACTCACTCACTCACTCGTGCACTCACCCTTCAGGGTTTTTGTACGACCTCATCTAATGTAAGTTAATATGGGACTGGGTTGTCGGTACGTATAACACGTCGGCTATATCATTTGCTTGACACCCCAACAATTTATTTAGTTTTACCGATCTTCAGCTATCTTGTGTTGCCAACTACGAGAGTGCAAAATTGGTCAAAATGTGATTATACGCTCCGCTAAATTCCTTGGCGATTTGTATTCATCTGGCAGTGTCCCTACCACTTAGAATTATGACAGAGAGATCTTTCCTCGCATATGTTCGATGCACCTAAAGGTGAATAAAGAACTCATGAGGCGATATCCTTCACGCTTCATAACTACCTTTAGCTTTTAGTAAATTATGATTGGTAATTAACCACAAGATCATGTTTATAAATTGGATAAATATAATAGTTGTTGACCAAACAAATTTTATCGGGCATAGAGCAATTTCGAAATACTTTAACTGGAACGTTTTCGTCGCCAATTTGTTCGCCAGCGGACTACACTGTTTATCATAATGCTCATCGGGAGAGAAGAAATCCATTCCGCCTCATGGATGCTGTAATATGCAGAAGATTGCAAAGTGTTGTCCCATAAATCATGAATTCAATAACAATAATCAATATCGATGCCAGCGATAATCATATGTTCCAGACAATAGATTCGATTAATATTCATATTGTAGTCTCATCGCATGCTATATCCAGTTATAGGCGCATCTGTGTATAGACTACCTAGAATAGATTTTTCACTAACTACTTCATAACCAGCATTGACGTCCGATGTGAAGACGCTTATAATAACCACAATGGTCAAACCAGTCGGGAATGATTACACCAGGCAGTTAATCACGCGGGCCACATGCACTGGTACGCGGACATATACATTAAAAAATTGCTATTTAGCACATGGTTCATTTTGAAGGAGATTTATATCCTTGCTACAAATAACAAGTATATAATATTATGATCGACCCGCCAGAGTCCCTGTGGCTCAAAAGGGGTGTCACTAACTGCATAACAAGATTTGAAATTATATTTGAGAACATATATAGAATATATAAAATATATATATATATATATATATACATATATATATATATATATATATATATATATATATATAGATATATATATATATATATATATATATATATATATATATATATATATATATATATATATATATATATATATATATATATATATATATATATATATATATAAGCGACGACTCAACAAACATGAAGTCAATATAATATCATTGTTTCAGAAGAAATGCATGTTTATCTACTGTGATACGTTGGATAGTGCGATAGTGTGTGGCTTCACCGTGCCTTTAAACAGCGAAACCATTGCTCAAGTAGAGGGCTTACAGCAGAACGAAGAGCGCCAATTCTTTTACGGTGAGCATGTTATGCCATCGGTGTTTTGTCGGGTCCAGGTGCCGAAGCATCGTCTTTATGGACCGTCAAAATCAATCTTTAAAGCTGACGCAGTGTTATGGACTATAGCGCATGCTTGATTAGGTTCAACATGGCTGCTTGGAATAGCAATTGCGGTGATTGATTGCACCATACAGAAAATGTGTTAATAAGGCTGACATTGAGACATGGAAAAGCGATGTATATATCCCAATTAATCTCTCCACAGCACGCAATACCCTGCTTTACGCCTTTAGATTTTTATTACCACCAGATGGGAATGGGGTGCAGTATGAGAATCACTGCAATTATATATTTCTGTCCCTTTTAATATTGGTGACAAATGTATATGGAACATCGCGTTGCTGCAGCAAATACGCTGCATCCATTAGTTTATCGATTAGCTGAACATTGTGCGTCATTATAGTGCTAGGCACAATATCTCCATTTTGCTTGTAATGTATGCCTACGATTCGAAATGATTTAACTGTTCTGATGTATAATTAATAAGCACATCAAATGGAAAATGATTCGGAGGTAAAACCAGGCGATTGTTATTCCGCTCGTACACTGGTTACTAATGTACGACTATATTTTCTGCCACTCATTTATGTTCATTACACTGTGACAACCAAATCCACTTGAATACATTAAACCGACGCAGTAAATGGGCATGTGGGATATTTGACGGTAAAAGCAGTGTACACCAATAACAACAGGTTACGTTAAGGTTAGCGCCAAACAATTGAACAGTAGGGGCGAAAAGAGCGATGACAAAAAGGTTGAAATGTCATAAAGCTTCGCCTTCTTTTTAATTGGAATATGTATTTGGTGGATTTAATTTAGCTTCCGGCTCTCATATATTCGCACAAAATTGAGAAGTCGCCACAATGAGTATCATTGCTATTGAGGAGACCTTTTAATATATGGTCTATTCGTCGTATTTGTGATGCAACCAATTACCCTGAATCCCGCTTATGGCCATATACATGTATAAATATAAAAATATATATACATATATTGATAAATAAATATATATATATATATATATATATATATAAATATATATATAAATATCTATATATATATATATATATTTATATAAATATGAATACATCTATATATATAAATATATATATATAAATGTATATATCTATATAAATATATATATATATATATTAATATATTTATATTCAAAATATTTATATATATAAATTTATGTATATATATAAATATATATCAATATATATATATGTATATTTTCATAGTTATATATATAAATATATATATATAGCTACATATATATAATATATGTATATATATATATATATATATATATATATGTTTATATACATATATGTATTTTTATATAAATATATATATATATATGTATATAAATATATATATATATATATATATATATATATATATCTATATATATATATATATATATATATATATCTATATATCTATATATATATATATATATATATATATATATATATATATATACGCTGTTGGAAATTGATCCGATTGACATAAACTACTTTTACTTTGTCAGATTTATCTTATTCAGAGTGTTTGCGTATATTTTAAGTTACTTACAACGCCATTATTTTTTTCCTGCTACTCCTAATCCAAAAGTATGAATTGAGCTCATTACGATGTCTTTATTTCATTCAGTCCACGGTGAGTTGATAGAACCATGATACAATCTATCTATATAGCACATCTATTATCTTTATCAATAGGTAAAATGAAAAGAATTTTTTTTCATATGTTCATTTGTTTTATGGTTTATGAGGCGATTAAAATGCTTGAGATCATTGAGAGAAAGTTAGACTTAAGAATTGGCGTGATAAATATAAGAAGCGTAACCTGAATGGTGGGCATCGTTTAATAAGTGTAGTGTATGGTGCCTAGACCAAATGCAATCTTTATATGATAAACCAATAACAATCATATAGATAGGATACATGCAAGGTCCATGAAGGAAATCTAAACGTAAGAGCGATGGGAAATTAACTTAAACAGCTAAAACATATATCATCTAATGAGCAAACAGAGCCACGTCAGTTATATTACGCCAGCTAAAGTGAAATTCACAAACGCCTTAAATAGGCGAACATCACGGGAGTGAGTCTCTCTGCATTTCATCTAGATGAAAATAACGTAGGGGGTTTCCTATAGCGGAAGTCACGTATATTGCCTTTGGGACGAATAATCTAGCTTGAGGTCCACACATATGGTACGACCAGCTTTAATGTTACAATTCTACTACAGTATATCGTCTATTGTAGTCTGTGAATGATCCATGGCTAATAACACTCTGTTGATATCATTCTAATTGGAACGTACATGGACGTACTTATTTTCCGTTACACGGCAGAATCCGGCATACAATAATAAACTGAACTTGGAAAATCCATTTGTTGTTGGTCATTCATCATTTGAAATATGAGAAGCAAATCCGTTTAGAGCATATTGTCAAATGTATTTTTAAACTCTCGAATAACCATCAAAACATCCATGATATCAAGACAGTATTGACGATTTCTGCAATAATGAAATGACATAGTATGTCATACAATTTCTCACAACTCGGTTAGCATTGTGTATGTAACGTGCTACAATAAACTCTCAATTGGCCGCTGAAGCTGCGCACACCGATCAGGTCAATTTATGGTAATAGACAAACACACGCAAATTACGCTGACGTGACCTAGGATGAAAGTGCAATATATGCACTTTCAGTATGTTTAAATGGAGACAGATAAAGCTCTATATTCACGCACATGCAGCATGTCATCAGCAGAGCTGTCGTTATTTATGTAACTTAATACGATGCATACTTCAGCTGTTGGGTCCTAACTTCCAATCCACACACTATTAAGACTACTTATTGAAAATGTTCATCGCAGGCCATTTGTGAAGAAGGTGCGATTTGTTCATAGATATGCGGTGGCCATGCCAGTGGTTATCACTGACGAATTATCTAACATAATACATGTACGACAGCAGTAGTACGACCTACCATCGATTCTTGAATCCAAGCCGACAACGCAAAAGAAGATTTCCATTGAACGCTACCGCTGCAAGCATCCAGTCAACTTTGCCAAACTACAAGGCATTGCATGGTTATCAGGGCAGAACACGAATACTATAATCGAATGCCACGGTTCCTTGTCGTTGTGTTTGGTAGGTAGCTTTTTATCCTTGGTTGATGCCACCCCCACTCGAAGCAGCTTACGCTATTGCGCGTTAATTTTCGTGTACACTGTTGGGCGTCTTGGGGCCAATAGATTTGTGTATGGACAGCTTCAGCAACCTTGTCAGCAAACCGGTCTGATTGGCAAGATTTGATGATTGTTGCTTTGAAAAAATGAAATAACGGATTGCAGTTTGTCTAGTAGTAATTCGTGATTTGGCGCTACTGCTGCCAAGGGGTTTGCCCACTACAAGCAAAGGCAACCACAACACAGAAGTTATGTTCAAAATACACATGAATAATGACTGAAGTTATATATCTCAAGACAAGGATATTTTAAGCACGATATTTAACCTAAACACATTACATATAAATATTATTGTGCTTTAATAGCTGATCACAGCAACCTCAGAAAATGTTAAACCTCAGTTAGACTTAATCACACACCCCATAACATGCTTTGTGAAATCATAGTAGTTCCAAAAGGACGTATTGGTCCTGTTTACGGGTTTCTCTTTTCAGCAACTGTTTAATGTCATTACAATGCAACACACTTTGTGCAATGGTGATTAACTTGTTTGCCGACCTGGAAACAACGTGGGCTGAATAGCTTTGATGGCGCTAGAATCAACATGAAAACTTTTGTAAAGAGTGGTTATTGCATAGTTCGTTATCCAAATCCCACAACGAGTGTCGAAAATGGCCGATGACGGGCTGAGGTACAAGCAAGGTAGAACCGCATTAGAAAAGATGGTTATGACCCTCGGTTGACATTAGCGGACACAGAAGGGCATAACAAGTGATGACATCACTATATGAAGCAATGCGCCTACAGGTATATCAAAACGTAAGCTTTAGATACTAACGTGAACAGTCATGGATATGTGTGAATAATATACCTATTGATTACAGCTTTGCGCAGTTTCGGGATTACTGGTGACCTAAGGCTAGAGATGGACATTTGCAAGCCCAATCATTATTTCGTTGCACATAGCAAGCTGTCTGGACGGTATTGGTTTTGCTTCGTACGGCATATGACCGCAAGGGGTTGTTCACCTTACTCAAAGGTAATTATTGCGGCTGCACTTATTGCCCAACACTTATTCCCCAACACTTATTGCCCAAAGACTATCGTTTAATTTTATTCAAAACATTGAGCTCTCTTAGCCATTCTACTATTAACGCGTAAACAAAGTTATGTCTTGCAAAATGTCAACATGCTGAGATGCCAGGAAAGTTAATCAATGTGTTCCGATATTTGAATCTGCAGGCCTTGCAAAAACGCAAGCAAAACAAACTGCTATATATTAAATCAGGTAAGAGTATCTAACTGTCTGCCGCTTTTGTTACTGAACTTTACAAATATGACCTTCATGCTTTGATATGGTTTCAAGTATTACAAAAAATGCAGTTTCCTGTTCACTAATTTATGTATTTGCTGCTGTCAATTCTACCGAGAAGACTATTTCTTCGAAATCGATTCATTTATATAGATTATCAGGGTAGCTACTTTCTAGTTTATATTGCCAAGAGGCGGCGTAATGTGCGCCTGTCAATAACACAAATTACAACGCCATTATTTTTTTCCTGCTACTCCTTATCCAAAAGTATGAATTGAGCTCATTACGATGTCTTTATTTCATTCAGTCCACGGTGAGTTGATAGAACCATGATACAATCTAACTATATAGCACATCTATTATCTTTATCAATATGTAAAATGAAAAGAATTTTTTTTCATATGTTCATTTGTTTTATGGTTTATGAGGCGATTAAAATGCTTGAGATCATTGAGAGAAAGTTAGACTTAAGAATTGGCGTGATAAATATAAGAAGCGTAACCTGAATGGTGGGCATCGTTTAATAAGTGTAGTGTATGGTGCCTAGACCAAATGCAATCTTTATATGATAAACCAATAACAATCATATAGATAGGATACATGCAAGGTCCATGAAGGAAATCTAAACGTAAGAGCGATGGGAAATTAACTTAAACAGCTAAAACATATATCATCTAATGAGCAAACAGAGCCACGTCAGTTATATTACGCCAGCTAAAGTGAAATTCACAAACGCCTTAAATAGGCGAACATCACGGGAGTGAGTCTCTCTGCATTTCATCTAGATGAAAATAACGTAGGGGGTTTCCTATAGCGGAAGTCACGTATATTGCCTTTGGGACGAATAATCTAGCTTGAGGTCCACACATATGGTACGACCAGCTTTAATGTTACAATTCTACTACAGTATATCGTCTATTGTAGTCTGTGAATGATCCATGGCTAATAACACTCTGTTGATATCATTCTAATTGGAACGTACATGGACGTACTTATTTTCCGTTACACGGCAGAATCCGGCATACAATAATAAACTGAACTTGGAAAATCCATTTGTTGTTGGTCATTCATCATTTGAAATATGAGAAGCAAATCCGTTTAGAGCATATTGTCAAATGTATTTTTAACTCTCGAATAACCATCAAAACATCCATGATATCAAGACAGTATTGACGATTTCTGCAATAATGAAATGACATAGTATGTCATACAATTTCTCACAACTCGGTTAGCATTGTGTATGTAACGTGCTACAATAAACTCTCAATTGGCCGCTGAAGCTGCGCACACCGATCAGGTCAATTTATGGTAATAGACAAACACACGCAAATTACGCTGACGTGACCTAGGATGAAAGTGCAATATATGCACTTTCAGTATGTTTAAATGGAGACAGATAAAGCTCTATATTCACGCACATGCAGCATGTCATCAGCAGAGCTGTCGTTATTTATGTAACTTAATACGATTCATACTTCAGCTGTTGGGTCCTAACTTCCAATCCACACACTATTAAGACTACTTATTGAAAATGTTCATCGCAGGCCATTTGTGAAGAAGGTGCGATTTGTTCATAGATATGCGGTGGCCATGCCAGTGGTTATCACTGACGAATTATCTAACATAATACATGTACGACAGCAGTAGTACGACCTACCATCGATTCTTGAATCCAAGCCGACAACGCAAAAGAAGATTTCCATTGAACGCTACCGCTGCAAGCATCCAGTCAACTTTGCCAAACTACAAGGCATTGCATGGTTATCAGGGCAGAACACGAATACTATAATCGAATGCCACGGTTCCTTGTCGTTGTGTTTGGTAGGTAGCTTTTTATCCTTGGTTGATGCCACCCCCACTCGAAGCAGCTTACGCTATTGCGCGTTAATTTTCGTGTACACTGTTGGGCGTCTTGGGGCCAATAGATTTGTGTATGGACAGCTTCAGCAACCTTGTCAGCAAACCGGTCTGATTGGCAAGATTTGATGATTGTTGCTTTGAAAAAATGAAATAACGGATTGCAGTTTGTCTAGTAGTAATTCGTGATTTGGCGCTACTGCTGCCAAGGGGTTTGCCCACTACAAGCAAAGGCAACCACAACACAGAAGTTATGTTCAAAAATACACACATGAATAATGACTGAAGTTATATATCTCAAGACAAGGATATTTTAAGCACGATATTTAACCTAAACACATTACATATAAATATTATTGTGCTTTAATAGCTGATCACAGCAACCTCAGAAAATGTTAAACCTCAGTTAGACTTAATCACACACCCCATAACATGCTTTGTGAAATCATAGTAGTTCCAAAAGGACGTATTGGTCCTGTTTACGGGTTTTCTCTTTTCAGCAACTGTTTAATGTCATTACAATGCAACACACTTTGTGCAATGGTGATTAACTTGTTTGCCGACCTGGAAACAACGTGGGCTGAATAGCTTTGATGGCGCTAGAATCAACATGAAAACTTTTGTAAAGAGTGGTTATTGCATAGTTCGTTATCCAAATCCCACAACGAGTGTCGAAAATGGCCGATGACGGGCTGAGGTACAAGCAAGGTAGAACCGCATTAGAAAAGATGGTTATGACCCTCGGTTGACATTAGCGGACACAGAAGGGCATAACAAGTGATGACATCACTATATGAAGCAATGCGCCTCCAGGTATATCAAAACGTAAGCTTTAGATACTAACGTGAACAGTCATGGATATGTGTGAATAATATACCTATTGATTACAGCTTTGCGCAGTTTCGGGATTACTGGTGACCTAAGGCTAGAGATGGACATTTGCAAGCCCAATCATTATTTCGTTGCACATAGCAAGCTGTCTGGACGGTATTGGTTTTGCTTCGTACGGCATATGACCGCAAGGGGTTGTTCACCTTACTCAAAGGTAATTATTGCGGCTGCACTTATTGCCCAACACTTATTCCCCAACACTTATTGCCCAAAGACTATCGTTTAATTTTATTCAAAACATTGAGCTCTCTTAGCCATTCTACTATTAACGCGTAAACAAAGTTATGTCTTGCAAAATGTCAACATGCTGAGATGCCAGGAAAGTTAATCAATGTGTTCCGATATTTGAATCTGCAGGCCTTGCAAAAACGCAAGCAAAACAAACTGCTATATATTAAATCAGGTAAGAGTATCTAACTGTCTGCCGCTTTTGTTACTGAACTTTACAAATATGACCTTCATGCTTTGATATGGTTTCAAGTATTACAAAAAATGCAGTTTCCTGTTCACTAATTTATGTATTTGCTGCTGTCAATTCTACCGAGAAGACTATTTCTTCGAAATCGATTCATTTATATAGATTATCAGGGTAGCTACTTTCTAGTTTATATTGCCAAGAGGCGGCGTAATGTGCGCCTGTCAATAACACAAAGTAGGTGGATGATGTCGGGTGTGGCCTTGATGATAAGAAAGCGGCGTCTTGTACATAAAAGCATAAACTGCTCGCTGCATATAACAGGGCGAAAGTTGATGTTAACAGTAACTATATCGGATTATTCATAAAGTGAATCTCCATATATATATATATATATATATATATATATAGATATAGATATATATATATATATATATATATATATATAGAGATATATATATAGATATATATATATATATATCTATATATATATATATAATATATATATATATATACATATATATACATATATATATATCTATGTATATATATATATATGTACATATATATGTATACATATATATATATATATGTATATATATATATGTAAGTATATATAAATACATATATATATGTATACATATATATATATATATGTGTATATATATAATTATATATATATATATATATTATATATATATATATACATATATATTTATATATATTTACATATATACCATTGTTTTTATTTTCATCCCTTGCTTTTGTTATGATCGTTCAACAACGATTTTCAATAACAGAAATCAATATTTACTCGTGATAGTTGCCTGAACCATTACCCTGAAGGTCGCAGCGCACAGGATCAGGATCGGAAATTGGAACCCCATTAAATTCGTAGAGTATCATGCGTGCACTGTCAATATGATTACATCTATGCGTAGATAATTCACGTAGCCTTTGCTCAATCAGATATCACAAATAGCAGATGGGTGACAATTGAATTCAAGTCATGATTTACAAGTTTCATTCGATATTAAAACATCGCAGAGTAAAGATAAAAAATGGGGAAATACGCAAAGAAGATCGTGCTTCGAATCAGTAATATTGGCGATTGTTTCAGCAAAGTGCGGCAAAATTAAATGCAATCTAATATAATTGCCACTTTTAAATCTACAGTCACACCAAATACGCACTGAAAAGGCTCTTGATGCCTCCACTTCTGTACATATGTGCAATATAGCTGAAAAAATGTAATGTGTGCTACGAAGACGTTGCACATAACAATCAGAAGCCGAATAAATTAGGTCATTTTCCTGGTTTTATAGTAGCGGTGGTGGTGGGATTATTTTACGTGTTCAGAATATTCGCATATTATGATATCAAATCCAATAGCATGGCACAAAAGCTACCAGAATTCCATTGACATCTGGGCTCTGAATATCAACCTGTGAACCAGTGGCACTCTTCTCATCCTTTTAGAGTTGAAGGACGCAACCAGTTGAAAAGAGGAAGGCAGCTGCGCTTAGCTCGTACGAATTGAAAAACGAATGTGCCCTAGCTGTCACTGACAAGCTCCGATTGGCCCATCTAGCAGCTGATGACATATGCTTTATAGTGCTGTTTATTATTTATATGTCTGACTATAGAACCAGACTCCAGCAAACATTACGTTGTGCAGCTTAGGTCATAAGTTCAGGTGGTCGTAATGTTTGCTCTAATTTATAGAAGACAATCATATCTCTAGATAACCTCCGGCAATTCCCAACTTACAGGCGTATAGCTGGTTTGGTCTGCTAACACTTCGATTACAATACCACACGAGTTCATGGGGTTATAAACGCCTGTTTCCGAGCACAAGCTTGGTCCGAACTATTCGTGACTGGCTCCACTATCTTTATGATAACCTAATTAAGACTGTTATAGAAACAACGAGCATAACATTGAGTGATGTATCCCTCGCCAGGCCATCAACTGCCTCAATGCTAGAACTCCTGACACGGGCCAAGAACACTCAGTGGAATTGCGCCCAGGCCTAGCTTGCCTGACGATGGGCTCGATGGCTGCAAATCGGCCATGGCTCTGACCAGTTGTGGCATCTTGGTGGGGGACTCAACACAGCCGTTTAACAACAGGTGTGCATTCAACGAAGGCTTGCAATCGGTAGGCAAGACACTAATCGCAATGATAATGATAGCTATCTCATCCCTATATAAGTTGTTAAACTCACAGTTCTAATTAACTCAGTTGCCCTGTTTGTATTATTTTCTGGAGATATTGAATGTCCCAGCTATGTGGTACAGCTATCTCGACAAATGAAATATTTGTTAAACCAAACAATCTCTGGCAGGTCATCATACAGCTTTAAAAAACGTGTATAATGTATTCCGTAACGCCACAAGTAAATATTACGTCACCACTGTTATCACATAGCCCCAACATTAATAATGATATGGGGTCAGGCATAAATTATGAGGCTGTTTAAAAGATAAAGCGCTTACTTCAGATGCAAATCACTCTCAGTTAACACCCAATATTTTGCCCGTCTACTTAGTAAGCCATCAAATCCTTGGCAGAACAAGAAGTGCTCGTCTTTGTTCCCTGCCCTTTGCAAAATGGCACTTGTGCTTTTGATATATGCACCTTGGTCGTTTGTATTCATATTGGTTGGGTGAGTATAACATGGTGAGAGCAGTCAAGCATGAGAGTTGCTTCAAGTGTCGTCACCATAAACAACCAATGAATAGGGAAATAACATTTGCCATACAAGGCCCAATATTTAGCGTTCCCATCCCCGTTTATTGCCAAGAAGTCATCAATTGTGGCATTTGTTATAGTTTACTAGAATAATAGTCTGGGGAATGACGTCCATATAATATCATTTATCTTGTAAAAGATCGCAAACGAAACTCAATAATAGAATGTACAGCAACGGAAATTACAGCGACGGATATTTTGTCCGGCTAGGATTTCAAAGGGCCCAGCAATTCGGGTTTATTTTGTCTACGGAGGCGATGATGTGGTATTTAGGGGCAATGGAAGCTTTAAGTCACGTTATTAATGTGATACAATATCCTGCAAGCCGCCAGAGCCAGCTACATCTCGTTGATATCGACGGCCACTGTACCAAGACTGTACTTGCAGCAGTAGTCAACACATGATGAAATATTATTATTCTTATAGAGGTCATTATCATAATGAATGGTACAGTCAGGTTCTTCCAATTAAAGGTACTAACAATGCATAATATATATTGTTATCATTGTTCTACGATCCGTGCCGTAGGATTCTCGAGTTGAAATGTGCCATACTGTTTACATAGGTATAATCTACGATAATCTGCATGCACATGAAGGGGCATTCTTAGTCCTGTTCTAGAGACAAAA
This sequence comes from Urechis unicinctus, assembly GCA_034190875.2. Taxonomy (NCBI): domain Eukaryota; kingdom Metazoa; phylum Annelida; class Polychaeta; order Xenopneusta; family Urechidae; genus Urechis; species Urechis unicinctus. Next base: position 10,922,948 of record CM067353.1, read on the forward strand.
AGACTATGCCGTGCGCCCTAAACCTGCGCCTGCAGCGCAACGTCTGCAATGCAATCCCAACACTATCAATAATGATCGTTGCAATTTGGTTCGTTTCCGATTGTACATAAAGATAGAACAAAAACATTCTATCAAGTCGCTCTTAATTGTAACATACATAATGAAATACGTGCAAATGACATTTTGAAGGAGGATTACCGACACTTTAGGGAATGTTCTACCCATTAGCACTCTACCGCCGTTAAACACATACCTGTGTCGTATCGTGATCTGTGGTGCTGAGATGCACACGATACGTACTTGTAATAAGTGAAGAATCGAACTCCAGGTGTAGGGTTTATACAAACTTGAACTTTTTTTGCTGACTTCAATTTCGAATTTCAGATGTAACTTAGCCTTAACTTAAGAGAGAGTTGTGTTGAGCTCGGAGGCCAAGAGAGAACTGATATTAAAATGTAAAGGGCTTCCCTCAACGACGTGTAGTAGCCAGGTCAGTGAGGGTTGGGGCCTTCGGACGTTGCCTGGGGAGGATGTGGTTCTAGAATATGGGGAATGTATGAGGAGAGGGGGGAAGCGGCAGGTGACATGTAGGTCACTCGTTGATCTGGGAAACTGGGGTTTATAATTAATTTAAGCTGTAGGGGGTTACTCCATCAACTGATGACTGAGAGGGTACGTTATGATTAAGGGTAAGTTTGTTATCAATTAGGCACTCAACACCTGCAATCCGCACGTTTCCAGTATGACATGCAAATTACGCGAATGAGAAGTCATAAATCAATATTCGAATTATTGAACCTCCATTTCATGCTTAATATACAATTATAAGTGCCGATTAGCATAGCGGATTTTTTTCCATGCGTTCTCAACCATGACGATCGATACGTACGGCCTGAGCCCTTGTACCCCTCAGACCCTACTTAGTGATGATTGGGTGGACTGTGTGGTAGCTGAGTTTCCACGGTCGATAGCAAAGTTCATATGCATTGCGCTTGCATGACCGGTTGGAACAACTGAAATATCATTTGGCGCTTTGGACAGTGACTCCACCTTCAACGTTTGGCCGACTGGCATTTAGTCGAGAGCTCGTAATGTTTACTAGGTTGAGCATAATATTAGTTTTACCACATTACCTAATATCTACTTCAATCTGAGGACTGCTATTGGCACAGCATATCATCGCCTGATTCTGTACAGAAGACATGACGTGCGATACAGACCAAAGCTCTAGTTATACCGGCTATTGGCTCCTGCATCATTTTCATATTTCTTGCCAACAAAGGTATCATAGAGACGGCTAATAAGTGCTAACGGCGCAAACCCAACCTAGGAAAAATGCTCGCAGCATGAACTATTAGCATAATTATAATATTCGATAATGCTACTCGGCTGGTGTGTTATGGTCGTCTATTTCATAATTAACCGGGGCTCACAATGTCGTCGGGGATTATCCCAATGTGATGGTGAGACAATGTGACATCTGTCTTAACGCGTATATGCTGATCACTAACCTCATGCTACTATTTGGCTGCGCAATCGCTCACGAGGCCTGCCTTTCCGCTATCGTTATTGCATCCCCTTCCGTAGATAACTTATCATCTCACATTTAACATATTGCTGACACCCAACAGCACTTCTCCCTCTGTGGGTAGCAGTAGAGCAAACACCTGTCTATCTCTGTTATGTCAGTGTGTCTCATATATACGTTTTTAGCTTGGCATAATATGTAGCTTTGCATGGCGAACAGTAAAATATAATGGTATAAGTACGATCTCAAAAAAGCAAGGACATAATCACTATATGTAATCATTTTCCCTCGGCTTGATTTTGCACGACATAATAGGGCATCATAGGCCTGTCTGGCATATGCAAATCTAAAGAACATCCATCACAAATTGTAACTACCTCATGAAGATAATGAACAAATGCTAGTACGCTAAGTGCAATTTCATCCAGTAATCGCCACCTATTATTAGATATTTTTTGAAGTTGCTTTTCGGATGATCGTTTATAAAAAGCTATGCTTGACTGTAAAATTGACGATTATTTTTGTTCCGAAAACCATGTTACTCTATCTCCGATAACTTGTACGATCATTGTGCGCGATCCGTCGCCGTCAATATATTGTTGAAGTACAATGTAATCAGATAACATAGCACAGCCAAGGAACGCCTTCCTCGTCCGTCTTCAATTACACAAGTGCGCCTTAAAGGAATAATCGTTCATGCTTCAAACAGATATATTTCTGGAATATGCGACAACAACTGTATCGCTTGATGACAACAATTGAAGCTTTGTTTTTGCTCTGACTGATAACACCGATTCACACCGCACCAATCTAAACACACGATAGCGCATATAACATTGAGTACCATCAATAGGTATATGTATATAAAGAAGACTAAGAAGTGTCTAGTCTAGAATTGTTTCATTTCCGCTCTATAATCCAAGCCAAAAATTATTTGATATCGTCGTGCAGTACAAACATAACACTAAACGGTCATCTAATAGGTAACGACAGTTACCTATAATAGTGACATGGTCACTACATTTCATATCAGTTGTTTGTTCATGCATTGGCAGGAGAACAGAACACGATAGTTTGCGCGTTTGTAAATTCAAGTCCGGTCTGCTACTATTTGCTGAGCGTACTATTTAAAATAAATGTACCTGAAGCTAGATGTTTGCTGGTACTACATAAAATTTTTATACTTAGATGCTCCTTCGGTTGCAATGTTGCGGCAACTGAGTGTGTTCAAGTAGTACAAATAACAAAATCTTAAAACAACGATAAGTGCAATCGTGATCCGAAATGTTAGATTGCGGATATTGACCGCTGTTGCCACGTTTCAAAACTTGTTCATCAAATACTGCGCTATTTGCATTTGCAGGCCATGAGGGTTTTCGTACGCCTAATTGGGTAACTTGCTACTGTAGCAGCATCGGACTGTGGTGCTGAATTTATGCCATTCGTAAGGTGGACAAAGATTAATGTAATGCAAGCATCGCAAAGCATTCGCATGAAATTAAACTGAGGTTGCATTTCTTTATGCGATAGCATTCGAGACCAAACACAAAATGGGGAAGTGTATCTGGTAGCCTGACGGCTACCGTTAGTAATGCAGCTAGGTATTACACATCGCATGTCAGCTTGGTTGGCATGGAATATAATGCACGTGTGAAGAATATATATAACAAAGTTTTATGCTTGATGTTGCATGAGAGTGGCATTGGATAAATCATATCGACGACAGCCGAGCATCAGAATAACATATTTGGCAATTAGTAAATGACGGAATTTCATCATGCTGCAAATATCGTGTTTGAAGAATTATCTTTAAAATACCCATTCTCAAAGCTAAATAGGTACGTATTTGTCCAATAAGAACCCTTTTACTTATCCTATTATATCGAGCATAGGCATCGGCGTTAACTTTTAATGACATTGATTTTAGGTATCGCTTTCGTTGGCTCTGAATATGCTACTTTGAGGATGGCCATCACCCCGGACATGTAAAAACTCATGATATTTCAAATGAGCAAACTAGTTTTGTGTAACAATAGAAGATAAGTGCATCGTGAATCTATTTCAATTGTCGGATAAATTAGCTGTTCCATGTATCAAGACAAGAAACGCTTCTGCTTGATTACCTGAAATTGAAGTGGCAACGGCAACTTTGATGACAAATGACTTGGGCAAGTTAAGTTATCGATTTAGCTGCATGCCGCCTGGTTTTGTATTGCATATATGAACAAGGATATGTAGTACGTTGCATTTTCGCAATCTTGTTGTGCAGTTTAGTGAATATTTAAACCAAATATAGATATATAGATTGCCGCTTTATGTAAGGCTCGCACAAACAAAAAGTTTAAATTTCTCAATTATATAATTACACACACACACACACACACACACATATATATATATATATATATATATATATATATATATATATATATATATATATATATATATATATATATATATATATATATATATATATATATATATATATATATATATATATATATATATATATATATATATATATATATATATATATATATATATATATATATATATATATATATTATATTCATATATGCATCCTCTTTTTTACTTCAGCTGCATCCTCTTTTTCAGTTGTTTCTTTGTTTGGTACATTGAGTGTGGTGACTTGTCAAACAGAAAGTGAGGTGCTTATTAGATGCGTGCAAGTATTAAGATATTGTCTTGTGTCTTTTGGTTGCGCATTTGTTAAACTCATTGGCAGTACGACAAGGATTTGATAATTTGATCGTAATCAATTTCAAAACGTTCGGGAAATATGGGTTTGCGATATGCGTTTCCTATTGTTTGTCTCATATACTGATCAAATGCTTCTATTGTCTTATTAATGAACACATTATGAACCTGATTCTGACAGTCATGTTCTTACACAGTTCATAAGTAAATAATTAAATAAATTATCTATATATATTTGGGATAAATTGCATCTTATTGTGAGAACTTTACATGCGTTTTGAGGTTGTTATGTATGTGTTAGTTTTAATATTTAGAAGTGGTCGGAAATGTCAGTGATAATGATGCAAGATGTAGTTGTTTGTGTCGCTTGCTGACAATACAGAGTCAACAGGCGAAAAATCTCGCACAGTGTATGAAATCAATGTTGTGCTTCCTAGCTCTTGCACTGGCTCTTGCTCTTACACGCGGACGCCAGAATAACTACAAACACTTACTCACTCACTCACTCACTCACTCACTCACTCACTCACTCACTCACTCACTCACTCACTCACTCACTCACTCACTCACTCACTCACTTACTCACTCTGCTACTGACTCTTTCACGCACGCACTCACTCACTCACTTACTCACTCGTGCGCTCACCCTTCAAGGATTTTATACGACCTCATCTAATGTAATTTAATATGAGACTGGGTTGTCGGTACGTACAGTTTATTTAGTTTGACCCATCTTCAGCTATCATGTGTTGCCAATATCGAGAGTGCAAAATTGGTCACAATGTGATTATACGCTCCACTAAATTCCTTGGCGATTTGTATTCATCTGGCAATGTCCCTACCACTTAGAATTATGACAGAGAGATCTTTCCTCGCATATGTTCGATGCACCTGAAGGTCAATAAAGAACTCATGAGGCGATATCCTTCACGCGCTGACATTTGATTCTATGTCATTCAGGTTTGCTCGCTCACTTACAGTATCAATGTTACAATCTGTAGTGGAAGCGTCGGTTGGCCATAATTTTTTCCCATTGATCTTGATTTACCTGTTCATATTCGGGCGTTTCGTGCAATCTACAATGAGTGGCAAGTTGTGATGTTAATGACACTTCTGCGGTATATGCAAACTATCATAGCCGCTGTGATCAATGCATGTCAATAGTGTAAACTATGTTTCTCTATAATTGTCATTTGTCCAATAGCAATCATCTTCTAATCATTGACTATGTCTACTCTAGTTATTGGTAATTGCTGGTATTTTCAAGAAACAAGAGCGACAAACCGCCTTGCCTTTGCCGGCCAGTCTGCCAGGCTTCGATCATTTTCATCAGCTGTATCGGGTTACACATCTCCTTGTTATTGTGAATTTACATACCAAATAGATTAATGTTCCTGACCGATGTCGAATATATGAGACAGATGATGCATTATGTCAGACTGGCTGCCCTTTCACTACATTTCGCTGATATTGTGCATAACGTTCCTAATCACAAACGGAACTCTGTAGCCGTTTGCATTTGATGCGCTTTATAACTACCTTTAGCTTTTAGTAAATCATGATTGGTAATTAACCACAAGATTATGTTTATAAATTGGATAAATATAATAGTTGTTGACCAAACAAATCTTATCGGGCATAGAGAAATTTCGAAGTACTTTAACCGGAACGTTTTCGTCGCCAATTTGTTCGCAAGCGGACTACACTGTTTATTATAATGCTCATCGGGAGAGAAGAAATCCATTCCGCCTCATGGATGCTGTAATATGCAGACGATGGCAAAATGTTGTCCCATATATCATGAATTCAATAACAATAATCAAAAGAAACGCCAACGATAATCATATGTTCCAGACAATAGATTCGATTCATAGTCATATTGTAGTCTCATCGTATGCTATATCCAGTTACAGGCGCATCTGTGTATAGACTACCTAGAATAGATGTTTCACTAACCGCTTCATAACCAGCATAAACGTCCGATGTGAAGAAGCTTACAATATCCACAATGGTCAAACCAGTCGGGAATGATTACACCAGGCAGTTAATCACGCGGCGTAACATACACTGGTATGCTGACATATATATTGAAAACTTGCCATGTAGCATACAGAACTATGGTTCATATTAAACAAGATTTATATCCTTGCTACAAATAACAAGTATATGATGTTATGATCGACCCGCTAGGGTCCCGGTGGCTCAAAAGGGGTGGCCTTGTCAGACACAGCCGGCGTCGCTAACTGCATAACAAGATTTGAAATTATTTTTGAGAACATACGAGAATATAAATATATTCATATATATATATCCATATATATCCATATATATATATATATATATAAATAAATGTATATATTTGGACTGCTTGTGTATGAATGACACATTAATACGGATGTGTTATTGCTCATGGAACCTCCTTAACATTGCAATCCATGGTGTTATGTGCAAGTGCAAATACCGACAGTATTCTGCTACGGAAAAAGCCCGGTCACCAAACGACTTTACTCTAGGGTTTGTGGATGGAAAGTTCTTGATTGTTAATGCCCAAATTTGTGATTCACTTCCCGTACGCACAATATTGCTAATCCAGCAACAATCAGTTTATTATTCGCAATACATGGAACATTTATTGCAAAAAATTACTAATGATCAAATGAGGTAAAGCGTACTAAGTAGGTGGCAGACTGATTTAAGACACTCTGCAAATGTGATGATACGGGCTCTGTTATTTAATTTAATGGCTAATGCCACTTAGCTAGTGAGCAGAACCATGTCGAATGTTTTTATCAGCGGTATTTGGAAACGCTTATATAAATATTATAATGTAAGTTTTGGAGGAATGTAACTATTCTATTGGTTTATGTTTGACCACATGATGTGCTAAAGGTGCCCAGACCATACAATAGTTGTAGGGGGTCTTGCATAACCCGAATGACGCCACAGTAATGTATTAATTGCTCACAATTAGCGATCATCGGGATCGTGAAAGTAAACAAACTTTAGCGCCAGCCCGGTTAACCTTTATTTGATCGTTTTGCATGTTATTTTCTTTATTGTAGCTCTAATCATATCTCCCGTGACTTAACGTAATAGCTAAAACAGTTGGCGGCCTTATATTCTTGTCGGCTACCCTCACTTCTGTGGTCGTTCTGAACATTACGCACAATATTGACGATGCATCTTACTAGTAGTTTGCGTGTTTAGTCGTTATATATATAAGTATATTCGGTATATGTTGCATTATAAAGTGATTTTAAGATTAATAGGCCGTAGAAATGTACGTTATTGCACCAATATTGCTATTACCAATTTAATTAATTATACAATTTGCTTAAAGTTCCAGTTTTGCAAGAAATATTAAAATGCCATCAAGATATATTTAGTAATGCGCACTTGACAACATGTTCTTCCTTCATTTGCTTACAACCGGAACATATATAAGCATGGTTTAATGCATTAAACAAATTGCAAATACGACTTGCCGCGACAATGTGGCTGTGGCGCGGTCAATATCTTCAGCTTGCCTAACGCCGGCCATTTTCACGATTTGCCTGATCATGAAAATGGATTTGAAGTGCAAAATAATATATGACTCCATTGCGTTTGATTGCTGATGTCACGTTGGTTATTAATTTTAGATCACCCTTTCCTTTTGAAGCAGCTGCTTCCAGCAATTTTACAAATTAATACTCCTACAAGACTCCTATTACTGATATAAAATAATTCTGCACTTTTAGCAGCGTCACTTGCGACAGATAATTATCAAAACTGTTTATAGTGATTCTTGCTAAGATGGTAGTTTAGCTTGGAAATATAATGGCTAGAGCTAGTATTGGTTACCTAATGCGCCACCGCACGAGAGGCCAGCAATAGCAATGCAAGGAACTCAAATAAAACAAATATATCTTAGGGCACTTATTCAATTGTTTAGGATTGTTTCCGACACAGCGGCCTCACTGGTAAGTTGAATAGCATAATTATATCTCCTGCAACAAACGACGACAAAATTAATGCAGGCTGTACGGTATACGTAATGCAGGTGCCATAATAAAGTTGTAAAGCATAGAGGCTTAATAGCCTCGATCTTCATCCCTTCCTTACGTTGTGATGATTCAATAGGCGTTCTTGTTATTAATATCATTGCATACGTAAGTTGTTGGAGCCATGTCGGTTATCATCCATGTCATAATGATTAGGCAAATAATGCATGTCGACATACATTCCGCAATAGTTTAGGCCTGAAACCCAAAGTATTAGCCTCTACTATCATCAGATGAAAAGTGTAGTAGCCATTAAGAGTTGCAATTGACGCAGTAATAATCGTGGTGAGCAGAGTATTCAACATATGTCAGCACAAATGTAACTTCTGTATCTGCTGAGGGTTAATACAGCCATTTGCTTGATTGTTACGTATGTATATTTAAAGATGGTATAAAGCATGGATAGTTCATTAAAACATCGTATGGGACGTTTTTGCCGCCGTGAAGAGCATGATTTGGTTTCAATTGTTGAATGGCATATTGAACCACACAAAATCACTATACATATCCTTTGAATTGTGTCGTTTTAAGTGTTCCATGGCGTTATTTGAGCAATAGGTAGTAAGCGATGACTCATTAAACATGAAGTCAATATAATATCATTGTTTCAGAATAAATGTATTGTTGTCTACTGTGATTCATGGGATAGTGCGATAAAGTGTCGCTTCACCGTGTCTTAAAACAGCGAAACCACAGCAGAACGAAGAGCGCCAATTCTTTTACGATGAGAATATTATGCCATAAGTTTTTTGTCGGGTCCAGGTGCCGAAGCATCGTCTGTGACTCTATATGGACCGTCAAAATCAATCTTTAAAGCTGACGCAGTGTTATGGACTATGGCGCAAGGTTGATTAGGTTCAACATGGCTGCTTGGAATAGCAATTGAGGTGATTGATTGCACCAAACAGAAAAGTTGATAATAAGGCTGACATTGAGATATGGCAAAGCGTTGTTTTCATCCCAATTTATCTCTCCACAGCACGCAATACCCTGCTTTACGCCTTTAGATTTTTATTACCACCAGCTGGGAATGGTGTGCAGTATGAGAGTCACTGCATTTCGATATTTCTGTCCCTTTTAATATTGGTAACAAATGTATATAGAACATCATGTTGCTGCAGCAAATACACTGCATCCATTAGTTTATCGATTTGCTGAACATTGTGCGTCATTATAATGCACAATATCTGCATTTTGCTTGTAATGTATGCCTACGATTTGAAATGATTTAACTGTTCTGATGTATAATTAATAAGCACATCAAATGGAAAATGGTTCGGAGGTAAAACCAGGCGATTTATATTTTCTGCCACACATTTATGTTCCTTAAACTGTGACAACCAAATCCACTTGAACACATTAAACCGACGCAGTAAATGCGTGGGATAATGGACGGCAAAAGCAGTGTACATCAATAACAACAGGTTACGTTAAGGTAAGCGCCAAACAATTTAACAGTAGGGGCTAAAAGAGCAATGGATAAATCTTGAAATGTCATAAAGCTCCGCCCTGTTGTGGATTGGAGCATGTATTTGGTGGATTTAATTTAGCTTCCGGCTCTCATATATTAGCACAAAATTGGGAAGTCGCCCCAATGAGTATCACTGCTATTGAGGAGACCTATTAATATAATGTCTGTTTGTCTATTTGTGATGCAACCAATTACCCTTAATACCGCTAATGGCCATATCTATGTCCATGCATTAGATTGCAATAAAGTAACATTAAGAAGCCAGCCAAAATCATTATGTTGATATTGGAATAGAGGATAGTATGATGTTATGGCATCCAAGGATTTGCTGACACGGATATTGTGTTTGGCACATAATGGGTATCTGCCTTTGGAATCGTTGACGAAACTAGCTATTTTCAGTAGCAATAAGCACTGCGTGAGAACACGTGGATACGTTATTGTGATATGCGTTGTCATACGGGGCGACAAAGTGTCCCGTTTTTAAGGGAACAGACAGACATAGCAGACGTACAAACATACTTAAATATAAATATATATAAATTTATATAGAATAATATATATATATATATATATATATATGTAAATTTATATATATTTATATACATATATATCTATATATATGTGTATATGTATTTATATATATACATATATGTATATTAACATATATATATATATATACACATGTATATTGATCTACATATATATATATGTATATGTATATATATATATATATATATATATATGTTCATATATATATATATGCATATATATATGTATATATATATATATATACTTATATAAATATATTTATATCTATCAATACTTATATTAATATATATATATATATATACATTTATATATTTATATATATACACACATATATATACATATATATATATATATATATATATATATATATATTTATGTATATATATATAGTGACGGTTACAACCTATCGTAGACTACAACCATTCGTGGACAAATTTTATAATACATTTTAGGTATCATTAAGTATTAATTATTTATTCGGCATATTTTAATTGATGCAATGAAATAGTATTATGCGAATAAAGATCTTTTTGTTACTTTTTATTCCTGGTATATACTTTTGGTCCTTGAAAGGTCGTCCACGAAAGATCAAGACACTAATCTATACGTATAAATCCAACCCTTCGTGCCCATACATTTTCGAATATTTGCGGAATACCGAAATTTTTGAATCATTTTCAGTCATCATGGATTAGAAACATATTATTTGTTGTAGATGTGATCATTATGAACCATTAGTAGAATTTCACGATCTAATTCAATGTTGTAGATTGATGAATAAGGAGAAACATAAAGTTTTCGGTAATAAAATTTTAACAAAAATCTAATATTTGAATTTTTCAAATAAACATATCCAACACACATTATTAAGCATTATTTCGGCAATTTGGGTCGAAGTATATATGGTTGTATGGAAGATATTGAGGTTTGCGGCTTATGTCAACGAATGGGTAGTTGTTAAAATTTTATTTCGCTATTATATTCAAAATCCAAAGAAATTATCCTTGAAAAAGTATCTTTGTACGTTACTAACATTAGACTATCATATTCGAATCGTCAAACCAAAATATTTGCAATTATTTTTAAAGAAAATGTGCGTTGACTGTATGTAGACATACTGGTATATCCTTTCGTTGACCCAAGTCTACAAAAGGTTGGCGGTTTGTCAACTTAAGGTCGCGTTCGTGCTAATATATATATACATATGTATACATATATATATATATATTTATTTATATACACATATATATATATATCTATATATATATATATATATATTATATATATATATATATATATGAATATATATATTTACTTATATAAATATATTCATAGCTATATACTTATATATATATATATACATGTATAAGTATACATATATATATGTATATACTGATATAAATTTATTCATATATATCTATACTTATATAAAGATATATATATATATATAAAACATATATATATATATATTTATATATATATACACTTATATATACCTATTCATATTTATATATGTATTTATATAAATATATACATATATATATATATCCTTATATAGATATATATATATTAAACATATATATATTTATATTTATATATACACATATATTTATGTTTATATATATAAACATATGTACATATATATATACATATATTTTTATATATATATAAATATATAGATATATATCTATATATATGCACATATATTTATATATATATATATGTATATATATATATATATATATATATATATATATATATATATATATATATATATATATATATATATATATCTCTATATATATATATATATATATATATGTATGTATATATATATATATATATATATATATGCCTGTTAGCTTGCCAGGCACACATATCAAGATCTGAGGCATAAAGTTAATAGATTCAATGAGCTGTGTTGGGATTATGAAATTACTTGACATATACCGTCGGGTTACGATACTATGAAATGAACAAAAGTACATTGGTCTTGTTGCTACGACATCTTGAGATCGGCGTCTGTTGAAGTCATGTTGGAGTCATCCGATTGGTCGTGGCTTCCACGGCTCCAAATTAATCAGAGAATTTTAAGCGGTGTTGATGGACGCTATGACATAGCAGCACACGGCGCATCCAGGTGGAGTTTTCCCGGGCTCAGCAATAAGTGAATCCTCCTTTTCTAAGCGTATAACCTGTTTTTTAACATGCGGACTTTGACGCCAGTAATTATCTGATCGGGTCATCTCAGCATAATTGACGCATTATTATGTAAAACAAATGAATATTCATGTTACGATGTTTGGCAGTAATATCTTATTCGACATTCCAGTATTTAGGGTGGACATCTTCAGATCAAGGAAAACATTAAAGTAAATAATGAAACCCAATTGGCAGTCCAACACATAACTCTATTTATTGTGTCCTACATCTAGAATCTATACTGTAATGGCCGTATTTTGCGTTAAACGACTCTTTGTATAAACCGGCCAACAACCGGAGGAACCATTGTTGTTGGATGCCAGGGACATGACGTACATGTGGTGTCAATTAGCATGGTCTGATAATTCATCTTCATTTAACTATAATAATTAACGAAGACTCGCCTAAGGAAAAGAACTAAGTGCAGTACATAATTATGTTCATTGTGACTGCGAATAGATCTACAGACTAATGCAGTAAATAAATCAATCATCATTAACAGAGCATGTCTAAATATTACATTGCTCTCTCACAATTAGTTGAATTTGTTCGATAACGACGTTTCAAACAATGACAAGTTTAATGATCCGGACAATAGTATGTGGGGGTATATTTGAACCGGGGACTGTCCCTAGCATTTCGGTCGGTCGTAACATAAATCAGTTTTACCCATAACTATCGAATTCAAGCCATCACAGTTGATGCGTCTCCTTAACCCCCCAATAACATACGTCATTTAACGTAATTGATCTAACATTGATAACATGATTGGTAGCTAGGTCCCCATTAAATTATTCGTCGAAATTGGTAGTGGATTTTGACTTAAAACTATCAACTTCAAGCGATCACAGTTATTGTGTCACCTTAACCTCCCAATAACCGCCAAACGTTCCAAATTGGCGGTATATTCTGACAGCATGGGTTATTGCCAGAAACCATAGGTGTTGAAAACCCCTTTAGCCTCTAAAACAACTGATATAGGTACATCACGTTTATGTCGCCTTATCTATCAGAATCCAGGAAATAGGAAGCGTTGTGCCACCAGAAATGTGCAATCGTTGATTCCGCAGCATAATCATTAAGGAATACCATATTGCCTTAGGTTTCTTTTGGAATTGTTTTATAATGTGACCTACGATGAGATAAGTTTTGATTTTCAGGGGGAAATGCATCGTGAGTTTTACAAAACGTTCCACGAAGCGGGTGCCTAGTAGCACGTTTATCGTTATTGAAATCAATGGCAAGCCTTAGCATAAAAAAGATTTTTGCGCGTTCAGGGTAGAGATAAAAAAGCTTATTAAGAATGAGTGAACGTAACGACGTCCTTTGGAGATCAATGCGTGGGTTCTCACTATTCCCAGTTGACATTAGTTTGTAGTTAATGAGGTGGTCCCTTCTATGCCGTGAAGCAATAGTTGTTACAACAGAAGGCGTTCCTGTCCATTTATTCTACAGCCACGAAGCAGCAGGCGCTGCGGAATAAACACATTGTTGGCCTATCCTCTTATCATGTCACGCATGGCTACACATTAAATACTGGCCTTCCAAATAAAAAACAAAATGAAATGAATTATGTAATGCTTTGTCGGAACATTTCCAATATGAACCTGAGGTTATATTTCATACGTTTCTGATCCATCTGGTTTAAGCGTTTTTGAAACAAGTTAACCCGTAAACAATTTTCGATGGAACTATGCGAATAAAGTCGAATACTAAAACGAAAATTGCACATAAGTGTTGCTGGTATATAAAGGACCGACAAGCATGATGTAAAGATATGGCATAATGCGACAATTATAGTATGTGCAGCAATTCTGCTATATCACTGCGCATACGACATAAATGTGCCATGATACGTTCTGGCAATGTGATTGACACAATAACGAAATGCAATTTGGAAATCAAGTTTTACGTCCAATGTTTGAATCCTAAACGAATTGTGATATAGGTATTATGCTGTTGCCTATGAAATACTGCATCGCCAAAAAAACGTACGGAACAAGGATTTTATTGCATGCTGCCGATACGATTAATCCCCATCTTATAAATATCTGTCGTGTTCATATTACGTGCTAGCCATGATATTTTGGCCAGATAAGAGCTTCAGATCGCCATATGATGAACGACATTCGACTGCCACTGAATATTCCTTGAACAAAACAAAGCCCAATATATCGTTATTCCCATTTACTGAAGCAATTTTGCCTTTGATGCGCTAAAATTGTTCCTGGTAATAGATGAAGGCGGTTTTTTGAGAATGAAACTTATCACATGGTCTGTGTCAGACATCGTATTGTATAGAAGGTTATAGAATGTAGTTGCGAATTAGGGTAAGTATTTGGTGTAACGTACATTGAGATACATTTGAGTTCTTACATAGACGACAAAAGCATGTATTTCATAAGCAACCTTGTGAAGTCACCAACCATACATAGACCATCTAGCGTGATAACACGTGGGTTTTCACACGTCGGCATAGGCAGCATAGCTGACTTGCTTTTTCTTCAAATATGGTGGTGTTGTACGTACCGTGACCACTAACGCGTACGCCCGAAATTATACAAGCACATGATGCTGCATAATTAATAGAGAATGAGGTATATTAGGCCCCTCTTCCAGGCATTTTCATCAGCGTCAGTGCAATTGCAAAGCATTAGTCTAAACTACCATGAGCCTGGTCTACTTCGGTACCGCTACATTGTTTGCAAACTCAACAAAATAATAACGATATAATCAGCTAAACGATTGTGGAGCATTGGCATAAAGATGGGAGCAATTTATCTTAAGCATGTCAGTCTGTAAAATCTTGAAGGTTTCTATTGGATTAACCATTAATGATTTATTTGTCTATTTATATCTTGAGGAAGCGGCGGCCAAGCAATTTAGGTTACTCTAATGTGTCTGAGGATTCGACTAACACATTCGAGTGTTGGGTGATTAAATTGTCAGCTAGTCCTTATTCGCTGGTCCGTTGGCTAGACGTCATTATGATGCAATGCCCTGTGTGTAATGGTAATCTAATTATTGTTAGCCGACTTGGAAAGCCACTTCGGCTTAATTGGCTCTCTGGTGCGTGATTCAGTATGGGCTTTTGCATTAACCACTGAATTTTTTATAGAGTATGGTTTCTTCACAGACACAATTAAGAGTGTCAAAAAGCAACTTAAGTAATTAGAAAGTGGAAGGGGTAGGAAACAATGGACCACAAGATATGCTTGGGAAAGTTGAGGAACGAGGATAATGACTGGTAGTGTCACCACTAGAATGGTTAACGCCATGGGGTCCGAATGGAGCAGTTATCAAGTCCTGCAAGCTGACTAGTATATAAGGATGGGAATTATGCTATTTAGTATGGTACATGAACTTTTGAGGCTGTTTTGCGACTTGAGATTGCCTTTTCAATAAATCGGTTTTGACATCTTGCCTTGCATTCTATCGGCAATCAGCGGAATTAATTTAATCGGTAAATGAATCAGCCATACGACAGGGTAAGGCTAAATATAATTTTACGAAATTTGCGATACGAGAGATCATTGGGTTTTAGAAGCCATCACAAATGCGCATATGCTGCACTAAAACTATGCATTCAAATCTCACAATAGTGTTTACTTTACGTTTTTACATTTCACAGTACAAAGTAAAATTACTGATAATTGTCACGTTTTGCCCATTATATTGGATGGAGTTTATGTAATCGGTTAGACAGTAACGTGAGCAATCAATTCCGAACGATTCATCAGCATCCGTCATGTTGAAAGGCTATATACCAGCATGACAAATTCGTTGTAAAACAATGTGATAGAGGCCCCATTGTTGCAAGGCACAATCTGTCGGTGCTCTGCCACCTCACACCATAACAATAATCGGTCCAGATACAGTAAGATCATCGACGAATGCCCCCGTAATTATCAATCTTACGTTTCTTACATACGAACCATCGCTGTTGACAACCCGAATGTGTTATGTTGTCAGTGTGCAATGGAGCGGGGAAAGGAAATTCTTTATGAGATTAAACCACTTGTCAATTAGAAGTTATTTCTCCCTGTTGGTTACGGTCATATTATACCTATTGAAGAGGCAATACGAGGATTGTCTATGCTAGTGAATTTGGCGGACAGAGCTGGTCATGAAAGAAATTCTTAATTTCACGACCAGTCTGAAGATAATTACATACCTTTGTTGCTAACTTGGTCGAACATAAATGCTCATATTGCAATAATACCTCGCCCACTGTGCTCCGAATAAATATTTGCGACATGTAAGCCAAGCGTATCTGTGTATTAATGCATGCTGTCTTATTTATCCAGATAACCCAATAAACTGCGTTCAGCTCTCTGGATACCTGCAGCTGTCATACAACCGTTGTAATATAAACCATATCATACCAATTAAGCTGTGTCTGCAAGTTTGCATAGCATCTGATTAGACCGCCCAGTTTAATCAATTACCTAAATATTTGGAGGCCTAGTTGTAGAGTACTCATCATGCGTAAAACCTAAATAAAATGCATATTATTTCGCAAATCATAATAAGGCTCAGTGTTACTTGAATTGCCAGTGTGTAAACGATTCTGGGGATCGGATCTCGCAACAGTAGTGTCTGAATCAACCAACGCGACCATTATCAAGGACAACGACACATGATTTGTGATTTCGTTGCTGTATTATGCTCATTTATGACGTTATCAGATACTTGCCAAGCCTTGTGTTCGTGATCGGACCAAATTCCATTTCAAGCCGCAACTATAGACGAGATTTACTGTTATGATAATGTGTTCTTAGCACACCATCGTGGTGCTGTTATATGTCTTTATTTGGTCAGACGTCTCAATCTATTGATTTGCGGAACCAAGTGTGGCAAAACGAAAATTGTGCATATTTGGCCTGACTTATTCACTTGGACTACTCATTATTCCATGTGCTCTCTTCATGATAATAGCCACGATAAGTACAATCACCTTTCTCTTGTTCTGATATAATATATGGAATTGGGTGTTTCTCTTGATAGCATTGCCCTACTAGTCAGACGATGAAGGCGGGCTGCCAATAACAATTGCTTGTTGTTGCCCTCGCCGACCGAGTTTGCAATACAAATTTCACGGTTAATGAATCTCATATATTAGTCCTCTGGTCATTTGTACAGCTTGCGCTGGTGTGTGAATGGCAGGCAACTTCAAAAAATCAAACAGTCGTTTGGGCTATGCTGGATGTGTTTTATGGCTGTTGCTGTTAATCAGCCAACAAGCGGGCGCTCCATTGTTGCTGGTCCGATGACATACCTTCATCAAAATATTATATCGCGTTTCGACAAGCAATATCATTTTCGCAAAAGATTAAAGAGCATAAGTGTACTAAAAGTGCAGATAAGTAGAAGACTGCCTCAAAACAGTTGAACTACGACTTATTCCCTGTTATCCCATTGTAAAGCATGTACTTAATTGGTTGACTGATGTCTGTAGACATTTGTGTCGCCCTTAATACACGATAACCTACCTTCTTCATCTGGACCGGTCACAAAGCCTGTAGGCTTATCTGATGTATGCATCAATTGAAACGAACCACGTTTTGAACATTGAGGGTACAGCTAAATATGTTTCCACCAAATATATCTGCAAATTACATTTAAACAATCTTTTATTGTGACCTACTAATACACACTTTGTTTGCTTCACCTATTCTACTCTCAGGTGACCCATATTTTAGCAGAAAGCAATTCTGTAATTTACTAACCGTGTGCCATTTATTGGCCCTGATGCATACTGACAAAGTATTTGCGAGGTTTCAATCCTAATTTGAAAAGAAGACATACGCTAAGCTAACAGCGCCGACGATAGATATATTAAAATGATAACAATCGATAAAAGCGAGTAATTAGATTTTTATTATGCGTCCCATGAATTGGTTACATTAAGCATGTAGTTATAACGTGCAGTTCAAGACGTGTTTTCATCAATTCCTTGATCCATAGCATGAAGATGTTAATAGCCGTTCATCAACGAAATGTGGCCGTGCTCTAGGATCGAAGTATCATTTCTTACTAATCAGACTGGTTAATCCAACGGTGGACAAAAATATGTTCCTACTAATGATGTTCACATATGCAATGGATTACGTCAGTCTAAGCGTCTGGCATTTGACGAATTTGTTGTTTGGAAGATGTCATATGTGGTGACAATGCTTTGTTTCAATCATGACTTTCACTGATAATAAAACCGCCTGATATACATTAGCATATTTTCCAAAACACTTACGAATGCATCACATATGACCTTAAATGATTTCATTTAACTACATTCTTGCTGATAATTGTTTCACATTCAGGAGTATCAGGGACGTCATTTCGTGGCTTAATCGTGAGGAAAATGTAATATGTGATAGTCATGAACACAATGACGATATTTCACAAGTTGCACTAGTGATGTACACAAACGCACACTATAAACAGTTACAAAAGAGAGCAGAGAAGCGGCCCAGATGATGTTTTCAAGACCAACATATTTTATGCACACCTTTATTATAGAGAATAAGGCAAAGTTACGGTCTTACCGCATCGTCAGCACGTAAGAAGCTGTCCCATCAAATATATCCACACAGTGAAGGAAATAAGATCGGTGACCGTGTGCTCTGGCACGTTCTAAACATGCTGCGGTGTTGGTTGTCGCTTACACTGGTCAATGGATCAGCAGCATTTTTTACTGACGAAATATGAATGATAGGTAGTGTGTTGTTCTGAATCAACTACTACAACACCAGCAGCGACAGGAATGCCCAGAACAAGGGGTTCTCTGCTCATTCCTTATAGAGCACGCGGTGAATTCGGTGTTAATTCTAGGCGTTCTCAAAATTTTCCTCACAACCAAACTGCACTAGAAATATCCGTTGATGATGTGTGTGCGTGTTATGCTTGAGGACTTGGCATTCAAGCAGTGAAGGTTATACTACTGCCCTAGTAGTCTTCATTAGATAAATGGAAAACGCACAATCGTAGGTCGTTTGCGTTGTTATTTCCATCGACTTTGGCGGAATGCACTAGGGGTGCGATATTACCTGCATTGTTCATTTTAGTTCCTTACATATATATGAATAAGCATAACTGATTATTTCAAGGAAAACATGCTGTATGCACACTACTTATTAAAGCCATTGGTTAACTGAAAGATTGACTCACAGCCTTCACATATCGTCAGCCAGTAGGACGATTGCAAACTATCCCTAATGTAGGTATATAG
The DNA here is from genome assembly GCA_034190875.2 of Urechis unicinctus. Classification (NCBI taxonomy): domain Eukaryota; kingdom Metazoa; phylum Annelida; class Polychaeta; order Xenopneusta; family Urechidae; genus Urechis; species Urechis unicinctus. The sequence goes on from CM067353.1 coordinate 10,942,690, forward strand.
ATATATACATATATATTAACGCTTTGGCATTGGTCGGATGGTTGTGGTTTTTCCTGGAAAGCCCCGCGAAGAATTGGCTCATGCTTGATATCCTAATCTCTCCCTCACTCCCGGGGCGCTATGGCATACTCGAGTTGTCTCACTCAATATGTTTTTGTTCATATTGGTCAAATGGATTGCAGTGACGGTTCAACGCCGATGAGCTCAGTCAATTTCCCTAATGCAAACGCTAGTTGTTGCTAATTGTAACCGACATTTTCCGATATCTGATGCACCCCTGTTCGATATAATGTATTTCATAGAGGGTTGAGGACGAATCATGGGTAAGACTTAGTTTTGCGAATGGGTCAAGTGTTTCTGCAGTTCACAGTTTATGCGACCATGAATGTACGAATCTTGAACCGGCTAAACGTATTTTGCGATGTTCGAGAAAGACAATAGATACTTTGAATCACCTCGTCACAAATGCAATTACAATGTTGTAAGTATCATATAACAATCGATTCAGATGATCATGAGCTTTCGTTGAAGTTATCTTTCTTTCTGAAAGGCGCATTGAAAAGTTCTTCAAGGTATTATAACAAATAACGTTTACCTCTCTTAGTTTGTCATTCCCAGAGTTCAGGAGCCAATGACGAAGGCATTGTTTGTAAAATTCACTAACATCCGACCAATATCTTCAATTTGCATTTTTTGAACAAGTGGGCATCCATCTCCGATGGGGCGATATTTTTTGTCTAATTCCGTGCCTTGGCAATGCGCATCTTACAACAGCAAATCGAGATGAGAGCGCACAATACGTCAATATTTTGGCCACAACGACCACTTGCCGTCTTCATTTACTGTTCAGCTGCATTAGCAAAGTTGCCACCAGTAATTATCGTGGTGTGATAGCAGTATTGAACACAGAAAAACGAACAGATAACTCTGCAGGTTCAGAACTACGGTTTTAACACGAATTTAGCACGAGTGTTGCATTGGCACATACAATTGAGAATAGTTCACCAAACTATATTTAGTAGTAATAATCACGTTGTAAATTCCGGTTGTATTATAAGGGGCGATTATGGACTCGGACACGATACTGACACATGAATACCAAGCCTATAGACATTACCATATTAGTTTGGTTTGTGTTATTGTACACAGCGGTCTTGCAAACATTTATACTAAGCTGGTCGTTAAATGAAATGTTGGATCCATGCATTTGCAATTTCCTTTTTGCTGGTTCGTTGATAAGAAGTCATTACGATGCAATACACAGTGCGTAAAGGTGATTAACTTGACTTGGAAAGGAACATCGGCTTAATTGATTTGCTGGTGCTTGAATCGGAATGGGGTCGTTACATAAGCTATTGAATTTTTATCACTTATGGTTTCTGAACATTTACGTTATCAGATAAAGACATGCAATTTATGTACAATGAGTGACGAACCAAAACTCATTCAAATAGGAGTGGCCGGAGGTAGAAATCAGATGACTTGCTCTACGCTTGGTAAACGAGTAGTTCTGAACAGCACTTAACAACCGCGGACATGGAAAGGCGTGTTGTGGATCGAATACGTTATTGACATCAGTTGACTACAATACTTGGATGTGGTTACAAAAGTCGGGGGTTATTGATAATGACAAGTATCGCAACCACTTGGAATGTGAACGCCAAAGGATGGAGCAGCAATTCTTACCGGCACGCTGGCTAGTATAGGAGGATTGGGATGATACCGTTTAGTGTGGTTTATTACCTCGTGTGGCTGTGTTGCTATCCGCGACCAGAGATTGCCGATCCCGTAGATCGCTGTTGACATCGTGCCATACATAATCTCGGCCATTAATGAAATTAAATGTTTCAGCATACATTCAAGAAGCTCAAAACATTTACTTGATTTACGCGCATTAATCAGCTGCAAAATCTATGGTGATTACAGCGACCGTCAGTTATTTTGAAGTAGTGCTACCATACATTCCATGTTATTGACGTAGTATTTCTAGTTTTGGTAGTTCTCAAAATCTAGCTCCAATTTTGCCCTGTGGCTTAAAAATGACACTTTATTAGAACATTAGTCGCTTAGAGAGAGAGAGAGAGAGATAGAGAGAATAGAGATAGAGAGAGAGAGATAGAGAGAGATATAGAGAGAGAGAGAGATATAGAGAGAGAGATATAGAGAGAGATAGAGAGAGAGATAGATATAGAGAGAGATAGAGAGAGAGAGATAAGAGAGAGAGAGAGAGAGAGAGAGAGAGAGAGAGAGAGAGAGAGAGAGGAGAGAGAGAGAGAGAGAGAGAGAGAGAGAGAGAGAGAGAGAGAGATCTAGAGAGAGAGAGAGAGAGAGAGAGAGAGAGAGAGAGAGAGAGATCTAGAGATAGAGAGAGAGAGAGAGAGAGAGAGAGAGAGAGAGAGAGAGAGAGAGAGAGAGAAAGAGAGAGGGAGAGAGAGAGAGAGAGAGGGGGAGAGAGAGAGAGAGAGAGAGAGAGAGGAGAGAGAGAGAGAGAGATCTCTCTCTAGAGAGAGATCTCTAGAGAGAGAGATCTCTCTCTAGAGAGAGAGAGATCGAGAGACTCTAGAGAGAGACTCTAGAGACAGGGGGGGAGAGAGAGAGAGAGAGAGAGAGATCTAGAGAGAGAGAGAGAGAGAGAGAGCTAGAGACAGATAGAGAGGGATCTTTAGAGAAATAGATACATATATCGAGATATCTCGAGAGAAATATATATATATATAGGGAGATCAGGAGAGATACATATATATATATAAATAGATCGATATATATCTCTACATATCTATATATAGATATATATATACTCTATATATATATATATACATATAAATATAAATATATGCATGTTTATATATATATATGAATATATATAATATATTATCTCTATATACAAATTTATATATATATATATATAAGTATATATATATATATATATATATATATATATATATATATATATATATATATATATATATATATATATAGATATATATATATATATATATATATATATATATATATATATATATATATATATATATATATATTCTCTACAAAAATATATTTATAAGGGGGTCGGTCAATAACAAAATTACCCCTGCCATTATATTCCATACTAACACAAAAATTAAAAACAAGTTGCTTCACTAGCTTCGCGCAAATCTAGAGGTTCATTCTGATTTTATATCATGATTTATAATTACTCAGTTGAAATGCCGTTTTCATGAATAAACATTAAACTGGTAAATTGCATGGTCAACCCTATATTTATTGCCATTTTGAAAGCAGGTTTAATTTGCTCGTATTAAAACGACGCCCATAATACCACGTATCTCATGTGTAAGGTTTGTACGAAATACGTTTCTTAGAGGGCAGAATCGGAGATGCCATATATGTTATGGCTTGACCTTTAATACGCCCAGCAATTTAACCAAAACGACATTTAGGTCCCCCATACTAAATCATCATTCACGAGATCAACAACGCTTGAATCATCTATATCATAAGACAATCAGCAAGTCCTTCTAGTGAAATGGGTAAGGTATAGGATTTATGATTGAGTCCAGTTGGGCAAATGTTCGTGCCGATATAGTGTCTTCTGGCAATTACTTTATGGAATAGTGTCATCGCTGATCTTAAAACAAGGATTGAAAAATAATTGGTTTAGCGTTGAAAGTTCTCCTGTAGACGATTGCGCTGCTTCAGTAGTATTTTGAACATGCAAAAAGTACACTAAATGATAAAATCAGGTGATGCAGTCTCGATCCTCGATGGGTTATTTTGCTCTTTCAGAGCTTGTGTAGCCAATGAATGAATCGTTTGACAATGGTATGAGAAGATAACACGAAACCTCCATTAGGTCTGTAAAATTGCCGATAAAGCTATGGCTTATGATAAATTGCTCACTACTGGGTCAAAGGTGTTGCTCTTTATGATGCTGCATCTAAATCATCAATTATTTTTCTTTGCCCATCAAATGTTCACATGAGTTGTTAAAACCGCTACATTTACCGAATTAAACCCCTCGAATATAAATAGTTGTTATTTAAACGTACCTAACGCAGTGGTGTTAACATATGCCTAATTAATGTTCCATAAACGTGGTATGCCGACATTATGATAATAGGTTGGATTCCGCGTTAAAAAATAGGCATGCACAAACATTGCATGAATTTACATTCATGATCACATATATAGGTCTGCACATATTATTATGAGAACAATCAGGGCTCGTTAGGGCGTCAAGATGCGACGATACCATGCTTAGCAGACGTCAACTTAATGTTCATCGTAGCTAAAACAATTGATATCATTTTTTTATTCATAGGGAATCGGATCAGCACAATACTACCATAACCGCAAACAACCACTCTCTCGCAGAATTGGCTGCATTGGTATAGATAATAAATTACATGTTAATATTCTGGAGCGCTGCATAATCAAGCAAGCCATATGGTTCCACAAATGGTTACAGGTAATGATCGCGGGTTTAGCTAATGGCAATGATCCTGCCACTAAATATCCGAATCAGGCATTCTCTGCCAACCTTTTCAAGTCTTATTGAAATTAACACAAGCCGTTACAGCCAATGGGGGTAAGTACGGGTATCAAATGACACACTGTATTGTCTTGTGAAAAGGGAGTTTCGCACCTCACGAAGAAAACTAAGTTCCTATCAACATTTAAAAGGTTTAACGTGACCGTTCAATAATCGATTTTGATATGGATCGGATGACCAATTTTCATTTCGCGCATATAATAAACATGTATTTAATCAATATGTGCTGCGTAATATAATTGTCCAAGGAAACAAAACTGAATATACGTCAAACACTATTGATTGTTTACTATGGTTCGAACAGATCTACCATAGAGAAGTTTATATATATCACTATATAAATTATTAAGGGTTGAGGTCACAGGATTTGCTCTTTTCTGATATAGTTTACATTCTCCTTTACTTTCTATGCTTCATTGCTTCAATCATGAATGGCTCATGGTCTTGAGGTACCGATACTGTTAGTACCTACCTTTGTAGCATTCTACGTCATCGAATACTAACGCGAATGCCGATACAAGTAAACAGAAGTGTGGTAATATATCTCAACTTAATTAAGGTTATAGATTTACCCTTGCCTGCAACTATTTTATCACTAATTGTAAATTTGTGCTGCAGGTTATTAGATATAAAATAATATGTTACGATGGGGATAAGATTTTTGTCACAATGTGGTGGCCAGTTTAATGAATATTTGATGCAGCGCATGACAGATCATCTGTGTTATGTCTGAATCGTACACAGGGTATTCCCACTGCAACCATCGTACCTACATTTTATATATACGAACCATTGCTGCTGCCAAGTGAAATGTGTCAAGTCGACAGCGAGCAACGGAGCGAGGCAGTGGACATCTCTGTGGGATTGAACTTCTTGTCAGATTAATGTTATTTCGCTCGATGGCTATGGTGGCTCGAGCCAGCCATAATAGCTGAGAGTCTTGCAACATTGTGAAATGATAAATAACTAAGACGATTCCTTGTCCAAGTGTAACTATGAAACATGGGGCATTTTACGAGACCACAAATGCCTTGGAGGCATATTTCAGTAATGCATCGCCTACATCACCATAACCTGATACTATCGGATGCTTCTCATTAAAAAGGCTTCCTGGTTTGCGGTTAGTTGGTCTTTTCGGTTGGGAGCATTTTCAGTCGGTATATCATGTGCTCACTTTAGGTTGAATGCGATTAACACTTGCATATCCAATAGAAGAAAGACGTTGAATGTTGAAGTCATTTTGCACGCATATCACGTGGTCCCGGCGAGATCGCCAAAGACCCTTGTGATGACGCCAACGACGTCGAGCGTATCGCCAATGACCTCAGGCGAGATCGACAACGACATCGGGCGAGATCACCAGTAACCGACACATTAATGCATCCAATGGTAGTCTCCGAAATTGACCTCAACTTATCGAATAGGCAAACCGTTTTCCTGCTTCAAGGGTTTGATTGTGCCACCACAGTAAATGTAAGTACATTACCAGTCTGAAAGTTCAATATATGATGTACCGAAACACTTTCATTTCGCGAAACAGATGACGTTTGGCAGGCTCTCAATTAATCAATTGCATCTGAGTTTTATCATATAATCTGCAGCAATTTTATGGGTAAAGGATTGTAAAACAAATTGCATTGGTGATGAAGTGCATATGATAGTCGCCTGGCTAATTTTACTGCTTGCACTGCTGTGTAAATCGCTGATAACCTCGAAATATCCAACATTCGGATGTGCTGATAGAAGCTTACATTATGCTATATATAGCATAGAATGACTGCCGATGAGGGTCATACGATTGGGCGTCATTTTACTTTTAGGCCCTTCAAATAATTTCACAACTGCGGAAATATTCAATTCTCTTTTGAAACCGTTGCTTTATTTTAGGTAATAACAATTGATTTTATGCGATGCAGAGGGCGATCAGGAGTTGATCCGTATATTTGATATAAAGTAGGATATTGCTTTTGATGTATGCTCACATACGGGTTTTTTAACTGCAAACAGCAAAAACATGTTTTTACCAGAAACCATGTACACAACAAAGATTAACTGAAATACACACTGTGATGTCAGCCCGAACGAATTTAAATAGTTGTCGCCTGGGCATCTTGTATATGTTTCTGTCCAATTGATACGTAGAGCCGCAACATCTCTCTTAATCTGTTGCTGATCTCAGAAAATAGAATTAGCTTAAATGCCTAGTATTATTCTGTAAAAGCGTTACCTAAGTTGATTCAATGCCCTAAGGTTAGGCCTCGTCGAGTGCACATATGGTGGAAATCCGCCCGACGACCATAAGGTTACCTCGATTGATTGGCATAATGCAATTCGTTCAGTTAATTGATCTAGCATGAGCATGCTTGGCACATATTGGTAAGAACTATTCAATAGATTAAAGTGGATTAAAACACCCTTTGGCATTCAGACGTTATGAATAAGCGTATTTTCATTATAGAGGCTGAAATGATCACAATAATCACATTTGATCGTCTGTATATCATAATGGGACTATCACATACTGTATGTATTGGAGTGCAATATTTGCAGTCCTTCTCAAAACTTTTCAATTTTGTCCTGAAACTAGAAGCAATATTTTATTGACAGTATTTCGCGTTTTAAAGCTCTTAGTACGAACCAACCACCATTCGGGAGCACGACATTTGCAGTAGAAGTCAATCAGAGAGTCTGATGACTTATTGTTGTCAAACAAATATCGTGAGCTCACACCATTAAAACCCTTTTCTCGAAAATAAAAGACGATTTAGTCAAAGAGCGACAATGAACAATCAAAATTGCCTATGCTTATAAGAAGCTCGGTGGAAGAACCGTACTACCGTGACGACCTTAATGTAGTTGTTGTGGTGGACAGTCTAGTACGCATGGTGTTTGCTTCACCTATTCGGCTCTCTGGGGCAAGTTAATGACGTTGACAAATTCTTGTCATTGTTGCGCAATTTAATATTGTTGGTAAAAGAATACAGCCCGCTAGTGTCTTTTAAGCAGAACCCTTCCGCATCCATTCATAGGGTTAGTTGGCCATTAGCATAAACATTTTTTACCCGTGTCTAACGAATTAATGTGGTTTAAATTAACGCGCATTCTTAACTTTCCAATCAGCACCAAACATATACGTCTGCTTGTACAGCAGACGTCAGTTGCCATTGAATAACTGAAATTCGTATCATTACTGGAAATGACGTTCCCATTAGTGTGTTCTCTCATCTTAATTATAATTATTGTTTGAAACTGGCAGTTGAGTAACGATAGCAAAGGTTACTGATAGAAACAGTAGTAGTGAAATAAGGTTTTGGCTTGTACTAGAATCGGTAGCTCCTCTCGGCTTTGTCTGATCTATTCAGCACTGGTTGAACGTAAAGCCTTTTAAAGCCTCAAACAAAGCGACGTCCATTTGAAATCAATACCGGGGTTTATCTTATTAGACATTGATTAAGAGGATATCCCGGTAGGTGATAAGGTTGAATAATTTAAAGATAGAAATGAACCATCAATTGCAAATGAAGACTGACTATCAAAGTAAAAGCAACATGAAAACATACATCACAGAGTTGTACATACGATCGTATCCTGGGCAATGGAAAGCAATCAATATCAGTAAGAGATTCGAACATCGTCAACTTTTAATATTAGAGGTATTGTCTTATGCAACACTATGTTGTCACTGTAGACATCGTATGTGTAGATTTTTCATCACCGCAACTTGTCATGGGTTTAGTTGTCGCCAACATTGGATTTAATGCAGCAGCATATTCGGAAAATGTAGCAAAATAGTTATAATAAGATGTTCAATGAAATGCTGCATCGACTATACAGACGAAATGTCCGGAAAGAAGCTGTCGTCGCTTGCATATGATATGACTGATCCCTATACTATAACAAATTTGTATTGTTCAGATCATGCCATTCACTGTTTCTCATTTGAATGCTTAAACCCAACTCGACGAAGCATGAAAATGTTATAAATGTACAATCAGATTAAATAAATGGTTGTGATAAGTTATGTTCGAGCGAATAAATGACAATGAAGCAGATAATAAAGAACCCTTAAGAGCACTAAGGATGATCTTGTGTGTAAGCGATGCAGCTCCTTAGCGACGGAAACTACGGAACGAACTGCGCTGATACAAACATCGTATAGTACGATGAATGGGAGTTCTTAACTAGATAATAAAAGCCTATATTTCTTGAGCAGCCTTGTTAAGACCCAAAACGGATGGTGTTGCAACCATACACAGAACCCCTGGCGTGAAGCCATCGGTTCTTCTTCTGTTTGATTGCTGTTGTTGACACATACGACACGACGTGGAGAACAGCAGGTACTTGTTCCTGCCAAAAGTAAATTAGCTATTTACAAAGACCAAATTTGTCACCTTAAACAACACTAACGTACCGCCGGTAATTTCCAGACGATGGAGTGAATTTAGCGGGTTTTAATAAGGGTTATCGTCATATATAGGGCAATAACAATGCAAAGGTCTCAATAACAGAGAGCCTTGCCCTGTTCGGTACATCATGATAACGGAGTATTCTGGCATCTGGACGCCGCTATAGATAATGCATCCGTTGAATAAGAGAGCAGTGCTGCATTCTTTGACATCGATATATTACGGTACGATACGATCAATTGTCAATTGTTAGCGTTGGCATAGGAATGAAAGCGTGTCAATTTGTAGAATAAAAAATAGTTGGGTTGGATTAAACATAGATGATTGTTTTACATATTTTGCTTGAGGAAACGAATGTCACACAGATGAGATTATGCTAGTGTAATTTGCAAAACATATTCAGGTGTTGGCTAATTAAATTGGTCGCTTCGTTTGGTAATTGAACATCGTAGCAAACTTCTTGATTCTGATTGTCGCCACTGAGCTTGCTCTATTTTTATTCAACTGTGATATATTCTACCCAAAAATTTTTGCCATTCACCTACGGTGGCAAGCTGATTTTATGAAAGTGCAAATTCCAGTAGATATCTTAAAAACAAAATGCTCATATATCGAGTTCAATGCTTTGTGGCAGTGCCAATACTATTAGAGATGTAAACATATCCGCGTAACAAATTTCAGTTAAAGGCGTATTTAACCGCAAACTGAATCAGATCGGTGATGATTTCTTGAGAACGTGTTTGATGTACACTATCGATTGCACAGAAAAGGTAAACTAAAAAAGCTATCCACAGGCGTACCACATCGTCAGCATTGACGAATCTATCAAACAAAATATATTGATAAATATAGATGTATATTGATATATATATATATATATATATTGATATATATATATATAAATATATGTATATATATACATATATATATATTTATATATATATATATACATACTTATATATATAAATGGATATATACATATATAAATATTTATATGCATATATGTAAATATATATATATAAAAACAAAAATATATATATGTCTATATACATATATGTACATAGAAAACTATAAATATGTATATATATATATATATGTGTATATACATATATATATATACATATACTTATATATATGTATATATATATACATATATATATAAATATATATGTATATTTAGATATATCTATATATATATATATGTACATATATATATACATGTATATATATGTACATATATATATAAATATATATATATATTATATATATATTTTTCATGTAAAAATATATATTTATATATAATAATATATATGTATATATATATGTATATATATATATATATATATATATATATATTTATATATATATATATATATATCTATATATATATATATATATATACATATATATATTTAAATATATCTACATATACGTATATATATATATATACATGTATATATATGTATATATGTATATAAATATATATATATATACATATATATATATATATATATATATATGCATGCATATATATATTTATATATATGTAAACATATATTAATATATATATATATATATATATATATATATATATATAGCTAGTAAACTTTCATGAGAGCACAATCTTAGTATATATATATATATATATATATATATATATATATATATATATATATATATATATATTTATATATTTATATATATATATATTTATATATATATATGAATATATATATAAATATAGATATAAATATATATATATAAATATATATTTATGTATATATAAACATATACACGTGAGTGTATATTTAGATATATATGCACGTGTGTGTGTATATATGTATGTATATGTATATAAATAAATAAATACACATATATGAATATATATATATTGGTATGTACTTACCCATACGCTCATAAGACATACGTTTCTTTTTTAATACGCGATACTACAGGGATGGTTATTTCTTCTACGGTGTAATCATAAGTGCAGTATGGTCCGCTTGCAAGGTAAGCGGTAAACTACGAAAAGCCTCCTTCGATTTCGTCTACATATGAACACCAAATAACCAATTAACAAGGGATTTCCCAGGATATCCATGTGAATACTCATTGCATGTATTTCAGATTATGATTGCTGATATATTGTGCAATAAGATGAAATTGTGATCGTGCTCTAGATGCATATACCCTTGTTAGGTATGAATATATGCTAGCTGCGTGTGTCCGGCAAGGCGGCAACATTCTACTAAAGGGTCAACTGTTCGATGTTGTTACCCTTAACGTTCAATTAATCTCATTAATTGCATAGAAGACACCTCATTCATTGCCACTAATGAAGCCATAGTGATTGTTGGTATGATTTGATGCAGTTACTTTTAGTACTGTACGAAACACGGTTGTCGAGCAGCATCGGAGATATCAAATGCGCTACATTTCGTGGTTAAGGGTTTTTTGGGGGCCCAGCAGTTTATCAGAATTACCATATAACCATATATACTAACTTTTAAAACGTGCATGGCGCCTTGTTTTCGATAGTTAAGTAATGAGTATTCCACAGCTTGGTATGTCGTATTCATGCTAATTGAGTAGATTCGCGCAAAATAGTGATCGCAATGAACGCTATTTATTGCCTGCAATGCAAACCTTATTTGCATTGGTTTTTCTATCAAGTATTTTTAGCCCTGCTGCAATGAAAACTGCGATACAAAGCGGCAAATATTCGATATCTATGCAAAACCAGCTGATTTTGTGTTGCGACTTGATTGATTTTGACATATGGAAAGCACCTATTTCGCCGCAAAAGCCAAAAGAAAGCCAAATGTAGGGTGATTTCATTGGGGCACTTTAAGAACGCACCTTCAATGCAATTCGAGTGTTAATAGTTTTGTTGCAGGAACCTGATGCAAACTGTGGTTTGTGCGAGTTCTCTGATACCTCATGTGTTCAAATCTAACGGCATTTTAGAAAACTGTATTTGAAGACTCATTAGTGGTCATTGTACGTAAACCCTAGCAAGACATACTATTTTACATATGATCGTGAGGCTCAATGTTACTTGCATTACCTGCTTGAAAACATTTCCGGTGATTAGATGTCGTAACGGAATAATACCTGAATATTCCAACGTTACCATAATCAAGAACAAAGCTCTACGGTTTTTTATTCAATTGCTGTAGCACGCCCATTTATAAGAGCATCATATACTTGCCAATGTCTTTTTTACGTGACTTCCGCAAACCCACATACAGACTGAAATGCTGATGATACGCAATCACGATATTTACTTGGTCAGACAAATTAATCTATTGATTTTCGGCTGAAGGTGTATTACATCATGGCCCTGGCAAGGTCAGTACTTAGTGCATCGATGTATGTAAAGTGAACTCCTTGAGCGATTTTATCGCCCCTGGGTCTAATGACAACGTTAAAGACCCGCACCGCAAGCAAGACGGGCGTATATAAATGTTTGATTGATCAATGATTATGTTTTTGCATTGTTTGCTTGAGGAAGCGTATATCTATCAGTTGCGGTATTGCTAGTGCATCCGAAATATTTGTGTAATATATTCAGGTGTTGATGGATTGAATTGTATGCCGCTTTGAATAATTGACCGTCGTGGCACGATGTTAAATCTGCACATCGCCACTTAGCGTGCTATCTTGTTTATTTATCTGTGATCTATTCTAAACATAAAACTTTGCCTGTCGCAATCGGTGGCCAGCTGTCATCACACTGGTTTCAATTGCCAGACACAGTATTGGGTTATGTGAAATTAGAACTATTCAATGCACAGAAGTTGCTGTGATATATGTAAAGAGTACCATATGAAAATGTAAACAAATAATCATAAAAACAAACTGCTAGTGGACTGTAGCTGAATAATTGAAATCGCACCATCATATCTTGGGTACATGTTATGTGGATTAAGCAGTGCCGTTCACATTAGGGACGTATACAATCCCGCGAGTCAATTGAGTATAAAACAGCGAACCAAATATGGAAGCTGATCATTACAGAAGAAACTTGTCTGATGTACACCACCCATATTGCAGACAATCGGTTTACCGAAATGGTTATTCACAGACTTACCACATCGTCAGCATTTTAGAATCTTTCGAACTACAAATAATGTTTATACACACACACACACACACACACACACACACACACACACACACACACACACACACACACACACACACAACACACATATATATATATATATATATATATATATATATATATATATATATATATATATATATATATATATATATATATATATATATATATATATCTGTATATATATATATATATATATATATATATATAGATATTATGTATAGAGAACACATATATATATATACATTTCTATATATATATATATATATATATATATTACATATATACATATATAGATATATATATATACATATATATACAATATCTATATATATATAAATATATATATATATTTATATATATATATATCTTTATATCTCTTTCTATATATATCTTATATAGAATATATATATGATATATATCTATATATATATGTGTATCTCTATCTATATGTCTCTATCTATCTCTATCTCTATATATCTATGTCTCTATATATCTATCTGTATATATATTTTATCTCTCTCTATCTATATAGATATCTCTCTCTCTATATCTCTCTCTCTATCTCTCTCTCTCTCTATCTCTCTCTATATCTCTATCTCTCTCTCTCTATCTCTATCTCTCTCTATATCTCTATCTATATATATATATATATATCTCTATATCTATCTCTATATATCTATATATATATCTCGCCTAACGCTCTGTCATTCGTATTTGTCAAATTGCTCGGTGCGTTCCCTGATGTGACACTCTTGTTGGCTAAGTGACTTCCACATGAGCCCAATGTTATGATCACCACTTTCCAAAGCACTGCAAACATCGACCAGTACATCAGACGTAATTGTTGCAAATATTTACATAAACCCCAGACCTGCTCATAGTTTATGCTCATGATAAGGTACTTGTATGCAATTTTGAGGTTTCACGCAGTAATAGTCTTGCGAATTGACCAATAAGTACATCTGAGATCGTTCCCTGTTTATAATGTTAAGGACGACTCGTAGTCCGCAACCAATGACAGTATTAGCCAACCATGAGCGTACGAAATATACGTTCATGAGTCTGATGATGACTTGTTCAAATTAAGTCACAGATTATTAGCGCTATACCAAAAGCAAAACTTTTCCCATCTAGGTAAAGTGGGTGACATTTGCGGTACCATGTATCAATCAAATACGGTCTAACGCGTTATTGTACTTATTTTATGCATTAATGAAGCCCAATGAGGGATTAAGTATCTTGTCAGTCGTTAAAAATACTTTTCAAATACAGCCGAATGCAAATGTATTAGAATGATGGTCAAACAGTCCCCATTTCACAAATAGGTATGCAACCTATTTTTCTTGAGTAACGTAATGCTTGAATCAGTAGCTTAGGGATAAATTTGCGCATGATAAGTTAATACGTTTTCTTCAAAAGCATGTGCTTTTTTTAGAACAAAGGACGTGAAATAAAATAGCTGCCTTTAAACAATTTGTCATTATGCGATTACAATGTATCGATTGGATGTTTCTGGTGTTATCTACAATGATTCCGTTGAGTACTGTTACTCTTTATTAACTACTTATATTCACGTCGGGTGACTAAAATCGAGGAAATGTTAGCATGGTTTTCCAAAGGTTTATAGTATCTGCTCATAGTCATTCACCCATTAGACCGTACGCAAACTCTCTCAATGGCCGCATCCGCATGGTGCATTTATATTGTATGTAAACACTGAATACGCCTAGGGTAGACTCACGCTATATGCTGTATGTAAATGCATCTAACAAGGCTTCAAATCGTCATAATACACATAATGCAACAATCGATTTGTTATCTTTTCATCCAAACCATTATAGTTAGCACATCCATACATCTTACTCGTTTAGAGCATCACATATGCTGGTATTTCCATGTTCAGGTGTAGATCAATAGCGAAAACTACCCGCTGTAAGTAAAATCTTAATATTTATGATCGTAGTAACATATATTGATCGATTGGAACTATCACGTGCACGCATTTTGGCAAAAGTGTTTCTGAAATGCAGTACAATGTGATTATTGGGGCTACTCTTGAATCAGCGTGACTCAACAATCAATGTCACTAAGGATCGCTGTCTAGAGTATCAACGGCTCGTGGCGGGTGACGCAACTTGGGATAAAGCGCACACGAGCGAGGCAGTTGAGATTAAACCTCACACAGGGTTTGTTGGCCACATTTCTGCTAAGCTGAAGCCGCTGTCGTGAGACTAGTCGGTTAAGGGCTTTGCTCTGATTGACGGCTGCAGCACCAGCGTACAACTAGCAGGTGTTAGATGCGGAGATGGCGCTTTTGGATAACGGATGTACATTAGATTGATTAATACGTAAATGCAATGTTGGCTGGAAATATTTTGCAAGCAGCATGGATGCATTGCTTTCACTGCGTAAGATAAACTCATTCCCACCAAAACGAGAACGGGCAGAATGTATGTTTCACGCTGTCAGATGATATGCTCTCCTTGCCTACGCAACAGTTTGCTATGCTAAGAATTATTTCGTATCCTAAAACTAAAAAAAATTCAGATAAGTTGTACTAAGAGAAAGATTGAGTCGCGTATGTTTAAGTACGTCAAATGGTTACACTTTACAGTCTGAAGAAAATTTCCTGGTAATTGCGACATTTACTGCAGATGATTAATGACAAGATTTAAGTGATTTACGCGCATTGATCCGGCAAGGTAAACATAAAACTGCAGCAGAATTAATGGCGACTGTCAGTTATTTTGAAGTAGATTATAGGGTTTGCTCAACTATGCAATAAGCAATAATGACACGGTATAGTAGATTGCTTGTTCTCGATTTCCATCTGCCAACTGAATTGTTCAAACACATGCAAATCTAATACTTACCGTATGCTGCGATGGACCGTTACTCACCCATCTCACAATAATTGCCATTCTACTTAATGCTAATGTCTTACCAACGACATAGAGCGTTGTCGAGTTGAAGACTTGCTATCGAGCTTTGTACCAACACCGCGGTCAAATTTGAACGAGAGGAAACGATATAATAAAAAATAATCATGCAGAAAGTTGCTGATATGGCGACTGCCTTAAACCGAATAATTCGCGGAGCATGATTCTGTAGGCTTTCCTTTATCAGATGAGCGATGCGTGTTGTGATTTAATAGCTTGATAATATTATATACAAAAACAGTTGATAGTCCTGCTTTTCAAGACTTGAAGCACATTATTGCGCTACAAGAATCTGTCGCTCGTATTGTTCTGAAGTTCGTAAATATATGATTGCTTGTTGCGTGACAAGATAAAATGGGGATGATCAGCCAAGTAGACCCCACGAGCAATACTGATGTGAGGCTGACGATTAAGTGTATATATATATATATATATATATATATATATATATATATATATATATATATATATATATATATATATATATATATATATATATATATATATATATATATATATATATATATATATATATATATATATATATATATCTATATATATATATATATATATATACATATATATACATATAACATATTCATAGTGTTTACTCACGTTTTATGTTGCACGCAACACCATTACTAATTTTCAGACGAGTTTTCTCCTGCTGGTCCAAATCCAAAAGTATGCGTTGAGCCAATAGCAATATGGCTCATTACGGTGTGTTTATTTCGATCAACTTAATTAAGATATTCCATTTTTATTTATAGCAGAGAAAAGCATGTAGCCTTCGTACCATTCTACGGTATGTATATACAACCATGATACAATTCATCTACACAGCAAAACCATTACCGTTATCAATAGCTAAAATGACATATGTTCATGTGTTTTATAGTCTATGAGGCGATTAATATGCTTTTGATCATCGAGAGACTGTGCAAGTTATACTAAAAGTTGGCTGTATAAATATATGAAGCTAATAAGATTCGCTCCTGTTGATTTCATTTTAACTAGAACGTACATAGATGTACTTATTACCTTAACTTGGCAGAATCTAGCAGACAATAATAAACTGCAATTGCATGCGTAAAGCACTGAAACATGAAATGTATCGCTTTTTCTGTTGGTCATTCATCATTCGATATATCGGACTATGCTTACATAGCAGGCATTGCATGTTAATACGGGCAGAACTCCTATACAATAATCGAACGATCAAAGGCAAGGGCAATGGAGTATCAACTGTACCATCTATGGCATCTCTCAGTAAGACCCCCCGGGACTGGTCCGCGTGATCGGCAACCGTAAGGCAGGTTCCCTCCCAGATCCTTTAGAAAATAAACCTGAAAATACTTGCTCGGAGCACAAAGAATAACCTACTGCTAAGAGCCTGGCGACAGGTTGCTCTCCTTATGCGTGGATGTCCGAGATGTTCTGCAGCCTCAAAATAGTGCTGTTCAAATTGACCTTGGAGCAAAAGCCTAACCATCTGTGGCAATCCAGCTGCAGAATAAAATAACTTCACACTGGACCTGGTTTCTTGCAAAATGAGATTTATGCCCCTTGTTTCTGCACAGCTAAACGTACTACGCGCGCCCTTGAATATGGATAGACCAAGGGGCTGACTAAGAAAACGGAGAAACCTTCGAAACCTCGGGTACATGCCACAGGACACAAACGGGTCCTTGTCGCGGGGCTTTGTAAGTAGCTCTTTATCCTTTGTTGATGCCATCCCAACTCGAAGCTGCTTACGCTGTTACGCGTTAATTTTCGGAGTGTCGGGTGCCTTGATGCCAATTGATTTGTGTATGGAGAGCTCCAGCCACCTTGTCAGCAAACGGGTCTGATTGGATATATTTTGAAGATTCGTTGCTTTGAAAATTAAGATCAAAATGATAATAGTTTGTGTAGCAGTAATTTGGGACTTGGCGCTAACGCTGCCAGGGACTTTGCCCACTACAAGCAGAGGCAAGTTATGTTCAAAATACACATGAATAATGCCTAAAGTTATCAAACTCAAGACAAGAAAATTATATGTAAGATATGTTTAAATAGCTGTTCACAGATACCTCAGAATTGGTTAAACCTAGGGTAAACTTGTTCTCCGTCACTACCGTGTTATGTCGCCAAGTATCTGGCTCGCCTCCCGCCGCTGAATAGCAACAATTGCGATCTGACAAGTCTTCTACGAGATATTGAGAATATAAATGAGGAAATGAAGATACTGAAAGAAGCACAACAAGTAACATCGGCAGCTCATACCTCTATGCCCACAGGTTCTACGGCTACAAAGGCAGAAACACCTTCTGCCTCAACCACCCAAACTCCTCCTGCCGCAGAAACGCGAGCTGTCATTGGCAAACCTGATTCTTCTGACGTCTGTGGCGATGTACTGGACACTGAACCACCGCCGGTCATCTCTACACGGGATAATAACGAGGATCTCCTGAGGCTCGCCAAGATTTAAAACCTCAAGCGTCCTTGCTCAACCCAACAAGGGAACGCGATCTTTAGGGCATACCGCCGTTGGTTTCTCTAAAAGCCGACCTCGTCAAAATTCAAGTGATAGACTCCCCACCCGCAGCCATCAATCCGATCTTATCACAGGTCAAGGCAAGAACTTCTCGCTCCGTGCTTCCAGGCGTATAGAAAAACCGACGACTCGCCGCTGCGTTGGACTCTTTGTGACACGCCTTGCACGAACAACGCAAGCAAGTGACGTCACCAAACATATAATGAAAGAAACCGGCCTATCCGTCCGCTGTGACCTCTTGCCGTTAAAGTTTTACACTTATCGATCTTTTTGCATTCGTGTCAACCTAAAGCATATAAATACACTCCTTAACGCTATGATGTGGCCATCAGGTGCTATTGTTCGTAAATATTTTGAATAATTTTGCAACCATGCACCTCTACTTCGTAATTGAGTGTACCCTGTATATTTAATATCTCTAGCGTAAAAATAATCTCGTTCAATTGCCGTGGTCTCAAAACTTGACTTGCACAATATATGCAAAAGCTATGACGTAATCTTCATGCAGGAAACTTGACTTGGCAACAATGAGTTAGATATATTACAAAGAATTAATCCTGATTTTGTTGGCTTAGGTGTCAGCGCCCTGGGCGAAGGTTCCTGGACAATACGCGGGCGTCTCTATGGCGGTGTTGACATATTAGTTAGGAAGAAACAAAATGAATGTTGTCGATTTCAAAACACCATAATGATGACAGACTGCTCTCGGTTATTTATCCTCGGGCAATGACTCCATCCTCTTGATAAATGCTATCTACCCTATCAATGTGACGCTAACACGGAGTCTTACCTTGATTATATGGGTATACTCAGAGCAATGTCTAAATCCGCCCAAACCGGCAAAGTAGCAATTATAGGTGATTTTAACGCGAACGTAAACTCTAAGTTTGAGTCGGAACTGCGCGAAATGTGTTCACAATCTCATCTTGTGATATCTGACTATGATTGTCTAGGTAGATTGTCTGGTACATTTACATATGTCTGTGATGCACACTCGTCGACATCATGGCTGGATCGCTTTATCTGCAGTCATGACATGCATAACATTTTGTCAGATCTGTACATTGTAGACAAATTACCATATTCGGATCATTTGCCAATTGCTGCTTCGTTTCGTTTTAATGTAAGCGCACAAATAGCTGCTGGTAATGAACAACTTAATGAACCTCTCGAGACGTTCAAGTGGGCTGGCTCCTCGTCAGTGAATATTGCAGCTTATCAACATCTGTCAAAACGTTATTTACCGGATGTGACGCTTCCGGATGCAGTTACCTGTACCGATGTAAAATGTTCCTCTGCTGAACATAAGGCGCAGACCGATCGTTTGTATTGCGAGATATCGAAAGCGGTACGCAAGGCCAGTACTAAATGCATTGATATATGTAAAGTTAGGTCCTGTCGCGATTTTATCGTCCCTGGCTTAAATGACTATGTTAAAGACCTGCATGCGCAGGCGAGGTGGGCATAAATAAGTTGGCGCAATGAGGGCAAGCAGCGACCTGGTCAAACATGTGAACTGATGAGACTTACGCGTCTTAACATTAAATACTCTCTTCGTCAATGTAAATACCAGGAAATGTCTGCCCTGGCACATGCCATGGCAAACTCATTGGACGGAGATAATACTGCCTCGTTTTAAAAAAGGAGTGAAATGCGTCCAAAAGCGGTCGATACCACTGGCGTCAGTAGTTAACAGTAGTCTGTAGCGGGGCTGAAAACATTGCCGACATGTGGCGTGACCATTATTCCGCACTCCTCAACAGTGCGAACGAGTGTGAGGAGAAGGTCGAGGTGACATAAACGGTGAAATGTGAAGCTTACACCACTAGCACTGATATCTTCCCGGCTCACATTCGTCTAGCATTACGGACGCTTAAACACGGAAAATCTTGCGGGGTAGATGGTCTTACCGCTGCACACTTTATTAATGCTGACGACAGCATTTGTGTCTATGTGTCACTGCTGTTCTCATGTTTTTTAAAGCATTGGTATCTTCCAGTTTCTTTCATGAAGTCTGCTATTATACCAATAATCAAAAATAAGAATGGGAATACCAGCGAAACAAATAACTACCGGCCCATTGCTCTCGTCAAATTTTGTTCAAAACTTTTCGTTTCACGTTGCAAGCTGGCTGTACGGTCTTGCTTTTGCATTGTAGGGCATATGACCGCAAGGTGTTGTTCACGTTCCTCAAAGGTAACTGTTGCGGCATCCATCTAACACTTATTGCCCAACGACTATCGGTTAATTTTATTTAAAATATTCAGCTTACTAAGCCATTCTACTGATAATAATGACAACGCATGAAAAGCGTTACGTCATCTATAATGTCAACATGCAGCGATGCAAGGAAAGTTAACTAACGCATTCCGATATTTGAAGCAGCAGGTCGTGCAAAAACGCAAGCAATATAAATCGAATTATATATATATGTATATGTATATATATATATATATATATATATATATATATATATATATATATATATATATATATATATATATATATATATATATATATATATATATATATATATATATATATATATATAAATATATATATATATATATATATATATATATATATAAAGTAGGGTATAAATATAAAAACAATGGTTTACCCTCTATATATATATATATATATATATATATATATATATATATATTATATATATATATTTATGTAAACCATTGTTTTTATTTTTATACCCTACTTTTGTTGTGATCGAACAACTTAAAGCAAAAACGATTTTCAATTAAAGAAGTCAAAAGTTACTCGTTAGGGTTGTTTGCACAATTTCCCTGAAAGTCACCTATTAGCACAGCGCACAGGATCAGAATATGCAATGGCGACCCATTTAATTCGTAGATTTTCATGCGTGCACAGTCAATATGATTACATTTATGCTTTGCTCAAACAGATATCACAAGTAGCAGATGGGTGAATATTGAATTACAGTCATGATTTACAAGTTTCATTTGATATTAAAAAAAAACCAGGGCCGAGATACAAACTTTGGGAAATACGCAAGCGAGATCGGGCTTCGAATATGCAATATAAGCGTTTGTTGCAGCAAAAGGCGCCAAACTTAATTGCAATCTAATATTCATGCTACTTTTAAAGCTACAGTCTCAACAAAAACGCACTGAAAAAGATCTTGATATCTGAAAAATTTAACGAGTGCTACAGCTTTGCACATTACATTCAGAAGCGGAATATATTAGGTCATTTCCTGGTTTAATAGCAGCAGTGGTGGTAGGAATATTGTACGTGTTCCGAACGTTCACAGATGCTGATGTGTAATCCAATAGCGCGGCACAAAAGCTGCCGGAATTCCATTTGTTCTGTAAACCAGCGGCGCTCCTCATCCGTTTAGTGTTAAAAGATGCAACCAATCAAAAGGAGAAAGGCAGCTGCACTTAGCTCATACGAATTAATAAACGAATGCGTCCTAGTTGTTAAGAACAAGCTTCGATTGGCCCATCGAGCAGCCGATGACAGGTGCTCGATAATGCGTTTATTATCTACATGTCTGACTATAGATCAAGAATCCAGCAAACACTCTCTTGTGCAGCTTAGGTTATAGGTTTACGTGGTCACAATGTTTTGCTCTCATTCATAGAAGACAATCATGGTTCAAGGAAAATCTCCGACAATTTCTTACTTTTAGGCGTATCGCTGGTCTGGTCACAAGCTCGGTCCGAACTATTTGTGGCTGGCTCCAATTTCTTTATGATGACCTGACAAATACTGTTGTAGACACAACCAGCATAATATTGAGTGAAGTATCGCTCGCTAGGCAATCGACTGCCTCAATGCTAGAAGTCCACCTGTTATTGTACATGATTTACCGCTCCTAACACTGGCCAAGAACACTCAGTAGAATTGCGACCAGGCAAAGATTACCTGACGATGGGCTTGATGGCTGCGAATTGGCCATTTCTCTGACCAGTTGTGGCATCTTGGTAAATGACATTTAACTACACATTAGCATATAGAGAAGGATTGCAATCAGCAGGTAGGACACTTATACAATGATAACGATAGCTACCTCTTCTTTTACACTTTATTGATTAGCCAGACAAGTTCAGTGAGTTGTTAAACTCACATTTTTAATTTACTCAGCTGCCCAGTTTGTTTTGTTTTCTGGAGATATTTAATGTCCCAGTTATGTTGTTCGGCTATTTTAAGTCTCGACAAATGAAATATTTGTAAAACTAAACAGTCTTTGTCAGGTCATCATACAGCTTGAAAAAACCTGTATATTGTGTTCCTTGACGCCACAAGTAAATACTTCATTATCACTTGTATCACATAGCCTCAACAGAAATAAAGATATGGGATCAGGCATAATGTGGGAGGCCGTTTAAATAGATAAAGCGCTTACTCTCAGTTAACACCCAATATTTAGCCCGTCTACTTTATAAGCCTTTAAATTCTTGGCAGAACAAGAAGAGCTTGTCTTTTTTCCCTGCAATTTGCAAAAAGGCACTTGTGCTTTTGATGTATGCAGCTCGGTCATTTCTATTCATATTGGTTGGATGAGTATAACATGGTGAAAGCATTCAAGCATAGGAGCTGCTTCGGGTGTCGACACCATAAACAACCAATGAATAGGGAAATAGCATTTTCCATACAAGGCCCAATTTTATTGCGTTCCCATCCTCGTTTATTGCCAAGAAGTCATCAATTGTGGCATTCGTAATAGTTTACTAGAAACCTTGTAAAGGGAACGACGACCATATTATATCATTTATCATTGCAAAAGATCGTAAACGAGACTCACTAATCGAAAGTACAGCAACGGAAATTCCAGCGACGGATATTTTGGAAGGCTAATATTTTAATGGGCTCAGCAATTCGGTTATATTGCAAGCAAAAGAAATGATGTGTGATCTAGGGTCAATGGACGTCTTAAGTAACTTTATTAATGTGATAACGCTCCACGTCAGTGACATTACCACGCAAGACACGTAATCAGACACGTTACGAACTGTCAGAGACCATTTCCACTTCTTACGCTGTTATCTAGTGTAGCTGATCGACCCAGCCAACGCAAGTTCGTGTACCGCCAACATGCGATAACAGCGCATCTTTTGTCAAAGTATATTTCAGAGACTGAAGCAGCTTTTTCCCCAAAGCCTACTTTTAGACGATACCATTGATAGTCTATATGTTAGAAATTTGCTGACTAACGGAGAGGGACCACCTCATTTACTGCAAGTGCGTGCCTGGTATTGCCGAATCGATACATATATCCATGACCACATTCAATCGAAAAAAAACCTTTATGGGCACGATATCCTGAGCTAGCATCATCTCGTTAATATCGACTGTACTTGCAGCAGTAATAAACACATGATGAAATATCATTATTCGAATAAGGATCATTATCATAATGAATGGTACAGTCAAGTTCTTCTTATTAAAGGTATTAACCTGCACAATGCAAATATATATTGTTATCATTGTTCTGCGATCCTTGCCGTAGGATTCTTGGAAACTAGATGTCGAGTTGAAATGAGTCATACTGTTTACATAGGTATAACCTACGATGACGAAAGAGTTGCATACACATGTCCTGTTATAGAGACAAATAGACTATGCCGTGCGCACTAAACCTGCAGCTGCAGCACAAACGTCTGCAATGCAATCCTAACACAATGAGAGGGATCACAATGACGATCGTTGCAATTTGGTTCATATCCGGTTGGTAGAAAGAAACATTCTATCAAGTCGCTCTTAATTGTAACATACATAACCAAATAGGTGCAAATGACATTTTTCGGAGAGGATTTCCGACACTTTATGTATATGTATATGTTCATATATATTATATATATATATATATATATATATATATATATATATATATATATATATATATAGATATATATATATATATATATATATATATATATATATATATATATATATATATATGTATATATATATTATATATGATATATATATATATATATATATATATTTATATTTATATATACATGTATATATATATATATGTATATATATATATATATATATCTTTACATATATATAAATATATATATCTGTTCATATATATATATGTGTATATAGATATATGTATATATTTATATATGTTAATATCTATATATAAATATATATATATATATATATTTTGTATATATGTATACATATAAATATGAAAAATATATCTATATATAAATATATAATTTTTACACGTTCATACTCTTTGATATGTTTTTGATCTAAAAATATTTCATTACATGCATATGAGAGAGATGTCAATATTATTGTAAGGGTTACTTTTACTGTTTAAATACTTATTCGTCGTGGCTATAACTCGGGATTGGTTTCAGGTTATATGCTACAGCTGCAACCTCTTTTTCAGTTTTTTTGTGGTTACATTGAGTGTGGTGACTTGTCATATAGAAAGTGAGGTGACTATTAGATGAGTATTCAGATATTGTCTTGTGTGTTTTGGTAACGCAATTGTTAAACACATTGGCAATTCGACATGGATCTGATAATTTGATCGTTATTAACTTCAAAATATTAGGTAAATATGGGTTTGTTAGGTAAATATGGATTTCCTATTGTTTGTCTCATGTACTGATTAAATGCTTCGTTTGTCTTATTAGTGAACACATTATGAACCTGATTCTGACAAGCATGTTCAAAAACATACAAAAAAGTTCAAATGTAAATAATTGAATAAATTATCTAAATATATTTAGGATAAATTGCATCCTAGTGTAAGAACTTTACATGCGTTGCGAGTTTGTTATGTATGTGTTATGTTTAATATTGCGAAGTGGTCGGAAATGTCAGTGATAATGATGCCAGATGTAGCTTAATCAATGATGTTGTTTGTGTCACTGGATGACATAACAGAGTCAACAGACGCAAAATCTCGCATAGTGTATGAGATCAATGTTGTGCTTACTAGCTCTTGCACTGGCTCTTGCTTTTGCACGCATATGCCAGAACAACAACGAACACTTACTCGCTCACTCACACACTCCGCTACTGACTCTTTCATTCACTCACTCACTCACTCACTCACTCACTCACTCACTCACTCACTCACTCACTCACTCACTCACTCACTCACTCACTCACTCACTCACTCATTCACTCACTTACTCACTCGTGCGCTCACCCTTCAAGGTTTTTATACCACCTCATCTAAAGTTATTTAACGTGGGACTGGCACGGGTTGTCGGTACTTATAACACGTCGGCTATATCATTTGCTTGACATCCCAACAGTTTATTCAGTTTGACCCATCTTCAGCTATCTTGTGTTGCCAATTACGAGAGTGCACAATTGGTCACAATGTGATTATACGCTCCGCTAAATTCCTGGGCGATTTGTATTCATCTGGCAATGTCCCTACCTTAGAATTAGCTTCCCTCGCATATGTCCGATGCACCTAAAGGTGATTAAAGAACTCATGAGGCGATATCATTCACGCGCTGCCATTTGCTTCTGCGTCATCCAGGTTTGCACGTCGGCTATATCATTTGCTTGACATGCCAACAGTTTATTCAGTTTGACCCATCTTCAGCTATCTTGTGTTGCCAATTACGAGAGTGCACAATTGGTCACAATGTGATTATACGCTCCGCTAAATTCCTGGGCGATTTGTATTCATCTGGCAATGTCCCCACCTTAGAATTAGCTTCCCTCGCATATGTCCGATGCACCTAAAGATGATTAAAGAACTCATGAGGCGATATCATTCACGCGCTGCCATTTGCTTCTGCGTCATTCAGGTTTGCTCGCTCACTTACAGTATAAATGTTACAATCGGTAGTGGAAGCCTCTGTTGGCCATCCTTTTTTCCATTGCTCTTGATTTACCTGCTCATATTCGTGAGTTTCGTGCAATCTACAATGAGTGGCAATTTGTGATGTTAATGACACTTTTGCGGTATATGCAAACTATCGTAGCCGCTGTGATCAATGCATGTCAATAGTGTAAATTATGTTTCTCCATAATTATCATTTGTCCCAGAGCAATCATTGTCTTATCATAGATAGTGTCTGCTCTAATAATTGGTAATTGCAGGTATTTCCAAACGACAATAGCGACAAACCGCCTTGCCTTTGCCGGCCAGTCTGCCAGGCTTCGATCATTTTCATCAGCTGTATCGGGTTACACATCTCCTTGTTATTGTGAATGTACATACCAAATGTCGAATGTATGAGACAGATCTGGCTGCTCTTTCACTACATTTCGCTGACATTGTGCATAAAGTTCCTTATCACAAACGAAACCCTGTTACCGTTTGCAGTTGATGCGCTTCATAACCACCTTTAGCTTTTAGTAAATCATGATTGGTTATTAACCACAAGATTATGTTTATAAATTGGATAACTGTAATGGTTGTTGACCAAATAAATTTTATCAGGCATAGAGCGATTTCGAAATACTTTTAACTGGAACGTTTTCGTTGCCAATTTATTCGCCAGCGGACTATGCTGTTTATGATAATTCTCATCGGGAGAGCAGAAATCCAATCCGCTTCATGGATGCTGTAATATGCAGAAGAGTGCAAAGTGTTGCCCATTAATCATGAATTCAATAACAATAATCAAAACCGACGCCAACGGTAATCAAATGTACAGACAATAGATTCGATGAATAGTCATATTGTCTCATCGTATGCTATATCTAGTTATAGGCGCATCTGTGTATCGACTACCTAGAATAGATTTTTCACTAGCCGCTTCATAGCCAGCATAAAAGTCCCATGTGAAGACGCTTAAAGTAACCACAATGGTAAAACCAGTCGGGAATGATTACACCAGGCAATTAATCACGCGGCGCCACATGCACTGGTACGCTGACATATATATTGCAAACTTGCTATGTTGCACATAGACTCATGATTCATATTAACGAGATTTATAACCTTACTACAAATTACATGTATATGATCGACCCGCTTGGGTCCCTGTGGCTCAAAAGGGGTGGCCTTGTCAGACAAATCCGGCGTCGCTAACTGCATAACACAATTTGAAATTATATTTGAGAACATACGAGAATATAAATAAATTCATATATATATATATATATATATATATATATATATATATATATATATATATATATATATATATATATATATATATATTTATATATATATATATAGATATATATATATATATATATATATCATATATATATATATATATATATATATAAGTCCCATATATATATATATATATATATATATACCATATATATATATATATAGTCTCTATATATATATATATATATATATATATATATATATATATATATATATACTCTATATATATATATATGAGTTATTGCGTAACAATTCCGCTATTTGCTAGAAAATATACGAGCATTGTAGTCTGAATTAACAGCAACATATTAAGTATCGTCTAAAAGCCAATAATTTTTAACTCGACATATATCGCTGTAGCAAAATAATCCCGTACAATGAAGTGAGAATAAACAAGGCTGTAAGTAAGTACCTCTTTCTTCTGGAAAGCGATCGTGAGATAAATGTATTGGTCTTTGTAACTCAAAAGACCACATATTGTGCAGTCATGTCCACCTATAATGGGTTAAAGTAGGTGGCAGACTGATTTAGGACACTCTGAAAATGTGATGATACGTGCTCTATTATATAATTTAATGGGTTATGTCACTTACCTAATGAGCGGAACCATGTCGAATGTTTTTATCACCGGTATTTTGAAACGCTTATATAAATATGACAATGCAAGTTTTGGAGGAATGTAACTATTCTATGGGCTTATATTTGACAACATGATGTGCTAAAGGTGCCCTGACTTTTCGATAGTTATAGAGGGTCTTGCATAACCCGAATGACGGTACAGTAATGTAGTAATTGCTCACAATTAGCGATCATCGGGATCGTAAAAGTAAACAAACTTACTCGCCAGTCCGGTTAATTTTTATTTGATCGTTTAGCCTAAATGGCTAAACCAGTTTGCGGCCTTATATATTCTTGTCGGCTACTCTTACTTCTGTGGTCGTTCTGAACCTTATGCACAATATTGACGACGCATCTTGCTAGAACTTTGCTTGTTTAGTCGTTATATATATAAGAATATTTGGTAAATGTTGCATTATTAAGTGATTTTAAGATTGATAGGTCGCCGAATGGTACGTTATTGCACCATTAATGCTATAACCAATTTTATTAATTATACAATTTGCTAAAAGTTCCAGGAACACGTAAGAAATATCAAAATACTATCAAGACATACTTAAGAATGCGCAATTGTCAGCATGTTTTCCCTTCATTTGCTTACAAACGTAACATGATCATCTATAAACATGATTTTATGCATTAAACAAATTGCAAATATGACTTAACGCGACAATGTGGCTGTGGCGCGTTCTACATCTTCAGCTTGTGTATCGCCGGCCATATTCACGATTTGCCTGATCATGAAAATGGATTTGAAGTGCCCAATAATATATGACTCCATTGCGTTTGATTGCTAATTCATTGCTGATGTCACGTTGGTTATTAATTTTAGATTACCCTTTTCTTTTAGAGCAGCTGTTCCAAGCAATTCCCCGAATTAATACTCCTACAAGATTCCTATTGGTTGAAATAAAATAATTCTGCACTTTTATCAGCGGCACTTGCGACAGATAATTATCAACACTGTTCATAAGTGATTCTTGCTAAGATGGCATTTTTGCTTGGAAATATAATGGTTAGAGCTAGTGTTGGTTATCTAATGCGCCACCGCACGAGAGGCCAGCAATAGCAGTGCAAGGAGCGCAAATATAACAAATACATCTTAGGGCACGTATTCAATTGTGTAGGATTGTTTCCGACACAGCGGCCTTGGGATGTGGGAATAGCATGAATTATATCTCCTGCAACAAACGACGAAAAATGTACGCGGGCTTTGCGGTAT
>CM067353.1:10977194-11032194 GCA_034190875.2 Urechis unicinctus
CATCTAATCAGCAACGCCTGAATCATCGTAAGACATTAAGCAAGTCTTTTTAATGAAGTGGGTAAAGTATTTTGCTAATGCTCGGGGGCAGTTAGGTAAATGCTTGTACCGATAATGACTGAAGGTTCTCTCGCAATTACCTAATGGAATATGGCTATCACAAATCCCAGCTGACAGATTTCCTAAAGTGCTTCTTCTGTTGACGTTCGAACAAATCACACAGAATAATAAGCTGATTAGATGGTGCAGCCTCGATCCTCGTAGGGTTATTTTGCCGTTTCAAACCTTGTGTCGCCAATAAGTGATTCATTTGACCATGTAAAGGTGCTCAGTATCACCACAATGATATGAGAAGAAAACACGAATTAGCCATAATAACTATAAAACTACAGATAAAGCTGTGGCTTATGATAACTGCAGAGACAAAGGTGTTGGAATATACGTGATGATCTGTATGACGCTGCATGTAAGTGAGTCGTGCTAAGTAAAATTCCTCTTCGCAGTACACTACTACCTAACTTGCTGTCTTTCCGCGATAATGCCACTACATCTGCCAATTTTCTTATTCCGTATGACTTGTAATCCTTTTAATAACATAGCTGAAGGTTGAGCAGATATAAGGCCGCAGATATTTACTCGAGCATAAATGTGTTAAATTATTCTGACAGGCATGGCGAGTGGAATTATTAATGTCCCGCGTCCTAGATTGCCGAGTAGAAAGATTGGGCTCATTTGATAATATGTGAACGCCAATATGTCATGACTGTTTGCGTCAATCATTTTATCGATGCTGTAAAACAAGTTTAATTGGAGCCATATGTATATGAGGCTGATTCGTGTACCTCATTTGTTATTATGTATACATTAGGCCTTCTACACGTACAAATGCTGAAGTCGATGGGTTTATCTGCGGTCCTAACAAAATGCCCTTCTAGATGATGATCATCATCCCGGATTCTACTCAGTAAGGCTAATAGTTTGTTCGGAAATGCACTATAATGTTGTTATCACGGTTACCCTTGAATCACTATGACTCGGCGATCGCTATGAACGACTTCCCCGATGACCAACGGCTTGAAGCGGGATAAGCAACTTAATGTAATACATGCTTAGACCTAACCCAGACGTTGTTGGCACCTGCTTTCTGCAATTACTTTTAACCTGCATTAACAATGGCGCCACTAACAATTGTCGTATTGTGGTTTCTATATTGAGCATATACAAATCTAACAGATTACACCGCACAATTCAATCAATTACCTAAATATCGGGAGGCCTAGTTGTAGAGTACTCATCGCATATTATTTCGCAATTCATAATAAGGCTGAGTGTTACTTAGATTGTTAGTGTGGAAACGCTTCTGGGGATCAGATCTTGCAACAGTAGTGCCTGAATAGACCAACGCGACAATTATCAAGGACAACGACGCATGATTTGTGATTTCGTGGCTGTATTCTGCTCATTTATGACGTTATCAGATACTTGCCAACGCCTTTTGTTCGTGATTTGACCAAATTCCATTACAAGCCGCCACTAAAGATGAGATTTACTGTGTTCTTCGCACATCATGGTGGTGCTGTTATATTTCTTAAATGTTGGGAACCGAAACATAGATGCAAAACTGTTGACTGTGATTAGAAATGCAATGTTCTGGCTTTCTTTTGCTACCCCTATTTTAATTACTTGATGAAATGAATACCCGAGGTCGGCTCTCTGTCAAATTAGGGCTGCGATCCGCAGTAGGCATTGAATTGAGCTATTGATAGTCGCACTTAAAAGCAAATACAATTTTGCACAGATTCTAGAACCAATACTGTGCTGGATATGTTTTTCGTTTTATAGCTGTTGCGTGAAATTAGCCAACAAGCGGCTGGTCCATTATTTTTGGTCAGACGACTTACCTTCATCGAAATATCATATTGAGTTCCGACAAGCAAAAGCATTTTCGTAGAAGATTAAAGAGTATTAGTGTTCTAAAAGTGCGAATTGGTAGAAGACTGCCTCAAAGCAGTTAAACAACGACTTATTCCCTGTTATCCCATTGTAAAGCATGTACTCAATTGGTTGACTGATGTCTGTAGACATTTGTGTCACCCTTGATACACGATAGCCTACCTTCTCCATCTTGATCGGGAATATAGCCGGATGGCTCATCAAATGTGTGCATACATTGAAACGAAATGCCGTAGCTTAACCACGTTATCAATATCAAGGATACAGCTAAGTATTTCAACCCCAAATAATTCTGAAAATTACCTTGAAACAATCTTTTATTGTGTCCAACTAATACACACGTTGTTTGCTTCACCTATTCTGATCACAGCTGACAGTTATTGTAGCAGAAAGAATTCTGTAACATACTACCCGTGTGCCCTTTATTGACCCTGATGCATCCTGACTAAGTTATTGCGAGGTTTCAATCCAAGATTGAAAAGCAGACACAAGCTAAGAAACCAGCACCGACGACAGATGTATAAAAATTATTACAATCGATAAAAGCGAGTAATTAGATTAACATTATGCATCCTATGAATTGGTTACTTAACGCACCTGGTTATAACGAGCTATTCAAGACGTGTTCTCATCAATTCATTAGACCGTACTGCTGTATCGAAGTATAATTCCGTACTTATCAGACTAGCTATTCAATGGGTGAACAAATATATGATCATACTAATGATTTACATATATTCAAGGCATTTCGTCAATCTGAGCATCAGACATTTGTCGAATTTGTTCTTCGGTATATGTCAGATGTGGTCAATGTTGACGATGCTTTGATTCAATAAAGGCTTTCATCGATGTTAAAACCGCTTGATATCTGTTAACGTGTTTCCCAAAACACTCACGAATCCATCAAACATGACAGTTAATATTTTCATTGCACTCCATGCTTGCCAATGATTGCTTCAAATACAGAAGCAGATGGGACGTTATTGATTGGCCTATTCAGGGAGCAAATGTAATATGTGAATATGCCAGTTAATAGTCATGAACACGAAGATTATATTTCATAAGTCGCACTGGTGATATAAATAAACGCATATTATTAACAGGTACAAAAGAAAGCACTGAATCAGCCCAGATGATGTTTCCAAGGCCAACATGTTTTATACACACCCTTTATTACAGAAAATAGATTTACTGAAAGGCTAAGTTACGGTCTTACTGCATCGTCAGCACGCAAGAAGCTGTCCCACTGTCAAATATATCGACACAGTGACGGGAAATTAATTCGGCAATCGTGTGTTCTGACTCGCCAAATTGAACACGTTCCAAACATGCAGCAGTTCTGGTTGTCGCTAACACAGGTGAATGGATCAGCAGCATATTTGAATCGCACAATTTGAGTGATAGGTATTATGTTGTTCTGAATCAACTACTGTAAAACCAGTTGCGGCAGGAATATACAGAACAAGGCTTTCTCTGCTCATTGCGGGTACGATTAACCTCTATCATAGCATATGTCGTGTTCAGAGTAGGTGCTAGCCATAATATTTAGGCCAAAAATTGTTTTCATCCGAATGTTTGAACTGTACAATCAGCATGGCGATAACTGTCAATAAAGCGGATTATAGAAATCTTACTAATTGAACCCACGCCTAGCACTGTAACCGCCAATCACGCCTGTTGTCTTTTCGGTAGGGACTGTTGCACATTAGATGTATCAGGAAATAATTTACAAACATGGTGACACATGGTAAGATTACGTAATACCCGAGTAAAGAACTATAGCCAGATATTTTTCCAAGGCGATAACCAACATTAAAGACGAAGGTGTTAACATCAGATGAGGGATGCACATCTGAACACGATGAATGTCGTTTTTACGACATTGGGTCTAGAATTAAAGTATCAATACAATATCGCTCGAAATATTATTGGTGCCTTTTACCCTATGAACGGAATTGGTCTTGTTAATATATTATGCAGATCCATAGCGACAGAAACGTGATGTAATTTCATTAGCGCTAGAAACATAATACATGCACTGTGCCAGTACAGATATCGGATGTTTAAGTTGGCTATAAAATCATGTAGCGTAGTAGGGTCAGTCTTGGGCTTTAAGTGTATTACGATAAATTTGTTTTAGGTTTTAACCTAGATGACAAAAGCCTACATTTCCCGAGCAGCCTTGTCTAGACACAAAATGTATGGTGCTACAACAATACATAGCGCGCCTTGCACTATGCCATCGCTCTTAATTTCCAGAGGACGCCGTGAATTCGGTGTCACTTTGAGGGGTGCAAGATTACCTGCATTGTTCATTTCAGTTCATTACGTATATATATATGAACAAGCATAACGGATGATTTCAAGGAACACATGCTGCATGCACACTACTTATTAAAGACCATAGGTTTACTGAAAGGTTAATTAACGGCCTTCACATATCGTCAGTCAGTAACTATCACTTATGTAGTTATATATACATATATATATATAACGCTTTGGCATTGGTCGGATGGTTGTGGCTCTTTCTTGCGTTAATGCGATACGACCATTATCAGCAATTTGCATTTGTGAAACAAGCGGGCTCTGATAATGTGATAGAGCTTGTCTCATTCCGTGCCTCGGCAATGCGCTTGAATGAACGCAAATTTCACATAACTGCAAATCAAGGTGAGAGCACACAATACGCCCACTTGACGTCTTCATTTACGGTTCACCTGCATTAGCGAAGTTGCCACCAGTAATTATCGTGGTGTGATAGCAGCATTGAACAAAGGAAAAACGATAACTCTGCAGGTTCATAACTACGGTTTTAACACGATTTTAGCACGAGTGTTGCATTGGCGCATACCATTAAGTAGTTTCACCAAACTATATTTAGTAGCAATAATCTCGTTGTAAATTCCGGTTTTATTGTCAGGGGCAATTATGGACTCGGACATGATACTGACACATGAATACCAAGCCAATAGATTGCCATATTTATTTTCTTTTTGATATTGCTCACAACGGTCCTGCAAACTTGCATAATAACACAAAAGTGTTCAGATGTATCTGCTTCGAATTGCGGTATAAGTCATAACATTTTACTAAGCTGGTCGTTAAATGAAATGTTGAATCCATGCATATGCAATTCCCTATTCGCTGGATCGTTGATAAGAAGTCATTACGACGCAATACATAGTGCGTAACGGTGATTAGCTTGTTTGATTCCCTGGTGCTTTAATCAGAATGGGGTCATTACATTAGCCATTGAATGTTTATCATGTATGGTTTTTAAGCAGAAGCATTTACCTAATCTTTTAAAAACAGACAGTTAATGTACGAGAAGAGACGAACCGCAACTCATTCAGATAGGAGTGGCCGGAAGTAGGAATCAGATGACTTGCTCTTTGCCAGGTAATCGAGTAGTTCTGAACAGCACTTAACTACAGTGGACATAGAAGGCCCTGTTGTGGAACGAATACATGACATCTGCTGTTTACATTACTTGGGTGCTGGTTGCAAAGGTCAGGAGTTATTGATAATGACAAGTATCGCAACCACTAGGAATTTTAATGCCATAGAATGGAGCAGCAATTCTTACCGGCTCGCTGTCTAGTATAGGAATCAGGATGATCCCGTTTAGTGTGGTATATTACCTAGTGAGGCCCTGCTGCTGGCTCTGACCGGAGATTGCCTATCCCATAAATCGCTGTTGACATCAGGTCATACATTCTCTCGGCCATTAATAAAATTAAACGTTTCACTTTAATGGAGCAAAACCATCCACCTCATCGCAATCAAACGCAAGCGAATCGTTAGATATATTTATATCGTATGTATTCCCAGATTACACGCCTTCTATTCACCATAAACTCATATCTATTGCATTAACCAGCACCGAGAGTAATGTATCAGCTTTTATTTATATACATGCATATATATAAATATATATATATATATATTATATATTAATATATATATATATATATATATATATATATATATATATATATATATATATATATATATATATATATATATATATATATATATATATATATATATATATATATATATATATATATATATATATATATATATAAGTAGTATAGGTAATAGCGGTTCCGGCGCAGGGGGGGGGGGCAATCTTGAGACCACCTCACCCTCCGAAGCAAATCGCCCACACCCCATATATCAAACCATATTTCCAACCATATTTTTCGGGCAGCAATGAGTCTCGGAGGGCAGCGGGCCACGAGTCGCAGAGGACTGCCAGCTGAGAGCCCATGCCAAATATACTGAGATCCACGGCCAAGCCCCACCGCCCTACCCACCCACAAAGGTCGCCCTCGTAGTACTCGAAAAGAAAAACGCATTCGATAGGACGTACAAGAAGATCTACGCAGGAATGTAGGCTAAGGTATTGGGCGAACCAGTCTAACCACCTCTCCCCAGTGCCGACCCCACTGCCACGTCTATGTTCTGAGGTGGTGAAAGCGCCGGCTCCACGTCCAAGGTCAGCCCCCATAAAACCACTTCCACGTCCAAGAACAACCACCAAATCAGTTCCAACCCCTGCCAAAGGTCAACCACCATGCGACCCCGACCAGTCCCCACTCCCCGCCTCAAATTCAGGAAAACCAAGCGGGCCATCAACAACCAACTGCTGCATCCCTAACCCCTTAACCTTCCAGAAAGGCGTGCGACCCCAGGTTCGTAAAGTTCTGGCCGAGGAGCTGAACCTGCTAGGTGGCCTCAAAACCCAGCTCGCAGTCAAAGTAAGTCTCTACAAGACCAACAAAGATGGTGTCACGGAGTACACAGAGCCAGTCCTACGAAACAAGCAGCAGGTGGTTCTAGGCAAAGAAGACATTGACTCCGCGATAGACCCAGCCGGCCCCCAAATCCAGGAGATGCTGGAGAAGTGGGTTAACCTAGGTTCTGGGTGGATGTTCGAGGCGGAAGAAACCATCTTGATCGACATCGCGAAGTATCAACCACTCAAAGGTGGCTCCTACCTCCCCCTACCGCCAGCACTGGCAAACAAAGGGGCCATCATAAACGTGAAGAATCGAGACTACTTCTGCATCCTATGGGCCATCGTCTCAGCCCTCAACCATACCAGCAAGGATCCGCAGCGGACATCAAAGTACAGCATCCAGTGGCTCAAGGATAAGCTAGAGGGCTCAGGCGTGTCCTACCCACCCCCACCCCACATCGGAAAAACATCGAAACTGCTCTGGACAGAGGCCTGGGACGGAAAAGCTGTCATGGTCTACCGAATCAGCAAACTCCCCGGCAACTGCATAAACCTCATGCTCATCGAGAAAGATGGCCTGTGCCACTACAGCTGGATCAAAAACCTGAACCGCCTACTTTACGACCAGACAAAATACGAGGGCCGCAAATTCTTTTGCGAACGTTGCCTCCAAGGCTACACCACCTCGGCCCTCCCCCAGGCCCACAAGCCAGAGTGTGCAGGAGTCGGCCAAACAGCCGTGCGGGTAGACATGCCAGAGGAGGGGAAAAACTTCCTAACCTTCCAGAACTGGCAAAAGCAACTCCCGGCCCCCTACGTTATCTACGCAGACTTTGAGGAGCTCAAAGTAAAGCTCCCAGGGCCAGCCCTCAATCCAGAAAACAGCAACACCCATCCGAAGACCCAGGAACACCAGGGCTGCGGGTACGGCTACATAGTAGTCCGATGCGACGGGAAGACCTCACCCCCAGTCATCTACAGGGGAAGCGACGCCGTGGAGAAGTTCCTCAAGGCCCTATAGCAAGAGGAGAAAAAGATAAAATCGGTTCTCTCCAAGCCAGTCCCCATGCGGATGACCCGAGACGACCAAAGAGTCCACAAGACCGCAACCCAATGCCACGTCTGCAGCAAATCACTCGGAACCGACCGGGTCCGTGACCACTGCCACATAACTGGCAAGTACAGAGGGCCAGCCCACAACGCCTGCAACCTAAAGCTTAGATTGAGCCCCAAGACAACCCCCATCCCCGTGGTCTTTCCACAACCTGCGTGGCTATGACTCCCATCTCCTAATGCAGGGCATAAACAAGGTAGAGGGAGACATCAACTGTATACCCAACAATATGGAGAAGTACATATCCCTATCCCTTGGACAGCTCCGCTTCATAGACAGCGCACAGTTCCTCCTAGCCGCTCGCGACAAGCTAGTCTCAGCCAACAACCCAGACGGCTTCGTCGTGACGGCAGAGTATGAACCAGACCAGACAAAGCAAGGGTTACTATTACGCAAAGGGGTATTCCCCTACGAGTACATGGACAGCTGGGATAAGTGTGATTCTCCCCTCCCGCACATCCAAGACTTCTACATCAAGCTCTTGGAGCAGGGCATATCAGCCACAGACTACGCCCACCCGCAAAAGGTCTGGAACGCGTTTGGCTGCAAGAACATGGGCGACTACCATGACCTCTACCTCCAGACCGACGTACTCCTCCTAGCCGACGTCTTCGAGACCTTCCGCAAGACCAGTCTAAAGCATTACGGCCTGGACCCATCCCACTACTTTACTCTCGTGGAACGCCCTACTCAAGAGCACAGGGGCAAAGCTAGAACTCCTCACTGACTACGACAAGCACCTCTTCATCGAGAAAGGTCTGCGGGGAGGAATAAGCATGGTCTCCCGGCGCCAAGCCAAAGCAATCAATCCCTACGTAGGAGACTTCGACCAGGACAAGCCCACAAACAATATTTAGTACCTCGACGCCAACAACCTCTACGGCTGGGCAATGAGCCAGGCCCTACCGACCTCGAACATTAAATGGGTGGACCGGCCAGAGATTCTCTCCAGAATAGTCCACACCCACTCTGATGACGCCAAGACCGGGTACATCCTTGAGGTCGACCTAGAGTACCCACCCGAACTTCACGACTACCCCCTAGCCTGCGATCGACTTCTTGTGCAGAACGAGTGGCTCTCAGACTACCAGCGAAATCTTCTTGACGAGTACAGCGGCACCAGCGTTGAGAAGCTGGTCCCGAACCTGAGGAACAAGGAGAAATACGTACTCCACTACAGGAACCTCAAACTGTATCTGGCCCTGGGGATGAGGCTGACCAAGATCCATCGCGCCCTATCCTTCACCCAAAGCCCCTGGATGGAGCCCTACATCCAGAAGAACACAGACCTCCGCAAGGCAGCATCCAGCGACTTCGAGAAGGACCTATACAAACTAATGAACAACTCCGTCTTCGGCAAGACCATGGAGAACCTCCGCAAGCAGGTTGACTTGAAGCTGGTCCGAGCGGCAGATGGCAACCAAATAAGAAAGCTCATCGCCAGCCCCCTCCTTTGCCCGGCAGAAAATATTTGACGACGACCTGGCAGCCATTCACATCCAAAAGGCCCACCTGGTCCTCAAACGCCCAGTCTACCTGGGGATGTGCACACTCGACCTGTCCAAGCACCTCATGTACGACTTCTACTACAACACCATGAAGCTCCGGTACGGCAGCGACCTCACCCTACTCTACACCAACACCAACTCCCTCCTCCTAGAGATCCGCACACTGGTCATCTACGCCAACATGAAAAAGGATAGCGCCCTATTCGACACCAGCAACTACGACCCAGCCCACCCACTCCACAGCAACGAGAACAAGAAGGTTCTAGGAAAGATGAAGGACGAGTGCGGCGGTGGACCCATCAGGGAGTATGTAGGCCTGCGCCCAAAGGTACTCCATGTTGATGACGACCCGGGAGGAAATCAAGAAAGCAAAGGGCGTAAAAAAGGTGGTGGTCAAGAAACATCTGTGCCACGCGCAATACCTTGAATCCCTGTTTGACCAGAAGCGGTTCCGCCATGGGATGAACATGCTCCGAAGTGACAGCCACAAGATATATGGGCTGCACGTTAATAAGGTTTCTCTATCCCCCTTTGATATAAAGCGATGGATAGCTCCGGGTGGTGTACACACCCTGGCATACAGGCATACCCAGGCCTACCACTCGATGTAGACCGCCGGCAGACGGGGTGTATCCACACCTTCCACCTATGACTGGCCACTGATCCCTAATGGTGAACTTCCCGCTTCACTGCTGGACACCCGACCCCACATCACTGCTAGACACCTCACCCATCGCAATCAGGAGGTCATCCACCTTCTCACATAAGCCGGCTATATTGAGACTGGGGGCGGCCTGGGGAGTGATCTTCCTAGCCTGAGGTGGTGTGGGAGCGGCACCACCATCTGTGACCGGGGCAGTTGGCGGACGAGGGGGCTTGGTCTTTCTAGCTCGCGAAGGTTTATCTAGCAAGCCTTCCTCAGTCTCAACATGAGTCACCATCCTTGCCTTCCTGCGACCAGGTTCACCGCCCTCAAGCATCCTCTTCTCACGAAGGCGCTTGTGGTTAACCCTTTCATATCCACAGTCCATACATAATTTTCAATTATTTTTTATGCCCTTCTGACACTCTGCCCAAAGTCGATTTACGATCCCCCGGGCGCACCACAAGCAGCTCCGCCGTTACAAAGCCACGGAGGGGTCCATCCAACAAAAAATATAGCACAGGCTCACCAGATTTATTGCCAGAGCGTCCAATCCGTCCCGGTCAAACTGAGGGGCCTGATTTTCAGACTGTAGAGTGGACTTAGCCTCCCGCAGCTCTCTCAGAAGTCTATATTGATTTTTCGAGCCGCAGCGCCCTTTCGGCCTGCCTCAACCTTTTTAGCGTCTTTTGTAGGTCTCTCCTTTGGTGCAGGTTGAGGCGCAGGCTTATCACTAGTCACCGCCATTATCTCTTGATTTGCGTTCTCCATATTACCTACTAATTTTGTTCCTCCAATTGACAGCACCCAGACAGGTCCTCTGCAGGAGGGGTGTCGGACGGCCGGTATCGGATGGCGGGGGTGCTCGCTTCAAATTGGCAGTACTTGGTGGTTGTTAAGACTGTGGTAAGTGGAGCCAACATCATACCATAGCGATGATAAAGTTCACATGTGGCAGTTCTTAGCGCGTGCCTGACAAACGGGTCAGCCTCGAGGTCCGTAATCAAATTTGGCTGATGTTCTGGGGGGATTGGTAGAAACATACAAGCGCTAGAACCGACTGCCCCAAAGTCCGCGTCATGCTAGCGCCCAGCCAAGCCTCATAATTCGCATAGAGCTTTGTAAACTCTTCATCGAACATTGATTCAATCTTTGCAGTCGACAGGTGCTGATCGCCGATGTACTGACGGGCCTGACCCCCAGCTATGACAGCAGCAAGCCTATCTCTCTTAGAAGACATATCTTCGCCAGGGGTGCAGCGGGGTTCAGACTTTGTGGCCTGGCGGGCAAGCTGCATCATGTTCAAGGAGTTGATCAATAATGGTATCAGGATCCATGAATATACGTATACACCTTCGAAGTCTAATATATTGCACTGCTCCCCAGATGAAGAAACCTAAATTGGTTACTGAAGCAGCGGCTGCTATTAAAGCCAATATCACCTCAATTGACAGCATATCCAGTGGGTTGATCAGTCTTCAGCAGCAGTTTTGCGTGCTTGGTGTTTGCTAGTAGATGGCGTACTGTGGTACGTTCCTCACTCGTTGGAATCACATCATTCTCTTGTAGGGCGTCTTCAAACGAATCACGATCCTTGGTGTGGAAAAGTGCCATCCAACGGGTCTGTTCAACTAAATTCTTCAGCACAGAGTTGAATTTCTGGGTGAGGACCCAGGCACTTTGCTGCGCCTGGCGGCCGGTAAAGGCCAGTTCGGATAAATTGTCTTTTTTCTTGGTTAGGGCCTTTGTTGCGGAACAGTCATCGATGATGTAGAGGGTAGGCTCGCCCTTGAAGCAATGGTAGAAAGCCCTCAAGTGGTCATGGAGCCACTCCCCGGGGTCAACCACGTACACCTCTGAATCGTTTCACAACCATGACCGCGTCTGATAGGCCTCGTTGTAACGTATGGTAGGGCAGTGAACTACAATATGCTCGAAGGCACCAAAGAAGGGCCCTTCAAGTAGGTCGAGGATGAATGCGGTTTTTCCACACCCTGTCTGCCCACAAACAATTGCCGAACAGGGATCATCTGGAAATGTAAACTCAGTTTTTGGTTTCATCAATCTTGTTAGTAGACTGCGATGACGAACCTGCCATCTTTAATGTTAAGCTGTGCATCCATAACAATATACATATAGACGTTCAATGCACCGGCAGTCTCTGCCTTTTTTGTGATCTGAATGGTGACACCCTCAGACGCATTCTCCACAGCCCTGCCACTATCACGCAGCTGGTCGTCATCACTCGTCCTTAAGTCGAGCCACAGAGCATACTTACTGGTTAGGTAATCTCCTAGGGAAACGTCCGACAAGGCCATGTCTGTTACTGCTATTGCTACACTGGGGTCTCGTTTATTTGTTGCTGCAAACGCCTTCTTCACCTCATCCCACTGCTGGTAGCCACGCATGCCATGGGCATAGAGCTTATTGGGGATGCCCTCAATGGTCACCTCGACCTTCGTAATCTTTGGGTTGGAGAACGACTCTGTTTTCTTGGTGAAAGAGGCGCCCTGGGGGTCTTCAAGGATGCTGCGAACTGGCACGTTCAGATTGATGTTCCACAGTGTATCTCTTTTATTGTAAAATAGCTTTCTGTGACGAAGTACACGGTCGTACATAATCGAGAGCCGACCTGTGTGCTGGGTACGTATCATGCGGGCCAACTCTGTTTGGGTAACCATGTCATACTCCAGTGAGATGCCATCAATTTTGTAGCTTGCAGCGGTGTCGCCTGTTGCGTGAATTACGCAGTTGTAGTCGTTGAACGTGAGCTCGTATTCCAGTCTGTCATTAAGTGCGCTCTGGTGGATCGGCATGTGGCTCTCGAGGAGTTCAAAGTCAAGCGGAGCGTAGAACTTGTTACTATAGACATCGGCTACGGCTTTGTGCTCTTCC
Source organism: Urechis unicinctus (assembly GCA_034190875.2). NCBI lineage: Eukaryota > Metazoa > Annelida > Polychaeta > Xenopneusta > Urechidae > Urechis > Urechis unicinctus. The sequence goes on from CM067353.1 coordinate 10,990,052, forward strand.
TCGGTTTCATTCATATCTCCTGCCCTCACTCGTGTCTTAGTTGTGTTTCTGTCATCTGATGTGTCAATGCCCTGGTACTGAAGGCTCTGTCTCTCCTGTGCAGTCCGCCACAAGTCGTGGTAACAGTGGTACTGTCATCAATAGACATGACTTCATTGCCAAAAATCTTGATTGTCAATTTCTTAACCACCGCGCAACCCAGGTTTTGCACAACACTGCGGTTAACATCAGTCGAGGTTAGCGTGATTGTAAAGGCCAGCTGTGCTCTCCCTGGAACAATGACGTCTTCTGCACCTAGACTGAGGAAGCGAAACAGTAGTTGTTGGTTCTGATCAATAGTGCTTGGATTGTTTGTAATAACTACAAACTTCCGCATGCCCTTTACCGCTAGGGGTTCGCGTATCCGGAGGTGTGGGTTTAGTTTGCGTCTGTAAGTACTCGTCATGTTGAATTCTTAATTGCAGTTATATCTTCAACACATAGACATGGAGTTTGATAACCCAGCATTTGATGACGCAATGGGGGAAGACCCTGGAAGAGAGGATGAGGATTGGGCCGTAGGAGGAGAGGATGAGACTCCCCAAATGGTCGCTCTCCCACCTGTTATAGAAGGAAAACATTGGGAAGGATCGGTCTATACCGCAGGAAGGCCGACTCGTTATAGGCGCTGTCAATGATTATTACGATGCATTGGCTGAAAAGGGTTAAACACCGTCTCTCGGCTGCGGTTATACAAAGTTGGAACTTGTTAGGGGAGAGTTACGTTTGACGGACTACCCTGACCTAAGTATTACGCATTCTCGTACTAAGGCCCCACTTTCACTTCTAACACTAGCATCAGGGAAACGATCGATAGAATTCTTAACGAGGACAAGACGCTAGCTGAGCGTGTGCGCACCTTGTTTCGGGAGCAAGGTATAACAATCGCCTCCATCCTCACTGCGGTTGGGTTGGCAATCTCGACTCTGGTAGTTGCTTTGACAGGCGGTGGGAGCACTAGTCCATCCCAGGCGCTAACGCCGCCGCCGCCCGGCTTAAAGGAGTGGATTAAAAAGCAGCTAAACTCCTTGGCAAACGCCCTGAAGAGCCTAGCCAGTAAGGCAGCAGCCGCCCTTCCAGGAATCATTGTCTCCATCGTATCCTGGCTGCTTACGTCAGCTGCAAAGGTGGCTGGTTGGATGGCTGAACATATGTGGGCTGCAGCTGTTGCGGTTAGGGGAATTATCCTACTGGTACTCCGCGACCTACTACGCAGCAAACCAAAGCGCAGCTAAGCCTATAACGATTCCGCATACAATAAGAGCGGTTTTCTCATCCTCGTGCGCAGATGGTGGAGCAGTGGGTCGAGGGTCTTGGGCGGCGGGCCGAGGGTCCCATGATGGCGTGGCCAGCGGGGGATCAAAGCTTCCTCTATCTGGAGTTACAACAACCGCTTTGACATCAGTATTGCGGCCGATTTGCTGTTCCTCAGTTGCAATGATAATCAGGTTGTTGTACCCAGCAACGTGTCCAATGGCGAGGCTCATATTCGACGGAGCCATGTAAAGGCCTGTTCCAAACACATAATCAACCTTTGAGGAAGCATTCTGGAGGACGTTCTGATACCAGATGGATGACAGAATGTCTACTGGAGAGTTGATGGAATCCTCAACGTTAGCATGAAATTGCTTTTGAGGATCAAAGGACGTGCCAACGCCTAGTTTCTCTGAGCGGGTCTGTGCCTGTGCACCAAGAATGGCCCAGACATAGTACCTAATGCTGTCGTTTATCTGTTCGATACCTGGGGCGGTGAACCCCGCTGATTTATCCAGGATGTAAGTACTCCAGGCGGTGTTTGCTCCATCCTGGTCTTGCTTTATAAAATCAATGTGCAGTTTGCCGCCCTGGAAAACAAACTCGTTGGTCGATTTCTCAAAGGTTTGCCTAACTGATTCGTACAGGTGGGTGTTTCCGTAATGAGTGAAGATCCGTACCTCATGTGTTTCAGGGTCAGTGAAGTAGACCCGCCCTAGGCCCTGGTTACCGCCCTTTATCCTCCAGTCGCTCTTTTCATCAACCCTAAACTCGTGACAGAGCCAGTGGTAGATTCTCTTGTCGAAGGTATTGTTGGTGACCGACCATGTGGCGTCGTCCGGGAGTGCCATTCTTATTTCATCTAAAAGTCTCCGATGGTGTAGTAGACGTGGAACCTGTAGAGGTTACTTAGTGCAGGGGAGTCAATTCTAAGGTGGTCCAGGGCAGAAACTCCGCAGCCACTGGTTGCGCACCATACAACAAAGTTGAACTGGTTCTGCCAGTATTGCATGTGGTTGGTTTTCCAGCCAACTACAAGGCTGTCGTCGCTTATGTTTGGCACCATGTATTCATCAAACAGGTTGGAGAACTCAAAATCAAACGCATCTCTAATTTTACCTGCCTTTACCTGGATGAGAAGGTGTCAGATTCTCAGGATCAATATGAAGTGGGTAGACCGACCCGGTTTTGTACGTTTTATTCGTATTGAAACTAAAGGCTTGTTTATTTATAGTGCTATGTATCACACTCTGTCTAATGTTCAAAGCAGCGATGCTGTGTCCCTGCAAAATCCTATTGACAACACTGCAGGTAATCTAGGTGTTGGCCTATGGTCAATCACGTATACTGTGAGCTGGTACAATCTCGAATCAAACGAGACCATTCAATGGCAGTCAAGAACTTTAGAAGAGGGAGGATCTGTCCAATTAAAACATGGCCTCTGGAGTTTCAGCCTTCTTCAGCAGCAGATTACGTCAATTGGTCTTGGTTTTAATGTTGATGCTGTGAATGGGGTTATTACCCTCACAATTCCGATAATGGGGCTGCGTGCATATCAGACAGTGTGTTAAAAATGTTGGGTCTTGATGATGGTCAGGGTAGGCAATTAATTCCTGCAGGTACTCACATAGGTGACCGGCCCATCAACTTTAGCATCTTTAACACAATTTATGTTCACCCCCATCAAGTCAGCACCACGCAAAACATGCTAGATGGTGCGCCCACTACGCTTCTTGAAGTTGTCGGTCTAGAGGGTGGCTCTTTCGGTGATATTATAACCACGAACATCGCTAATCCTGTATGTAAGCTTGTCACTAGTGGAACAGTGCATGAGTTAAAGGTTCAGTTACGCGATAATAAAGGAAGGCTATTAGATAACGACGACTTACCTGTTAGCATTGTTCTTGAATATAAAAGATGTCAATAAAAACGAGTATTTATGGATCTAGGCAAAAACCGGCAAGCACTGTTCAAGGTGCCGACCTCTCGGAATATACTACAAAGACCTATGTATCTATTGATGACTCACAAAAAATGGATAAAAGTGGCGGTACTATGACTGGAGACCTTGAAGTGGGAGATAATAAAATCGTTCAGTTGGGAGACCCAATATCGCCTGAAGATGCTGCTAATAAAAAGTATGTTGATGACAGACACAGACAGCATTGTAGGGACCTGAGAGAACACATAAGCTCCCAAACGAACCATCTCATTACTATATGGGCAGAAGCAAGTGGCCCCCTTCACAGAGGATATGAGTGGTCGTTTGGGCATGGGGCCAAGGGTCAAACATCACGAGACGCAGACTGTGGATATACCATGTTATCCAATGGTAAGATCATTCTTATGGGGTTGTCTTCTGGGCGCTGATACTGCTGCTATATCAGTCGTTCCTGTTATTAATGGACCGAATCAAGCGGTAGGAATAAGTAAGCCTACTGATCAATGGGCTGTTGTTATATCTTTAGACCAGCCTTTACAGCTAGAACAAGGCGACGTTATTAACTTTTATACAACCACTCAAAACAGAGGGGCAACTTGGTCTGTAGTATTGCTCCTAATTCAACTTGACTTATAGACTTATGTGCCTTTAACGGTAGTTTGAAACAACAACCAACTGTGCAGCTGATGAGAATCCAGGCCACCCCTATCAGTTGAATGAGATCAGTCTCAAGAAGCAACACCTTGAGAAAAAAATTGAGAAATATGGTGCTATGTATAAAAAATATAGGTGTGCAGTAAACTCAGTTGACACTGCAGACACTGCTTTAGTTGCTGTGGCTATGAGTCCTTGCGCAAGTGGTGCGGGTCTGGTGTCTACGGTGATTGCTGTCCCTATTGCTACAGTCTTGGGTGCTACGGCCGCTTGTGGGCTAATTGCGGTTGCTGGAAAATTCATCACTCGGCGGCTGACCATTAAGGTAAAAAAACATGATCAGATCCACATTCTAGCCCAGAGCAAATTGAATAGCATTGTCGACATTGTACTGGCGGCACTTGAAGATGGTTATATCTTGGATCATGAGTTTAACCTCATTTTAGCTGAGCTCACAAAATATAGCCAAATGATGGGTAAAATTAAGGCTAGATCTGTAAAGGTGCGCCAGGCTGTTTCAATCCAGCATGACGAGAGGAGGGCTGTTAATGTCCCGCCCTCAATACATATTGTGTGAAAAAAAGTGCAAAAGCCTCCAAGTATGACAACTGCTCTCCAGTTTTAGCAGGACCACAGAGGCCCCGGTATTTTCCCTGTGACCCCACCTCCACCGAAAATTGGGCTGTATGTTATCTGGCCGGCTCCTACCCCAAATGACTCATTCCTATCTATAACTAGGAATAAGTACTGGAAGAAGGTGTAGATGTATATGGTTTAGAGGCCCCAGGTAACCTCTTCACGATACACAAATACAGTGGCACTTGACAACGCGAGCCCTGCAATGTCATACTAAGAGACAATCATAGTATGATAACTTGGTGCTATATAATGATTAGCGTTTGAGTTTAGAACAAATACGGGTGTTCACAACAACTAAAAAACACTCTGTTCACTATTTAGAGCGTTAATTGAGGATGACACTTGGATAGACTGGCTCTCTCAATACACTGTTAAAATGGGTTGTTTTTAAGATTTTTAGATTTCTGGTAATTACATTTACAGCGACTAATTAGCTTAAAATATGCTGTATACACCCAAAAATGGTGTATGCTCTAATCATAACGGGTATATATGAACCATATGAATCATAGCGTGCACATATGAATCAGCCTATTGAATAAACAAGGGGTAATGTATAGAAATTAATACAGAAGAGCGTATTACTGAACTTGCGTGTGGTGTGAAAGAGTTGATGTTAGATACAAATTATATGATAGACGAAAAAATTGACCTGGAGTGCAAACTGGTTGATATGGAGACCAAGTATGATGGCCTTGTGAAACTGGGGGCATAATGGATGGGGGAATTAAATCTTTCTGCAACGATCATACGGAGTCAAGCAAAATATGGGCCAGTGGGAGACCAGGAGGAAGGGCTGCGTTGGATGAAGTGACTACTCCGCTATCATAGGTCAAAACTACTTTAGCAGCTTAGTAAGAAGCTGACTGAAAAAACTAGCAACGAGGGTGTTCGCTTTAGCGAGCCCTGCCTCTGGGGTCAGACTTTTGAGGAGGTTGCAATTGCGGTATTGGAGAATGTGTACAACACCAAGGTCTACGAAACAATATCTATATTCATGGCGGCACGACGGCCTACTCTCCGGATGGCTTTTGTGTGCTCCCGATCCAACGGGTGCAGGCCGGGGTTGCGGTGGATGCTGTCTGTTGGGGGCATCCTGAGGAGGTTGTGCTGCTCGAGATAAAATGCACCTACACTCGGAGTCCTGGGAGGGTGATTCGGAACATGTATAAGCCTCAGGTTGTGTTGGGGTTGCACCACAGTCCGGTGGCGACCATCCCGGTGTTTGTTGACTGCGGTTTCAGGTTGTGCGCCTACGAGGACCTGGGGAGGAGGGCTGAGGCGTATAACCAGGTGTATCACAAGGATCGGAAGATGTATAAGTAGATGGTGGCATGGGGGTGGGCATCGATTGAGGGCCTCGAAGACGGTGACTATAGTGTGAACGGGAAGTTTAATAGTTGCCTAGACTTGGAACAGGAGCATCACAGTCCTTGGCTGGGAAGACCGAGTGCAACCGCTGAGAAGCCTACGGGGGGGTTCTACTGTTTGAAGCTCTTTACGATGAGATTGATAACCACTCGTCCCAATCCCGACTTTGTCGAACAGAACAACGCTAAGGGTACCCAGTTTGTAGAGGACCTCGACCTCGTGAAAAATGGAACTTACCAAGTAGACTTGGCCCTGTAATGTTTACGCTTAAGGACCTCTATGGATAAGAACCCTGGAGGTTGGTAGTATAGGCAATAGGGGTCCCTTGCGACTCGTGGCTCCCTGCCCCTTGCGACTCGTGGCCCCCTGCCCCCCGCGACTCATTGCTGCCCGAAACTTAGTCTGTTGGAAATATGGTTGCTGGCTGGTTGGATATATGGGGTGTGGGCGATTTGATTCGGTGGGTGAGGTGGTCTCAAGATTGCCCCCTGCGCCGGAACCGCTATTACCTATACTACTATATATATATATATATATATATATATTATATATATATATATACGAAAAATATATATATATATATATATATATATATAGATATATATATATATATATATATATATATAATATATATATATATATATATATATATATATATACATATATATATATACGCATGTACTCACTTAACCAGTCATAAACGCGCTCATTCGCTTACTTTACTCTCTCTATCTATCACTCACTCATTCACTCACTAAATCAATCACTCCTCCAATCACTTATTGACTCACTTACTCACGGCTCAATCGTTCGCACCCTCACTTACCCGCTCGGATAAGATCTCGCAGTTTGGCTAGCTATTTCTTCGTTGTCGCTATCCTACGGTACAAGGGAGGCGGTCAAAAAAGAAATGACCCCTACCATTATATTCTACACTTACACACAAAAAGAAACAATTTGTTTCACTCCCTTTGTGCAAATTAGAGGGTCATTATGATTATATAGCTTGATTTATAATTATTCAGTGGAAATGCCTATTCAATAAACAAACAATGAACCGGTCAATTGCACTTTGCATGGTTGACCCGATATTTATTGCCATTTTGATAGCAGTTTTTATTTGTTCTTATTAAAACGACGCCCTAAATATATCATGCGTAAGGGTTAAACGTAATACGTTTGTTGGAGGGCAGAGTTTTATTACGCCCAGCAATTTACCCATATTGCCATTTGAGACAAAACGTCATTGAGGTCCACCATAATAAATCACCATTCACGAGATCCACCACTCGTGAATCATCTATATCATAAAACAATCAGCAGGTCCTCCTAGCGTAAAGGGTAGTGTTTATGATTTTTGATTGAGCACAGTTAGACAAATGCCCGTACCAATATAGACTTAAGTGTCTTCCGGCAATAACTTAAATAAATAGGGCCATCGCAGATAACAAAGCAATGTTTGAAAATAGTTGTTTGTGTGTTGAAAGTTTTCCTGTAGATGATTGCGCTGCTTCAGTAGGCGTTTGAACTTGCAAAAGGCTCACTGTAAGATAATAGGATCAGGTGATGCCGTCTCGATCCTCGATGGGTTATTTTGCTGTTTCAGAGCTTGTATAGCGCATAAAGGATTTGTCTGGCCACAGTGGTATGAGAAGATAACACGAATCCCCTTTATGTCTGTAAAATTACCAATAAAGCTATGGCTTATGATTATTTGCTCACTAATGGGACAAAGGTGTTGCTCTTAAAGATGCTGCATCTAAATCATCAATTATTCGTCTTTGTCCAGCAAATGCTCACATGAGTTGTTAAAACCGCTGCTTTCACCAAATTAAATCCCCCTTATTTAAACGTACATAACACTTTTGTGCTGACATATGCGAAATTAATGTTCCGTAAACGTGGTATGCCGACATTATGATAATTGTTTGGATTCCGCGTTAAAAATAGGCATGCACAAAGATTGCATCATTTTACATTTATGATCACGGATATAGGTCTTCAGATATTAATATGAGAACAAATAGGGCTTGTTAGGGCATCAAGATGCGACAATGCCATGCCTAGCTGAAGTCGACTTAATATTTTTCGTAGCTACAACAAATGATATCAATTTTTTATTCATACGGGATCGGAATTCCTACTGCAACAACGTTGACATAATATTACCCTAACCACAAGAAACCACTCTCTCGTAGTATTTGCTGCATTGGTATAGGTAATAAATTACATGTTAACACTCTCGAGCGCTGCATAATCAAGCAAGCCAAATGGTTCAACAAATGGTTGCAGATAATGACCGCGGGTTTAGGTAATACCAATGATCCTGCCACTAAATATTCGATTCAGGCAATCTGTGCCAACCTTTTCAAGCCTTATTGACCTTCACACAAGCCGTTACAGCCAATGGGGGTAAGTACGAGCACCGACCACCAAACTGTATTTTCTTGTGAAAAGGGCGTTTCGCACCTCATGTGGAGAACTTATCTCTGTAACTTAGGTTGTTACCAACAGTATATGGATCGGTTATGACGTTTTTAACATTTAATAAACGAGAGTTAAACTGAATTGAGGCCACACTTATTTGTTTTGGCAAATAACGTCAATGTAGTTTGACATGTATGGAAAGCCGACGTCATAGATAGACGCAACCACACGTTATGTGGCACGCTATTTCGATTATCTCTTGACTGGTCAACATGCATAGTATAAGTGTCGAACGCGATTTATACTTGAAATGAATAACAAAACCATGAACAGATGAAATACTTCTAGACTTACGCGCCTTAAATCAATGTTTTTTTCCCCATTAAAACAGATAAGGTTATTACCCATTTACCTAGGTTGGATTATCCGATTGCGCTGATTTAATCCACTCGCTGTAACCGTGGACCATGACCCAGCCAAACTCCCTGGAACACAGTTACAAACTAACCAACTGTATTATTAGTCGTTCAATAAGGCATATATTTCTCATCAATACCAGCACCGCTGATTTTAAGTAGGAGACTTGGTTATTTAGACATCTGAATGGACTTAACTCACACTTATGGGAGTCATATGCAGACCGAATTTTTCATTATGGCGTTTGAATAACGTACCTTCCGAGCAATTGGCGCATTAACATTATCTTGGAGGGTCCTAATGCGAACATTGGTTCGCGTTAGTTCACATACACCTCAAGTTTTCAAATCTCATAGCTGTTTAACAAACTCCATTTAAAGTCTCACAATCAGATAGAGGCCCTATATATATATATATATATATATATATATATATATATATATATATATATATATAGATATATATATATATATATATATATATATATATATATATATATATATATATATATATATATATATATATATATATATATATATATTTATATATATATATATATACATACATATATATATGTGTATATATATATATAAATGTGTACTATATATATGTACTATATCTGAATATAAATGCATATATATATATATATATATATATATATATGTATTTATAATCAGATAAAGTATATATATGCATATATATACATAGATATTTATATATATGTTAATATATATATATATATATATATTATATATATGTATAGGTATATATATACATGTATATATATATAAATATATATATATCATATATATATATATATATATAGATATATATAGAGATATATATATAATATATATATATATATATATAGATATCTCTCTATATATCTCTCTATATATCTATCTATATATATATATATATATATATATATCTATATATATATATATATATATATATATATATACTTAGGGTTACATAATGCATTTGTTCAAGCTGGTCCGGGTATCTGAGTCCATATGTGGACTATCACCACACTGACTACTAATTCCTTCGTTTCACTCTTTATAATTCCATATGTATGTAAGGGCCACATACATATCACAGGGCAATCAGTTGCAGAGAGCAAGTGAATTATCAGATTCCGCAAGATGTTCGATAGATGACTAGAGTTATTTTATGACTCTGCATACTTCATCCATTAAAATGCCAACAAGTGAAATATGTGCTGCACGATATAATTGTCAGCGGAAAGAACTGAATTATCGTCAGACAATGTTAACTGTTTACTGTGGTCGAACAGATCTACCATAGAGAAGCTGTTTGCATGTATAACTATATACATTATTGAGGATTGCGGTCACAGGATTTGCTTTTTTCTGATATAGTTTACATTCTCCTTTTCTTTCTATGCTTCAATGCATACATACCTTTGTAGCATTTTACCTCACCGAATACTAACGGAAATGCCGATATAAGTGAACCGAAGTGTGGTAATATATCTAAACAAAATCTAAGTTACACTTGCCTGCAACTAAGTTGTCATCAATTGTAAATTTGTACCGTAGATTATTGGATATCGAATAATATGTTACGATGGTGATTAACTTTTTGTCGCAAAGTGGTGGACAATTTAATGAATATTTTTGTCACGCAATAGTCGGCCGACTATTGATTGACCAAAGTATGGTTATGCAAGTAGTCAAAGTTGTTTACTATGGGACAGGGTGTTGAAAATCTGCATCCTAGCCACGTACCACCATTGCTTTCCAAGGTACAAAACAATGTCTTATTATGAAACTTTATCACCAAAGGACCGCACTCAAGAGGGAGTGCGTCACTTTGACATTGCACGTGATGTTAAGGGAGACACAGTCTGCAATAACTACAAGTAATAAAGCTAAGAGTTTATTATGCAGCGCATGATACATCCTCTTTGTTATGTCTGAATCCTACACAGGGTATGTCGATTTTGTTACAGCGGCAACGCATTGCACAGCACTTGATGTTATTAGTTCATTAATTAGCGTCTATTCATTGTATATACACGCATACAGCACCGTTAAAACAAATGAATTTAACAATCTCTCAATTCAGTCAGTATATGCATGTGCTATTTCGTTTATATTTCAATTGCATTGTTTGAGAGTAGCTGGGACAATAAATGTGGGATGATTCATCGGCCTGCAACATTTTGAAAGGTCATATACCGGTAGTAATATATAGCTTCCTTTGCATAACGAACGCTACAAGGACCCACTGTCGGTGCTTTGACACTATACATCGTAGCAATGAATGGTCCCGGTGCTGTTAGATCATCAAAGTATTCCCACTGCAACCATCATACCTACATTTTATATATATTACACATTGTTGCTGACAAGTGAAATGTGTCAAGTCGGCAGCAAGCAACGGAGCGAGGCAGTGAACATCTTCTCAGTTGGATTGAACCTCTTGTCACATTAATGTTATTTTGCTCGATGACTATAGGGGTGAGAGTCTTGCAATCTTGGGAACTGATAAATAACTTATACGACTCCTAGTCCATGTGTAAGTATGTAACATGGGGCATTTTGAAAAGGGCGTCCTGGTTTGCGGTTAGTTAGTGTATACTCTGTTCGTTTGGGAGCATTTTCAGTCAATATTTCATGTGCTCTATGTAGGTTAAATTCGATCATACTTGCACAGCCAATAGTGGAAAGACGTTGAATGCTGAAGCCTTTAAAAAGTCATTATGTACTCATTGCTGGAAATTTGGATATACTTGCGTAATTCACATAGACACATTGGCTTATGGTGATCTCATACGTCGTCGATCTCGCCAACATCAACTTTGGCGATCTCGCCAAGGATAAAAATCTCACTGGACGCGACTGAATCAATCTGTCCTCGTATAGATGCTGAACAAGACAAATAACAATTGGGAAATCATCTGGTATTTTACTGCTTCTGTTCACTGAAAGAGATTAAATGCGTATGTTATACATCTATGAAGTAATGTAGATAGAAAAGTAAAGGTCCTTGGGTGGGTGGTCGGTATTGGGGTTGGGAAGACAGTATAGACTGAACACTGTCAAGTCAGTATTATCCCTCTTATCAATCGGTTACTAACCAGGATACGCATGCGTCCGCGCATGATTAGTAACTACACATTTTACACGCATGTAACGTGGTCTCAGGCGAGATCACCAAAGATCCTTGCGATGACGCCAACGACGTCGAGCGATATCGCCAATGACCTCAGGCGAGATCGACATCGACATCGGGCGAGATCGCACAATTTAGCACGGGCGAGATTAACGGCGGGCGAGATCGCCAGTAACCGACACATTAATGCAACCAATAGTAGTCTCCGAAATGGACCTCAATTTATCGAATACGCAAACCGTTTCTTGCTGCAAGGGTTTAATTGTGCCACCACCGTTAATGTAAAAGTACATTACCAGTCTGAAAATTGAATAGATGATGCACCAAAACACTTCCATAAGGCGAGTCAGATAAAGTTTGGCAGGCTGTCAATTGATCTATAGCATCAGAGTTTTACCATATAATCTTGCACTGCTCTGTAAGTTGCTGATAACCTCGAAATATCCAATAGTCGGATGTGCTCATAGAAGCTTACTGTAAGCTATATATAGCACATGATTGGGCGATATTTTACTTTTAGGTAATAACGATTCAATTGATTTTATGCGATGCATAACCGTCCTACCGTGACGACTTTAAAATAATTGCTGTGGTGAACAGTCGCACGCTGTTTGCTTCACCTATTCGGCTCTCTGGGACAAGTTATTGACGTTGCAAACGTTATTTTCATTGGTGCCGCAGTTCCATATTGTTTGAAAAAGAATATGCCCGGCAAGGGTCTTTTTAGTGGAGACATCTATTATTAAGGTCAATCGGCCACAAAAATAAAGCATTGTTTTACCCGTGCCTTACAAATTCATGTGGTCAAATTTAACGTGCATCTTTAACTTTCCAATCAACATTAAACATATGTAATGCATCAGACGTCGTTTGCCATTGAATATCTGAAATTGGTAAAACCACTGGAAAGGGGGTTACCATTAGTGTATTGTTACATCTTACTTATGATTATTCTTTGAAACTGGCAGTTGAGTTTTGAAAGTATGGGTTACAGTAGAAACAGTAGTAGTGGAATAACATTTTGGCTTCTGCAAGAATCCGTAGTTCCTCCATGATTTGTCTTACCTATTCAGTACTGGTCGAACATAAAGCCTTGTACGACCGGAAATGGACTGGCTTTAACGAATATGCGTGTTGATTGAAATCAGGGTTAAAGCCATAACAAAGAACAGGGCTTTTGCACGTTTAGGGTAGTGATAAACACGGCTGAGTCACAATGGTCCAACAAGGCGACGTCATTTTGAGATCAATACCGGGGTTTATCTTAGTAGAGATTGATTAAGAGGATATCCCGAGCTTAGGTTGAATAAATTAAATATGAAATGAACCCTCAATCACAAATTAGGACTGACTATCTAAGTAAAGAGAAAACATTAAACATACATTACCAAGTTGCACATACGAACGAATCCTGGGCAGTGTAAATCACTCAATATCGGTAAGACATTCGAACATCGTTAACTTTAAATATTGGAGGTACAGTCTTACGCAACATCATGTTGTCACTGTAGACATGGTAAGCATCGATTTGCTAGCATCGCAACTTGTCATGAGTTAAGTTGTCGCCAACACTGGATATAGTGCAACAGCATATTCGAAAAATGTAACAAAATAGGTATAGTACGATGTTCAATGAAATGCTGCATCGCCAGATGCAGACGAAATGTCCAGAAAAGGCCGTATGCGTATGCTTATGATTCGACTGATCCTTTTTACTAAAACAAATTTGTCTTGTACAGACAATGCCCTTAACTGTTTCTTATTTGAATGCTTAAACCCAATGAAGAGGCCTGAAAATGTTTGAAATCTTCAATCATCTTAAATGGTTGTGATAAGTTATATTTGGACGAACAAACGACAATAATGCTGACTCTAGAGAATCTACCGATTGAACGAATACTTAGCATGCTTCGGTTACCATGCATGCGTCCGAACACAACAAAGCCCTAAACAACACTAATGTTCCGCACTGGGTAATTTGTAATGGATGGAGTTAATTTAGCGGGTTTTTTTTAAAGCGTTCTCATCATTTTTAGAGCAGTAACAATGCATAAGTCTTAATAACAGAGACCCTTGCCCAGTTCGGTACCGTGATACAATGATAACGGGTGATTCTAGCACCCGGATGCTGCTATAGATAATGCATTCATTGGATAAGAAAGAGGCGCTGCGTTCTTTGATATCGATATATGGCGGTACGATTCGATAGTGTCAATTGTGAGCATTGGCATAGGAATGAAAGCGTGTCAATTTGTAGAATATTAAATATATATATATATTATATATATATATATATATATATATATATATATATATATATATATATATATATATATATATATATATATATATATATATATATATATATATATATATATAATACCTAATGTGTTCAAATCTAACGGAAAAAAATGTATTTGAAGTTCCATTATTGGATACGCAAGTAGGCTTTATAGCCGCTGCCATCCATGTATCGAAAGTAACAAAGGAAAAAGTAATTCAGTTGCTCCTATTTGCCTGGAGATTTGTCTCCATTTGTGGAGTATCACCGCCCTAACCATGCACAGTCTCTCTTAAATATGTGTCATTCTTCATCAACCTCTATCTTGATGGGCCATATACACATATCAATGCAATCAATGTCATATACCAACACATAAGTAGATCATAAGATTCCTCAAGATGTTGGGTTGCCGAATGTGGCTATAATGTGACGGCGTGTGCTTCATAAATAACAAATGTCAACACGTGAGATATGTGCTGGAAAATATAATTGTCTGTTAAAACTGAATTAACGTCCGAACATGTCATCTTGATCATTTACTCATCTAGAAAAGATTAGAGAATAGAAATGCAGTTCGTCTAATTCTATTCAAATTTACTGATATTGAGATCACAGGATTCTGTCGAATATTACATCGGGATCTGTAAGCTCAAGTCTTTAAGATATTGGTTCGATCCTTCTTTAAATCCAATGCTCAATCAGGACAATAAAAATGGATTTTGTTCTAGACAACGACAATCCCTTATGTTAAAGTAGGAAACGTGTATTGCGCACAAATGGTCAGATGTTTGTATTTATATCGACATATAAATTCTCTTGCCAATAAATATGTAGTTCAATTATGGAAACCAGGTTGGGAGGTTTTCGATACTGTTAGCACCCACCTCTGCGACATTTGCTCTTACCGAATACTAAAGCGAAACCAGGAATAACGTTTGGGGGGGAAAATAAACACAAAACTGAATGTAGATCACATATCTAAATTGACAGCTACTTGCAAGTTTATCATGATCTGTTAATATGTGCCTGATGTTATTGCAAACAATAGTTATGTCACTACGATAATAAGATTTCCTTTACAATGTGGTCGCTAATTTTAACGTTTTTCCTCCATAGCTGGGCATGTATTGCTTAACAGAACAAGGTTATACAAGTATTTCAAGTCGTTTATTGAGTGTTGAAATTTGAAGAGGTTCTGATCCTCGCCAAGTACCACATGGTTCTCCAAGATAAAACAAAATTGTTATTATGAAAAAGGATGCGGGCTAATCAACAAGAGTGCGTTATTTTGACATCGCATATTGTGTCAAGGGAGGCCCATAATCGACGATAAATAAAAAGGCCAGGAGTATTTCATGCAGTTTTCTTCCACAAATCACCAATGTCATGACTGAAATCCACACTGTGTACATTTGCGTTTGTCTTATACAAATTATCATGCAACCAAACAATTCAATTTAATTACCTTAATATTTGGATATAGGTATCTGCATATAGGTTATGCCCATTATAAGGTATCACGCAGTGAGTAATAGTCTTGCGAATGGACAAATGAGTACGTCTTGGATCGTTCCCTATTTTATAACGTGCTGCACGTAGCCAGTGGAGTCTGTTAAGGACGACCCACAGACCGTAATGACCGTATGAGCCAAACATTAACGTACGAAATATTTGCTCACGAGCCGGAGGATGACTTGGTCAAATGAAGTCACAGATTATTAGCACTATACAAAAAGCTAAACTTTTCCCAGTAAGCGGGTGACATTTGCAGTACCATGTATCAATCAAATACGGTCTAACTCTTTATTGTTTGTCAATTTATGCATTAATGAAGCCCTATGAGGGATCAACTATCTTGTCAGTCGTTAAAAGTGCTTTTCAAATGCAGCCGAATGCAAATGTATTGTATTGATGGTAAAATAGGCACCATTTCACAAATATGTATGCAATCGATTTTCCTTGAGTAATGTAATTCTTCAATCAGTAGCTCAGGGAGCAATTTGCGCACGATAAGTTAATGCGTGTGCGTCGAAAGCATGTGCTTTACGTTTTTTTAGAACCAAGGCCGTGAAATAAAAAGCTGCCTTGAGACACTTGGTCATTTATGCGATTACAAGGTTCAACGTCCGTTTATATGACTGTTATATACCCGATTACAGATATGTTCCATTTTCCGTGGTCTATTGATATACGAAATAAACAGTTATGATTTCATATGTGACTGATCATTGCAAATTAAGTCCCGACGTTAACTTCGTAGATTATCGTGAATGTGAGCGGAAGTAAAATAATCTTAACGTATAACATACAATAATTGAGTAGCCATTATCCATGATCGTCTAAATACGCTGTTTTCACAGATATGTACAGAGAGATCACACTCTTTGTTAACTATTTATATTCACTTCGAATGACTGAAATTAAGGAAATGCTAGCATGGTTTTACACAGTTTTATACTATCTGTTCATAATAATTGACCCAATAGACCGTCAGCAAACTCTCTCTATGACCACATTCGCATGTTGCATATATATTGTATATAGCACTGAATACGCTTTGGGTAGACTCACTCTATAGGTTGTATGTAAATGCATCTAACAAGGCTTTGAATCGTCATAATACACATAATACAACAATCGATTTGTTATGTTCTCATCCAAACCATTAAAGTTAGCACTGCTATACATCTTACTCGTAAAGAGCTTCACAAATGCTGATAAATACAGGTTCAGTTGAAGATCCATGATAAAGACTACCCACTATAAGTACAATCTGAATATTTATGATCGCAGTAACATATAGCGATCGATTCAAACCATCACATACACGATCTAGGCAAAAGGTGTTTCTGAAATGCAATAAAATGTGACAATACTGCTTACTCTTGAATCAGCATGATTCTACAATCACTGTCACTATGGATCGCTGCCAAGCGGATCAACGGCTTCTTGCGGGCGAAGCAACTTGGTATTAAAAGAGAACAGGTACAGTGCATGTTTAATGCTGTCAGATTAAATGCTCTCCTTGCCTACGCAACAGCTTGCTATACTAAGAATTATTTCGAATCAGAAACTGAAACAAAGTCAGATAAGTTGTAGTAAGACAACGATTGAGTGACATAAGTGTATGTACACCTAATGGTTAAACTTCACAGAGTGAAGAAAATTTCCTGGTGGCTGGCACATATACCGAAGATGATTAATGGCAAGACTTAGGTGATTTACGCGCATTCATCCGGCAAGGTAAACATAAATCCGCTTCAGATTAAATGCCGACTGTCAGTTATCTTGAAGTAGATTACAGGGTTTGTTCAACCATGCAATAAGCAATAATACGTGGTAAAGAAAATTGTTTGTTCTCAATTGATATCTGAACTATTTAACACATGCAAATCCAATACTTACCGTTTGCTGCGATGAGACGTTACTTACCTATCTCGCAATAATTGCAGCCTGACTGAATGCTTATGACCTACCACCGACTTTGAGCTTTGTCGTGTTGAAGACTTGCTACCGAGCTTTTTACCAATGCCTCGGTAGAATTTGCCAGGAATGAAACGATCAATCTAATCGGAAATAATCATCCAGAAAGTTTCTGATATGGCGAATAATTCGCGGAGCAGGATTCTGTTGACTTTCCTTCAGCAGATGAGTGATGTGTATTGTGTTTCAATTACTTGATAATATTATGTATAACTACAGTTAATTTTCATGCTTTTCAAGACCTCATTATTGCGCTACAAGAATATGTCGCTCGAATCGTTCTGAAGTTCAAAAATTAATCATACCTTATTGCGTGACAAGATAAATGGGGTTGATCAGCCAAGAAGAACCAACCAGCAATACTGTTATTAGGCTGACGAGTCAGTGTCCTCCTTGGGATCTTCTGCATCAACCGATCATACCTTCGCGTCCATTAAGAAGTGCCTAGTGTATTTTGCGCGTAGGCATTTAATTATATGTCCCTGCACCGAAAAGCAGCTAACATCATTACTTGGCTCAATTTGATGAATATGATGCGAGAAGCAGCTAATGCTTCCATTTAAGTGGAGTAGCATTCCTAGATTGGTTGACACAACCCGATAACCTCCATATTTATCCTGCAAGCAAAAAATACTATACACTCAATATATTTATATATATAAATTTATATATATATATATGTATATATATATATATATACAGATATATATATAGAGATATATATAGAGATATATAAGTATATATATATAAATATATATATATATACTTATATATATATGTTAATATGTAAATATATATGTAAATATATATATATGTATATATATATATATATATCTCTATATATATATGTATATTTTCATCATATATATATATATGCATAAATATATATATGTATAGATATATATATCTATAGATATATAAATATCTAAAGATATCTATATATATGTAAGATATATATGTATATATATATATATGTATATAGAGAGGGGGAGAGAGGATATAGAGAGATATAGAGAGATAGATGTAGATTTTCAGAGATAGATATAGATATAGATATGCATAAATATATAGGTATAGATATATATATCTATAGAGATTATAGAGAGAGAGAGAGATATAGATATATATATATATCTATATATAGATATATATAGATATATCTATATATATATATCTATAGATATATATTTATGCATATAGGATATATATATATAGATATGAATATATAGATATATATATATATAAAAAATATATAGATATATATATCTATATATATATATATATATATATAGATATATATATATATATATATATATATATATCTATATATATATCTCTATATCTATATATCTCTCTATATATATATATATATATATATATATATATATATATATATATATATATATATATATATATACAGGCCTGGGATTTCGTTATTTTTAGGGCAATGCCACTTTGGCCTTCGATAGGTGCAGATTTTGAAGGTCACCAAGGCCAAAGGGAAGGGCACCAAGGCCGAATAGAAACATTTTAAACGATCCCTTCGTGGCATTTCGATGTTATTTAGTAAGGACTCAAAAACATAAACGAATAGAAGTGACAGGATACGATAAGTGTGTATTTTCGTTGACAACAATATAACGACGCGATGTCAAACTTTTACCAATCATGTGCTGTCAGCGTGTTCAATAAACAACAAAAGTTCTCACAACCTTGGTTGTCAAAAACTCTGGTCACTGTTAACGTCGCACACAGCAGCAACTTCGTTTCCAGTGATGATCGATCTCGCGCACTGATCTCGCTGCGCCCTTGCTGGTTCGCTCTCCTAGCCCGAAGACCACACGTCACTATTTAGAATAGTTTGAGAAACTGAGTAACGACCAGTCTACATTTAGTTCTGGATAGCAGCTGCCTTCGTTAAATGATGTTACTCCCGCTGGAAAGCAATGAGTTCTATGCTATTTACATGTGTGTTGCGTTTAATTTTCGGAGGGGCCTACATTAAAGAGGTCAATCAGTCAGCGGAAATGAGGCCACGTGGTGAAGTTTGGTTGTGTGTTGTGTTCAATGCAGCAGTGGCTGGATGGTGGGGATTTAATACTTGGGTCCAAGATGCTGTCGGCGGCGTGGTCAGGTTGCCGGTAGACGGCCGCGGTGGATCTTGGATGCAAAAGGTGAAAAAGTCTGAATGACCCATGGCTAATAAGACTCGTCCCTGTTGATTTCATTTTAATTAGAACGTACATGGATGTACTTATTAACTTGGCAGAATCTGGCAGACAATGATCAACTGCTTCCGGTGTGGTCAACCATCATTCGATATATCGGACTATGTCAAAATAGCAAGCATTGCATGATTATCAGGGCAGAACTCATATACTTTGATCGAACGAATGCTGGTGATCACAGGCAAGGGCAATGGAGTACCAACAATACCATATATGGCCTCTCTCAGTAAGACCCGCCGGGACTGGTCCGCGTGATTGTCAACCATAAGACTGGTTCCCTGCCAGATCCTTTAGAAAATAAACCTGAACATACTTGTTGCAGCACAAACAGTCACATATTGCTACGAATCTCGCCACATGTTGCTTTCTTTATTCCAGGATATCCGAGCGGTTCTGCAGCCCCATAATAGTGTTGTTCAAATTGGCCATAGAGCATAAGCCTAGCCATCTGTGGCAATCCACCTGCAGAATAAAATGACTTCACGTTGGACCTGGTTTCTTGCATAATGTGATTTTATGCCCCATGTTTCTGCACAGCTAAGCGTACTACGCCCTTGGAAATGGATAGACCCCAGGGAATAAATTACTGACATGTGCTAGCGAATTCAGGACCAAAACAGGACATCGTCGACGTCAAGGTGCTGACTATGGAAATGGATAAGCCTTCGAAACCTTAGGTACATGCCGCCGGACATAAACTGGTCTTTGTTGTTAAGTTTGGTAAGTAGCTTTTTATCTTTGGTTGATGTCATCCTAACTCGAAGCAGCTTACGCCGTTACGCGTAAATTCTCGTGTAGACTGTCGGGCGCCTTAGTACCGATAGATTTGTGTATGGAGAGCCCCTACAACCTTGTCAGCGAACAGGTGCAATTGGAAATAGTTTGATGATTCGTTGCTTTGAAAAATAATATCAAATTGATTATAGTTTGTCTAGCAGTGATTTGTGATTTGGCGCTACCTCTGCCGAGGGCTTTGCCCGCTACAAGCAAAGGCAACCACAAGTTATGTTAAAAATACACATGAATAATGCTTGAAGTTATATAACGCAAGACAAGGAAATTATAAGTACGATATTTAACCTTCATACATTACATATTATTGTGCTTACATAGCAGATCACAGAAACCTCTGAAATGGTTAAACCTAGGGTAGACTTGTTCCAGATGCACGTATTTGTCTTTGGATACCATATTGCTTACGGGTATCTCTGTTCAGCTGTTGTTTAATGTCATTACTATGCAACACACTTTGTGCAATGGTGATTAACATATTGTTTGCCGACCTGTTAACAACGTGTTTTCAATTGTTTTGTCTGCGCTTGATTCAACATTGGAATTTTCGAATCGGGTAGTTAGTGCACAGTTGGTTTTTCGAAATCCCATAAAACGGGCAGGTTTTGTACAACGATTGTCGAAAATGAACGAGGACGGACTGAGGTACAAGCAAGGTAGAACCGCATTAGAAAAGATGGTTATGACCCTTGGTTGACATTAGCGGACACAGAAGGGCATAACAAGTGATGACATGACTATATGAGGCAAAGCTCCTTCAGGTATATCAAAACGTAAGCTTTTGATACTAATATGAAAAGTTGTCATCAGTCACGAATATGTGTAAAGAATATATCTTTTTATTACAGCTTTGCGCAGTTTCGGTGTTATGTATATATATATATATATTTATATACATATATATATATATATATATATATATATATATATATAGATATATATATATATATATATATATATATAAATCTATATATATATATATATATATATATATATATATATATATATATATATATATATATATATATATATATATATATATATATCTATATATATATATATATATATATATATATATATATATATAGATATATATATATATATATATATATATATATATATATATATATATATATATATATATATATATATATATATATATAAGGGTACCAGTAAATACCTGTCTGTCGATAGCGTGCCAAACATTGAAATTATGACCTTCGTGCATTGAAGTTTAATAAGAGCTGTTTAATATTAATCCCTTCAAAGCACTATGCAATTACATAACCAATTCCGTAATACGAGTTATTATGCCAATACCAAATTACCGTATTGATGTGTTTATTATCAAATCTGCTGAGAAGACTATTTCTTCGAAGTCGATTCATCTATGAAGGATATCAGGGTAGCTACTTGCTAGTTTTTATTGCCTAGAGGTGGCGTAATGTGTACCTGTAAATTACACAAAGTAGATGGATGATGTCGGGTGTGCCCTAGATGATAAGAAAACAGCGTCCTCCACATACAAGCATAATCTGCTCGGTGGATTTAACAGGGTGAAAGTGGATGTCGACTGTATTGGATTATTTACGCACTAAACCTGCGCCTGCAGGACAACGTCGGCACTGCAATCCCTACACAATGAAAGGCATCATAATAACGATCTTTGTAATTTGGTTCATATCCGATTGTACGTAAAGATAGAAAGAAACATTCTATCAGGTCGCTCTTAATTGTTACATACATAATGAAATACATGCAAATGACATTTTGGGGGAGGATTACTGACACTTTAAGGAATGTTATACCCATTAGCACTCAACCGCCGTTAAATACATACCTGCAATACGCACGTTTCCAATATGACATGCAAAGTGTGCAAATGCGAAGCCTTAAATCAATGTTCGAATTACTGAACCTCCATTTTATGCTTAATATACACAGCCTTAGTATCGCTCAGACCCTACTTAGTGATGTAATGGATCATAGCCATGGACTGTGTGATAGCTGAGGTTCCATGGTCGATAGCGAAGTCCATATGCGTTGCGCTTGCCTGACCGGTTGGAACAACTGAAATATCACTTGGCGCTTTGGCGCTTTAGACAGTGACTCAACTTATAACGTATGGCCGACTGGCATTTAGCCGATAGCTCGTTATGTTTACCAGGTTAAGCATAATATTAGTTATACCACATTACCTTATATCTAATTTCATCTGCTATTGACACAGCCTACCCTCACCTGATTCTGGACAGAAGACATGACGTGCGACACAGACAAAAGCTCTAGTTATAACGACTATTGGCTCCTGCATCACTTTTATATTTCTTGCCGACAAAGCTATCAGAGAGACGAATAATTAGTGCCAACTGCGCAATCCCACATCTAGTACAAAAGTCGGCTGCATGATCCATTAGCATCGTTATATTATTCGATAATGCTACACTCGGCTGGTGTGTTATGATCGCCTATTTCATACATAACCGGGGCTCACAATGTCGTCGGGGATCGTCGTGATGGTTAGACTTACTCGTCGATGGATGACAGTAACGCTACACAATGTGATATCTGCCTTAACGCGTACATGTTCATCACTAACCTCATGCTACTATATGGCCGCACAATCGCTCACGAGGCCTGCCTTCCTGCTATCGTTATTGCATCCCCCTCCAAAGATAGCTTCCCATCTCACACTTAACATAATGATGAGGCCCAACAACACTTCACTCTCTGTGGGTAGCAGGAGGGCAAACACCTGTCCATCTCTGTTATATCAGTGTGTCTCAGACAAACGTTTTTACATGGCTTGTCATAATATGTAGCAGTATATAACGAACAGTACAATATTATGGTATAAGTGAGATCTCAGAAAAGCAGGGACATAATCACCATATCTATTCATTTTGCCCTCGGCTTAATTTTTTGTGATAAAATAGGGGGTCATTGACCTGTATGGCATATGAAATTCCAATGAACATCCGTCATAAATTGTAACTACCTCATGAAGATAATGAACAAATGCTAGTCGGCTAACTTCAAGTTATCGCCACATATTATCCAGGGTTTTTTAAAAGGTGCTTTTCTAAATATCATTTGTAAAACACTATGCTTTACCGTAATAATTGACGATTCATTTTTGTTCCGAAATCCATGTTACCTCCGATAACTTGTACGATCATTGTGCTCGATCCGTCGCCGTCAATATATTGTTAAAGTCGAATGTAATCAGATAACATAGCACGGCCAGAAAACGCCTTCTTCGTCCGTCATCAATTACACAAGTGAGCCTTTAAGAAATAATCGTTGATGCTTCAAAAAGATTTCTGGAATCTGCAACAACAACTGTATCGCTTGACGACATCAATTGAAGCTTTGTTTTTGCTGTGCCTGATAGCACCAATTTACATCGCACCAAACTCAAAACACGAAAACGCATATCACCATGAGTACCATAAATAAGTATATGTATATAAAGTAGACTAAGAAGCGATATTGTCTTTAATATATTCATATCAGAAACAACTCACTAGTCTAGAATATCCGCTCCATAATCCAAGCCAAAAATTATTTAATATCTTCGTGCAGTACAAACATAAGACTAAACGGTCCTCTAATGACTCCTTCGGTTGCTATTGTCATAATACTGATCAGTTGTTTTCAAGTAGTACGGGAAAACAGCAAAATCTGTTTGTAAAAAAGTCAACAACGCTACTATTTGTGACCCGAAATATAAGATTGCGCATGTGGACCGCAGTTGCCACGTTTCACAATTTGAAGATGTACACTAGTCAAATATTAACTCGCTCGCTGTTAACATTTGCGAACCATTTGGGTTTATAAAACCAACAACTTTTACATAGATGTCAAACTTTATTTAGTCTGGTGCCATCTGGCTTAAGATCGACGGTTGATATATTCCCTAAATACTGCACTTTTTGCTTTAACAGGCTATGAGGGTTTTCGTACGTCGAATTGGGCAATATCTGCCACTTGTAAGGTGGACAAAGATTCATGTAATGCAAGCATTGCAAAACATTATTTGGAGTCTGAGCGTAGGGATAATCAAAGCAAAACGCAAAAAAAATACATGGGTTGTGTTGCTTTATGCGATAGCATCCAAGACCAAACACTACCGTTAGTAATGCAGCTTGTATTACACATCGCATGTCAGCATGGTTGGGCATTGGATATAATGCACGTGTCAAGAATATATATAACTTCAATTTAATGATTGATGTTGCATGAGAGTGGTGGGATAAAGATCATGTCGACGACAGCCGAGCTTCAGAATAACGGATAAATTAAATTGAGCGTAGTAAATGACGGAATTTCATGTCACGCTGCAAATATCCATGGGTTTGAAGAATTACCATTTAATCCCATACCATTCTCAAAGCTAAATAGGTGGGTATTTGTGCAATAAGAACCCTTTTACTTATCCTATTTGATCAAACAAAGGCATCGGCGTTAACATTCAATGACATCGATATGAGGGATCGCTTTCGTTGGCTCTGAATATGCTACTTTGAAGCATGGCCATCACCCCGGACAAGACAAAACACATAATGTTTAAATAATGGAAAAGTCTGTATCTAAAATTTATGCTAAGTGTCTAGTTGAAAGCCAGTTTGCGTAAAATCTGAATGCAAATGAACAAACAAATTTGTGTAACACTAGAAGCTAATGGCATCGTAAATATTATCCAATTGTCGGACGAATGAGCTGTTTCGTGTATCAAGACAAGAAAACGTTTCTGCTTGATTACCTGAAATTGAAGTGGCAAAAGTAACTTTGATGACAAATGACTTGGGCCAGTTCAGTTATCGAATTAGCTGCCTGGTGATGTGTTGCATATATGAATAAGGATATGTAGTATTTACGCACTCTCTATGTGCAGTTTAGTGTATATTTAGACCAAATATAGATATATACATTGCTCGCTAAAGCGGATTGAATATTTACACTTACGATTAAACGCCTATGTAGTCGTTTAACGTAACAATTGCCTTCTCAAAGGCTTTTTGCTAAATTGATCAAACACCGTGAATTATCAGATTCAAAATGTTTCATTGTGGTTTAGCAAAGAATAACACATCGATAGGCTCGCCAGAAGAAACAACAAGCAGATTGACAAAACAGAGTATCCCGCAATTATCTTCATTCAGCCGCAAGGTCAAATCTGGCCATTTAGAGTCTCCACCCTGAAGTGAGCTGTTAATGGAGTACCCCGGAAGGCGGTTTTCTGTCCTTCTAACAGGACTTAGTAGTATAACAACTGACGTGCTGTGAATACATTGTGTTTGATAAGTTTACTTCCGCCTCGTGCGCCAGGCTAGTTCGAGAAATAATGCAGGACCTACGAATAGAGCAACATTAAACGGTTTACCATAACGTCTATATCAGAAATATATGGAAATGTCTTGTTGATAAAAGGGTAAGGTCGCATCGTCCTTAACATTGCAATACTTAAATATGTGATTACATAACAGTGCAAGCTAGTGTGAGCTCGATATGATGTCTACAAACAACCAGCTAATTGTCCAGCCAATTATTCGCGAACAATCGTCAGCAGCAGACGAATAACCGTAAAATTGCATTGTACATGGCAATATATAAACATGGCGCTGAGCGAAAATCACACATGAACGCCGTGCTTAGAATGCTTAATACTGAGTCCTCACTTCCGGCTCATGCACGATTACGGATGAGCATCTTTGGTTGCTATATTCAAGGTACACAAAACTCTCATTTTGGAGATTTATAAATGCATTTGTGTCGCATCAACCCGCCACGATCAGAAAGTACGGCCTTATCGATACAATAGTAACCAGAACCAGGAATAAGTTGTTGAGTCACAGAAGACTTTAAGTAATTGCCACTGGCTCACTCTCACAGGATAGCAATATATTCACAATTATAACCCACTGGACCACTCAGTTTGCAATTAGGGCACCATTAACAGCAGCATATCGTACAGGCGGCACACTAATTCCTAACAACAATCTCCAAATGTGATATAATGGAAAACGCGTTTAGCCCCGATTCTTTTGGAACCGGTTATTGGGTGGGATCAAAGCAAAATCATCTTATAAGTGTTTTGTTTATAAGCAATCTGGTTTCAATAATAAGTCGGTCGGCAGCGTTGAGCTGAAATATATAGATCTCAGCGGCGGGAGTGGTAATCTCTCTATATCTAATGAACACATAATGAGTATGATTTGGACATTCATGATCCCGAACATCCTAAAAACGTTCATTTGTTAATAATTTAACGAATAATCGAAATATTTTTGCGTTGAATTGCATCTTATTGAAAGAGCTTTACATGCACTGTGGGTTTGTCCTGTGTGTGTTATGTTTAATGTTGCTAAGTGGTCTGAAATGTCAGTGATAATGACGCCAGATGTAACTACTGTTAGGTCACTTGGAAAGACACATTCACTAACGGAATTATACACGTGCATACATTTTGAGATTTTAGTGTTCTAAAAATATTTTCAGTTTTCCAAGATTCATCGCATACATTTGGGAGAGATTTAAATATTATTGTCAGGGTTACTCTTAAGTTAAATACTTATTTCGTCGTGGCCATAACTCGGGTTATGTTTGAGGTTATTTACTACCTGTTCCTTTCTGCTGTTATCGATTTTTCATTTGTGATCGATTGATGGTGTAGTTTTCGTCCACTTGACGGAATTTGTTGGGTCAAACATGTCAATCTTTTCGTTGGTGCTGACATCTACCTTGTCTTTTCAGCATCTTCTTTTAGACCCGTCATTCGTCATGGTCGTCAAGCGTGCCTTCAAGATGGTTCACGTTGGTCGTTCATGTGTTATTTTGCTATTTTCTGTTAATTCAAAGGCTCAATGCTTCGTTAGTGTGGCGTTTGGTGCCTAGAACAAGGTTATTAATATCTCAACTGTGACCAATGAACCAGCTAAGTTCATAAAAGAGTTGTCTAGGGGGTCAGCTGGTGACTGGCCCTTTCTGGCTCCCTTGCCTCTGGCCATCCTTACACAAACATCTTATTATGCTACAGACCCTCTTTTTCATTCGCATTTGGTTGGTATTATGTATGATCCTGGGATGTTTGTAAATCTTATTGCCCACTTTTTCGGCTATTTAAGTGTCCAATACAAGGAATAGTATTCAGGTGAGACATTATGATATCAATCATAGCGTAATTAGGAGACACACAATACATCAAATGTTTGATTGATAGTTGGCTAGATCCTATCAGCTCCTCAGTAGCCATTTATGATATAACAGTTAAATTTTATATCGACCAGTAAAATAGAAACAATAATTCAATGATGCTGTTTGCTTCGCTGGCTGACATTACAGACTCACCAGGCGCAAAAGCTCGCGCAGTGTATGAAATCAATGTTGTGCTTCCTAGCTTGCGATTATTAAGCCACTAGAGCTACAATGAATAAAGTCATGTGAAGTGTACCATACCATATGTCAGTTCTATTTATTCAACAGATAAAGAGTGATCAGCTGACTGAGCAATGCGTGCCATTCAATAGTTTTTTTTATAATCAACGTCAATTCATCGACCGTATTGTAAAACTAAGTCAACTTATGAGTTTTGGATAAAGCACATGTAAAGCTTTCACAATTATTAAGCCAATCTCGTTGGCACTGGTATTGTGCTTCCCTTCCCTAGGCATAATTATTCTTTTCAAAACGGGACAGGAGCTATATGCCAGTCAAAATAAAACGTATATACCCCTGTACTTATCTGTTAGATGCTAGAAGTTAGAGCATCTAGTGAACTTCAATTTCAATTATCTTTGTCGATTGTATCAATCAGGCTATATTCGCACACGTATTGTCCATTCATGCGCACCAATCAAGTAATTAAACGATTCTTTTTAAAGCAATGTTAAATACAGCTCGGAAAGCAAACAGTAACCTGCTGTCGTTGTAAATGCATTTGACATATTGTCGAACTTCATTGATTCAGACAAAACAAGTCATCAATTAAATACATTTAAAGCTTTGGATGAAGCGTTTAGTTCATTGTTAACTGTAAGTTTTTTCTTGTGATAAATAAGGTTTTGTCGTACAACAAAAGCACTTGCAGAAGCATCATGTTTTCGTAAGAGACCCAGTTCCTGCACATCAGGAACCTACTTACTAAACACATTTTATTAATCCGGTATGCTGTTGTGATTATAAAGTTAATATGCGCAATATAGAGCGCGTTAGGCGTCTAGTGAACGTCCGTATTTAATGACGAGATGAAATATTTATATCGGATTAAGAACCATGTCTGACAATATGTTGCATCAATTATAAACAACGTCTAAAAGCCAAGCATGAATTTAAAACTTGTTTTTCTAATGCTAGCGAGAGCAGAATATTTTATGGTAGTCTTAAAGTATGACTGGATTCGAAGTTGCAGCATGACTTGTTAGAGTCGATGAAAAGAAATGCTCTTGCACTGGCTTTTTATCACCCACTCTGCTACTCACTTTTTTACTCACTCAGTCACTCGTGCGCTTACCCTTCAAGGTTTTTATACGACCTCATCTAACGTTATTTAATATGGGACTGGCACGGGCTGTCGGGACGTATAACACGTCAGCTATATCATTTGCTTGACACCCAAACAGTTTGTTGAGTTTGACCCATCTTCAGCTGGCTTGTGTTGCCAATGACGAGAGTGCAAAATATATCACAATGAGATTATACGCTCTTCTAAATTCCTAGGCGATTTGTATCCATCTTGCAATGTCTCCATCACTTAGAATTATAAAAGAGATCTTTCCTCGCATATGTTCGATACACCTAGGGGTGAATAAAGAACTCATGAGGCAATATCCTGCACGCGCTGCCATTTGGTTCTGCGTCATTCAGGTTTGCTCGCTCACTTACAGAATCAATGTTACAATCTGTAGTGGAAGCCTCTGTTGGCCATCCTTTTGCCCCTTGATCTTGATTTACCTGTTCATATTCGGCCGTTTCGTGTTATCTACAATGATAAATTGGATTAATATAATGGTTGTTGACTGAACGAATTTTTTTCGGGCATAGAGCGATTTCGAAATACTTAAACAGGAACGTTTTCGTTGCCAATTTGTTCGCCAGCGGACTACACTGTTTATTATAATGCTCATCGGTAGAGAAGAAATCCAATCCGCCTCATGGATGCTGTAATATGCAGAAGATGGCAAAATGTTGTCCTATAAATCATGAATTCAATAACAATAACCAAAGGAAACGCCAACGATAATCATATGTTCCAGACAATAGATTCGATTCATAGTCATATTGTAGTCTCATCGTATGCTATATCCAGTTACAGGCGCATCTGTGTATAGACTACCTAGAATAGATTTTTCACTAACCGCTTCATAACCAGCATAAAAGTCCCACGTGAAGACGCTTATAATAACCACAATGGTCAAACCAGTCGGGAATGATTACACCAGGCAGTTAATCACGCGGCGTAACATACACTAGTATGCTGACATATATATTGCAAACTTGCCATGTAGCACATAGTCTTAATGGTTCTTATTGAACGAAATTTATAACCTTGCTATAAATAACAAGTATATGATACTATGATCGACCCGTGAGAGTACCAGTGACTCAAAATAAGCGGCCTTGCCAGACACATTCGGCGTCGCTGACAGCATTACAAAATTTAAAATTATATGTGAGAACATACGAGAATATAAATATATGCATATATATATAGAGATATATATATAGATATATATATATATAGAGAGAGATAGATATAGAGATAGAGAGAGAGAGAGAGAGATAGATATAGAGAGAGAGAGAGAGATATATAGAGAGAGAGATATAGAGAGAGAGAGAGATATATATATATAGATATCTATCTATAGATATATAGATAGAGATATATTTATATATTAGGGAAATACAAATATATAGAGATTTCGTATATTTATATATATATATATTCATATATTTACATATATATATATATATATATACATACATATATATATATATATATATATATATATATATATATATATATATATATATCTATATATATATATATATATATATATATATATATATATATATATATATATATATATATATATATATATATATATATTTACAACTTAATATGGCTGTGTTATTGCTCATGGAGCCTCCTTTACATTGCAATCCATGGTGTTATGTGTAGGTGCAAATACCGGCGGTATTTTGCTACAGAAAAAGCCCGGTCACCAAACGACTTCACTCTGGGGTTTGTGGATGGAAAGTACCTTGTTGAAAGTACTGGGTTACTGCAAAATAATTCCGCTATTTGCTCGATGTTATATACGAGCATTGTAGTCTGAATTAACAGCAATATGTTAAGTATCCTCTAAAAGGCATTAACTTATCTACTCGAATATATAGCTGTAGCTGAATAATCCAGTACAATGAAGTGAGAAAAAGCAAGGCTGTTAGTACGTACCTCTTTCTGGAGAGCGATCATGATAGAAATGTATTCCTCTTTATTACCCAATAGACCACATATTGTGCAGTAATGTCAACCTTTAAAGAAGTAAAGCGTACTAAGTAGGTGGCAGACTGATTTAGGATACTCTGCTAATGTGATGATACGGGCTGTACTATTTAATTAAATGGGTAATGTCACTTAGATAGTGAGCAGAACCATATCGAATGTTTTTAGCTGCGGTATTATGAAACTCTTATATAAATATTAAAATGTAAGTTTTGGAGGAATGTAACTATTCTATTGGCTTATGCTTGACAACATAATGAGCTAAAGGGGCCCTGACCTTATGAGAGTTATAGTGGGTCTTGCATAATCCGATTGAAGGCACAGTAATGTAGTAATTGCTCACAATTGGCGCTTATCGGGATCGGTTAATCTTTATTTGATCGTATTCTCTGTGATTTTCTTTAATGCTGCGCTAATAATATCTTAGGTGGCTTCACTTAACGGCTAAAACCGTTCACGGCCTCATATTCTAGTGAGCTACCCTTACTTCTGTGGTCGTTCTGAACATTACGCACAATATTGATGACGCATTTTGTTTAGTCGTTATATATAAGTATATTCGGTATATGTTGCATTATAAAAAGATTTTAAGATTGATAGGTCGCCCAATGGTGCGTTATTACACCAATAATGCTATTACCAATTTTATCAATTATACAATTTGCTTAAAGTTCCGGGAACACGTAAGTTATGCATAAAATATTAAAATGCTATCAGGACATATTTAGGAATACGCACTTGTCAACAAGTTTTCCCTTCATTTGCTTACAAACGTAACACGACCATCTATAAACGTGATTTAATGCCTTAAACAAATTGCAAATATGACTTGCCTCGACAATGTGGCTGTGGCGCGTTCTACATCTTCAGCTTGCGTAACACCGGCCATTTTCACGATTTGCCTGATCAAAAATGGATTTGAAGTGGAAAATAATATATGACTCCATTGCGTTTGATTGCTGATGTCACGTTGGTTATTAATTTTAGATCACCTTTTCCTTTTAAAGCAGCTGCTCCCAGCAATTTTACAAATTAATACTCCTACGAGACTCCTATTACTGATGTAAAATAATTCTGCACTTTTAGCAGCGTCACTTGCGACAGATAATTATCGACACTGTTCATAAGTGATTCTTGCTGAGATGGTAGTTTAGCTTGGAAATATAATGGTTAGAGCTTGTATTGGTTACCTAATGCGCCGCCGCATGAGAGGCCAGCAATAGCAGTGCAAGGAACGCAAATAAAACAAATATATCTTAGGGCATGTATTCAATTGTTTTGGATTGTTTCCGACACAGCGGCCTTACTGGGAAGTAGAATAGCACGAATTATATCTCCTGCAATAAACGACGAAAAATGTACAGTGGCTTTACGGTATACGTAGTGCAGGTGCCATAAGAGATTTGTAAAGCATAGAGGCTAATAGCCTCGATCTTCATCCCTTCCCTACGTTGTGATAATTCAATAGGCGTTCTTGTTATTAATATCATTGCATACATTGGTTGTTGGAGCCATGTCAGTTATCATCCATGTCATAATGATTAGGCAGATTATGCATGTCGACATACATTCCGCAATAGTCTAGGCCTGAAACCAAAAGTATCAGATTCTACTTTCATCAGATGAAACGTGCAAAGACGTAAAAGCTTCGGCTTTTAGTAACCAACAAATGTCCGCACAAATGCAACTTCTGTATCTGCTGAGGGTTGATATTGCCATTTGCGTGATTGTTGCGTCTGTATATTTATAGAGGTATAAAGGCATGAATAGTTCATTAAAACATCGTATTTGACGTTTTTGTCATAAGAAAGAGCATGATGTAGGTTTCAGTTGTAGAATGGGATATTGAATCACACAAAATCACAATAAATATCATTTGAATTGAGTCGTTATAAGTGTTCCATGGCGTTATTTGAGCAATAGGTAGTTCGCGATGACTCATCAAACATGAAACAATATAATAGCATTGTTTCAGAAGAAATGCATTGTTATCTACTGCGATGCTTGAGATAGTGCTATAGTGTTGGCTTCACAGTGCCTTAAAACAGTGAAACCACGGCTCAAGTAAATGGCTTACTACAAAACGAAGAGCGCCAATTCTTTTAAGGCAAGCATGTTATGCGATAGGTTTTTTGTCGGGTCCAGGTGCCGAAGCATCGTCTGTGACTCTACATGGACTGTCAAAATCAATCTTTAAAGCTGACGTAGTGTTATGGACTATAGCGCATGCTTGATTAGGTTCAACAGGGCTGCTTGGAATAGCAATTGCGGTGATTGATTGCACCATATAGAAAAATTGTTAATAAGGCTGACATTGAGACATGGCAAAGCGATGTTTTTATCCCAATTGACCTCTACACAGCACGTAAACCCTACTTGAAGCCTCTAGCTTGTATTACTACCAGTTGGGTTTGGTGTGCAGTATGGGATAACGCACTTCGATATTTCTGTCCCTTTTACTATTGGTAGCAAATGTATATGGAACATCACGTTGCTGCAGCAAATACATTGCATCCATTAGTTTATCGAATAGCTTGTGCGTCATTATATTGCTAGGCACACTATCTGTATTTTGCTTGTAATGTATGCATACGATTCTAAATGATGTAACTCTCCTGATGTATTATTAATAAGCACATCAAATTGCAAATGGTGCAACTATATTTTCTGCCACCCATTTATGTTCCTTAAACTGTGACAACCAAATCCACTTGAATACATTAAACCGACGCAGTATATATAGTGCATGTAGGATACTTTACGGTATAAGCAGTGCACATCAATAACAACAGCTTACGTTAAGGTTAGCGCCAAACAATAGAACAGTATGGGCGAAAAGAGCAATGAATAAAGCTTGAAATGTCATAAAGCTCCGCCCTGTTGTTAATTGGAATATGTATTTCGTGTATTTAATTTAGCTTCCGCCTTCGCCCAAAATTTAGAAGTCGCCTTTATCAGTATCATTCCAATTGAGGAAAGCTTAATATATGGCGTGTTGGTCGTATTTGTGATGAAGTCAATTACCCTTATACCCGCTTATGGTCATATTTATGTCCATGTGTTAGATCGCCATAAAGTAACATTAAGAAGACAGCCAAGATCGTGGTGATGATATTGGAATAGAGAATAGTATGATGTTATGGCATTTATTTAACCATCCAAGGATTTGCTGAAACGGATATTGTTTTTGGCACATAAAGGGTATCTGCATTTTCAATCGTTGACGAGACTTATTATTCTCAGTAATAATGAGCACTGCGTGTGGATAAACATATACTTTATTAGTAACATTCGGTATCGTTAAGGATACGATTTTGTGAGGCGCATTGTCCTTCGTGGCGCCGAATTGTCCTTTTTATCGGGAGCAGACAGACATAACAGCCATAGAAACTGTAAATCAATAGAAAAGTTTTTAAGCATGCAATATGCATGTGCGAAATAAGCACGGTAGCAACATTGTCTAATTGTTCAGGAGCAATTAACGCACTTTCCACCGCTGTCAATAGGCCTCTCTAGCTTCACCAATCTCGCCATAATACTTTTAATCCATCCCTTGTGGGTCATCGTGTTCACATTTATTTGCAACAGCAATGTGATATGTATTGTGATGCGAACGGCCGTCACGTCCTTTTGCTGTTCAGCACATTGTGTTATATTTTGTTACCAATCTGACGCATAGCGGATTTTTTGTTAATATATTGGTCTTGGTGTGAATAAGCAAGGCGATGATTCCTTACGGTCGTCTCTTTTCTAAATGTGTAGCCTAATGTCTGACATGCGAACATTGGCGCTAGCAATTTACTGATCGGTTTACCTAAGCATTATTGAAGCGTTATTATGTAAAACAAATGTATATACATGTTACGCCGTTAGGCAGTAATATCTTGGTAGACATTCTAGGAATCAGCGTGGACATCTCCAGCTCATGGAAAACCTTAAATTGAATTCTGAAACCCAAGGACACTCATCCTGAGTGCATTTTGCCATTAAACAAGATATCTAGGAGGCATGGGACCCGGTTCTAATGTGTTTAACATTTGACGATATGTTTGAGTGTTCAGGTAATCTTTATGCTATAGATCATGAATACAATCCATAAATGCACGAATATTGATCTCAAAAGCAATCTTGTCATTCATTTTTCGTCGTTAATATGTTGGCTCAACATTCTATATCGAAAAAAAAACTTAAAGGAGAACCTAAAAGTTCTCATCCGCTCAAAACGATATTCAGCAAAATGTTTTCATTGTTGAGGCTGCATTTGGGAATAAATTAATTTACCGTACTGGAAAGTTAAATGATGTTTTAGTGGGTTATTAAGGCGCTTAAGAGCTATGACTGTCAAATACGTTAATTATATTTTTACCCAAGATATTGACGCTTGCTTTGTATAATCGTTGTTGCATGCGGTTAGGCGTTGTCTTGTTCTTAAAGAACGTCACAAATAGCTTTTGACGACAATATGTCTATAATAAACGTAAATGTACGTTTTTGATGATATTAAATTATAACATATGTGGGACACTGAAGTAGCAGTTTATTCTATGCAAGAGTGTATCATAGTTAATAAATGACATTTAATTACCTGATGCACAGAACAGCTCTTGAATTGAAGTGAAAATCTAAACCTGAAAACCAATATTTACGAGCAATCACGGGAATCCCATTAGACAGCCGTAATATGCAGACCACTAACCAATTATGCAATTTCCTAATGTAACTTGCATGTTGAGGTACCTAGCTGATCGGACCGAATCTGATGGCAACTGATGGTGAGGTTGTGTAATTTAATGGCATTCAGTACATTTTCTGATCAGTTTAAGGAAAGTTGGATTTGATTCTCTGATTGACAAATAATCAGCCATTGCGTTTATATGGTCCAGTGGTATTAGATATATTATCCTTCTTACGTATTTGGTCTACACATATTAATACCCAGATAATGTGACGCATCATTAAATAAGCGATTACCTGCGCAGAAGTTTATAACTTCTGAGAATGGAATTTATCACGTTACGTTATCTGCAAACTAAACCTAACTTATTTTATAGGCTTCAAATATTACAGCGCAAATGACGTACGATTGGACAATATTTCAATATTGTATTTCAGATTGTGGTGTCAATAGAAGTTATGTCAAATAAAAATATTCGTGGTGTTACCTTATAGAATGGTAAAGAGGGCAAATTGCAGTTTATGAAATTGTGATCCACCAAAAACATGCGTTCTGTTGCTATGTGCAGCTCTGCAATGCCCCGATGTTGTTTTACATACCTAAGTGTATACCGATTATGTCTCTTAGTTTGGCAAAGCGGACAAATTGTTGAAAACAAGTGTGCATCTTAACAACGCGAAAATTTACACCGAATATTTTATTAGATAAACAGTAGTGACATTTAACTGTATTAGTCGTTCTGCCTTCCTCTTGATCTCTAAATGTGTCTGATTGATACGTTATCGCTCTGTGTTCTATTTATAGCACACCAGTGCTGTCTTCCACTTTGATTGAGTTCTGGGTTGACTCAGTTGCTCGCTAGGCTGATTCTAAGATATCAGATGGAATGCTCGGCTAATCGGAGGTCCTAAGTTGCTAAATGTTTTTGACGTGTTCTCTAGGAAGATATAAAGACATTGCTACTTATTTCATCCCAATCTTATAATTCGCCACCATCATGTTTATTGAGAGAATTAGGGACGTTGTGGGTAATGTAACAAAAAAGGGGCACCCTCTAAGCCAACAGCTGCACACACCATGGTGTGAACTCTAACATACCCAGTG
Source organism: Urechis unicinctus (assembly GCA_034190875.2). Lineage (NCBI taxonomy): Eukaryota > Metazoa > Annelida > Polychaeta > Xenopneusta > Urechidae > Urechis > Urechis unicinctus. The sequence continues at coordinate 11,027,012 of CM067353.1, forward strand.
GCAGCGCTGGCTTATATTGGCTGAATTCATCCGCCCGGCAACTAGGACACCATGAAATCCAGTGTTTGCAGTTTCATGGTCTGTGTCTATAGCTTAAATATGTAGACTGCTCGCACAAACTATCATCACGACCGGTTTTACAGCGATGTTTGATCAGATAAACGACGTGTCCTTTCACAGTTCATTTCATTCGGCGTTCAAATATGCAGCCGGTGATAATGTCAGGTGGTGCACGCTTTCATTCTACATGATGTGCAGTCTTGCGCGATGCAAATCGATTTACATTTTCCATTTGAAAGTTATAAAAGCATAATTGCGTCCCACGTCGAATGCTATATTGGCCATAAACAGCTAGAATAGACAGTTTATCCGCTAATGGTGGATATCATATGCCTCTTGGAACGAACATCATCTCGCATACTGATCCTACTGTCGGTAGGTTATGACCAATGTAATTTCGCCTAGGTGAAATAAATTGGTTAAAACAGCCTCACTGGCGACGCATCATTTTAATATTCATCGAAAATCATACCAAATTGTACATCAAACCCGTCATTTAGGATGTAAATATTACTTATCCAGCATGGATAGGTGATATAGTGTTATAAGTGAACTAGCTTTTTCATATACGTGGTAATAAAAAATAATTGAATAATCATAATATAATTTTTTAGATTTATATGGCTGGCGAGTAAGCCTGACAGAATGATAGATTTGTTATTCACAGCATAATTGCCAATATTTGCTAACGTTGCATTTATCCTAAATGTCAGTTTACATTATTACACCTATTGCTGTGCGTAATTGGAAAAGTAATAAAGGCTTTTTTTACACTGCAGCTTGAATGCGTTTGGTCCTTGCAATTAACTAACTAGCGAGCAGCGTTTCGGGCAGACTAGGCTACAAAGTGCATAAATGAGTCGTTGCTATGTAATAGGACCGTGTCTGCATTGCAAACATAATCAGATAAGGTTGCATGCATATCGTTACATACCCACATACAAACATATACATGTATACATATAAATATATCTATATAAATATATATACACTTACAGATATATATATATATATATATATATATATATATATATATATATGTATAATATATATATATATATATATAATATCTGTATATATATATATATTTATCTATATATATATCTGTATGTTTGTATATATGAATATATATATATATATATATTCAAATATATACATGCATATGAATATTTATATTATAAATCAAAATATATATAAATATATACACATATATATAATATTATATACATATATAAATATGAATATATATATTTATGTATAATATACAAGATCGAGATATGTATATATATATATATACATATATATACATGGGCCTATATGTGTGTATATATGTGCATACAACGCTGTTGAAATTATGCGCTGGAACTATATATATATATATATATATATAATATATATATATATATATATATATATATATATATTATATATATATATATAATATATATTTATATATATATATACATATACATATATATATATATGATATAAATATATATATATATATATATATATATATATATATATATATATATATATATATATATATGTATATATATATTTATTTGTATATATCTATATGGTATATATATATATATATATATATATATATATAGATATATATATATATATATATATATATAGAAATATAAATATATAGATATATATATATATATATATATATTTATATATATATATATGTATATATCTCTACACCGATATATAAATATATATTAATATATATAGATATATATATATATATATATATATATATAGATAGATATATGTAAATATCTATATATAAATATATAGATATCTATATATTTATATATATATATATCGTAGTTATATATAAATATAGATATATATATATATTCCTCTCTATATATATATCTCTCTCTATTTATCTATATATCTCTTTATCTCTCAATGTATTTATGTATAATTCTGTCTTTTTCTCTCTTTTTTTCTATCTCTATATCTCTTTCTCTTTGTCTCTTTCTCTCTTACCCTCTCTCTCTCTCTCTCTTTATCTATATATTCTCTCTCCCTCTCTGTCTATGTATGTGTATTATATATCTCTATTTTCTCTATATGTGTTTTTATCTATATATATATATCCATACCTGTCTCTATATATATATATATATATATATCTATCTATATATATATATATATATATATATATCTATCTCTCTCTTATCTCTATATATTATATTTATTTATATGTATGTGTGGAATACGGCAAAACAAAATCAGATCAGTTTTATTTGTCAATCGGCAGAGGTATTACTAGAACGCAATCGCTGCATCATCTCGAGGTAGCAATATGTGATGAGTGCATTGAATAATGTTGCCAATCGGTTTGGTTTGAAAATATCCATTCTTAACCTGACAAAAGTGCGTTCACGAGGTACGACCAGATTAAACGTCTTTAATTATAATATACATCATGAAATGATGTACCTCATCAGCTCAGCACATAAAAAAATCACTCGCGCCAATTAATATTTCAGTGTTTGCAGTCAAATACTGCATCATTGCACAAGTAAAGAAGGTTCTTCGGGGTCAATTTGCTTTTCGTTAAACGTGTAAGATGCATTGAACATTCTTGTGCTAATCTCGGTATTGATTGAGAAACAGTGATTCTGTATGCACATGTGTGTGATTGTTTATCTTCGGATATAGTTAATAGACCATCACTAACGACTTACTAAGATGGTCGTGATGATATCACTTACAAAAAAAAGCTCATGTGTCTTATAACAATATGACTTGATCCAGACCTTGCAGCCTAAACGTCATTTGGTGTACGTGGAATGTTATGTGATAGATAACCGATAATATCGCCATTACACATGCCCTGTATAGATAGTAGAAAATGTTTATTGGTGACAAGTTCAAGTCAATTTTGGCTTCGAGGCCATACTGCCTAATTGCACTAGGCTGTGCACAAACAAAGCCTAATACTTATCGCACAAATATGGGTATATCAGGCGCTAGTCTGGGTCGCGACCAGCCAATACAGGCTGTCTGCAGTCTGTGTGTATTTACATGTAGGAGTATGCGGTGGTGGGGTGGGGGAGGGGACTGTGAGTAGTTAGATGTATATATACCAATATTAGCTGGCTCCGAGCAATATATCATTTGGTGAACGGTATTTGCGTGTGCGTTATAGGTATCGAACTCAATGATGTGTAATGTGTATTCGGCGCATTAGGTTCAGCGCCAGAGATAGGTAATACACAGCAATATCAAGGCATATTTGACGTTATTTGAGATATGGGAAATGCCCACATATCGATGAGCTATGGTGGTTTGATTTCAGAATGTAAAGGCATATGGCAAGTCTGTATTTTAACTAGTTTTAACATAAACTTGTCTGATTTCTGTATAATCAAATGTCGCTTAGGCTGACAAATGTTTGATATGAAATATGAATTGCGAATTGACTTAAGACCATCACAGTACGTAAATTGATGTGTAGTTAACACCGCCTTCATAAGAAAATACGCAAGCTGTGTCAAACGACTTTATGATCAGATGATTTCTGACTGGCCTGCACAAACAATTCGAGTCTTTGTATCTTTATGATCGATTGCAACCACGATCAATTGCTGACACAAAAGAGCGAATCGTACAGGTTAGAGCAGATTAACTCCTCATTTCCTTTATGAAGAACGTCACAAAATGACAAAAACGCACTTTGCTAACACAAGAGAGGCGGCATCACAATCCAATTCCATTCGTCTTGACACCTAACATCACGATCATGTTAATAGATGCATCAATCATGGATGTGGCTAACATTTGTGAATTATAACGCTATATCGTTTGCATATTTATATACAATGATTGCGTGATGTTGAAATAACAGTTTCAAAGGAATAATCTATCAAATCGATATGTATATGTAGACTGGGTTTACAAGCAAAATTGCCCATATCGTTTGGATCTATTTGATGCTTTGTAAATCCTATTTGTTGACAGGGTATATCTGCCCAGCTGGCGCATGGCTTGGAGAGTGTGATTATTCCGCATCCAGTATATAGCTAATGATAAGCAAATATCGTGTTTCTCTTTAAGAAGTGCAAGAATACGCACTTTACAACCATCGTCCTTTCACATGACTGACCATCTCTTATCAAATCAATTTTAGGATAAACATAAAACCATAGGCAACGTATTTTCTCTTTATGATGGCATCGAAACCAAAATGAATGCTATGACGTTGGCGATATTCGGCTCGGGTGGTAGCTAGACACGCTGACCATTTAATTTCATCGTATAATTCATTTTCTTCTCTGAAGAGTGGTGGCCAGGACTAAGACCTGCGCTTTCCTTTCTTCTCCACCCCACAAACATATGCTAACTTACACGGAAAGGGTCATGCCGGCTGGCGAATCGTAAGCGGATCACCGACAAGGCACTGGGAGAATAATCGGGCTCATCCGGATTATATTTAAGCTCGGTGAAGCAAAGTTCCGGAAACCTGGCGATTGCGCATTACGCTGGAATTATATTCGTAAGATATGAACCACTGTGTGCTTTTTATCGGTTTCCTAGTTTAGCTTAAATCATTTAATACAAATATTTTGCGAGCGTTTCAATATGCATATCTCAAATTCCGGCCACGTCAAATCGCATACGAGATGTTAGGAATAAGCAAACTAAAGTTTAATTGATCCCATTACCTGACGTGCCGTTACAACACCATGTGGTGCGGAGCTTACAGCTTATAACAGGGCTCACAATAAAACAACGACCGCTGCACTTGCATCTCCATAGACGGGCCCATATATGCCCTAGTATTGCCGCGACAAGGTGTTGACCGTGGAAATCAATCTTGAAAAATGCCGCAGTTTTATGGATTCAGTATGCATGCTTGATTAAGTTCAACATGTCGGATATGGAATATCAAATTTGTACTTTATCACTTCACAGTGCACAATTGTTTTCATTCATGACATGTTTTCCATCAATCCAACTTTACAGCCCCATTATATTTTCAGCAAGCTTTGTAAGTGTCCGAGTTTTGGATTTTGTTATATGTCAATGTGATCGATTTACCGAAACTTGTTGAGCTTGGGTGGTAGCAAGTAACGGCAAGCCGATTGGTATGT
>CM067353.1:11039694-11044694 GCA_034190875.2 Urechis unicinctus
GAACTGAGAATTCGGCGACAGTGGCTTCTCTTAATGTTACGTTGTCATATCATTCTAGAAAAAAAAAGCTAATATATACGTTGCCATATCCTCTAGAACATAAAAATGAAAAGTAGTGCATGTGAGGTTAAGTGTGAAGTCGGCCTCTCTGGAAGGATCTGATATCAACGCTGCTTCATATGCTGCAACAATGATTAAAACGATGGAACAGCATTTGTGAGTAAAATCGGCGTTAAAACGATCACCATTACGTGCTTACTATACTATTAGGTGGTTGGTCGCTTCATCCAAATATACAGCACAGGCAATCAATACAGTTGCTTCTAAATCACATACATGTTTACACTGCAGTCATTCCGGCGTGTGCTGGACTTCATTAGGGTTTATGCGAGTTGCATGTGTCAGAAAGGAACTATTCACATATCCTTTACCTTGTCTGAAATACGCACGTTATATCCATGTGTTATAGATTTTCTTACTAAATACAGAATTACCTATATAACACAATATTGACGGCGCATTTCACGATTAACTCTCAGGAGCACGAAAAGGGATTGTGCTTGCAAGTAGAAGATTGGTTAATTCAGTTATTACTCCAAACGTAGATGGTTTAGTGTGCCTAGCTCTAAGCAGAATAATCGATGAAATCAATGTATAGCATGCATTTTTATAATTCCAAACTAACAATAACATTGCTGTCCTCAACTTATAATAATCAATCATTGAAACATTTATCAACTAGTATGATGTGCAATTAGCATTTGCCTGCCAGAAAAAAAACAATTCGATTAATGAATATTCTAATATGCCGAGTTAGCATATTTGTATTGCCATTTTTAGCGGCTCAGTTGGGCTTGCAATATTCACAAGGCATGTTCGTGATGTTTCCATGAATAACCACTAACATTTTCTCTCCATCTTTTTAGCCGATAACATTAAAGCCTACAACTTAAATTATGTATTTGCATTGAGGTCCCCAACCGCGAATGTTAATAGTAATTTGTATTGAAATTATCATTAGCATAGCATTCTTTTGAGTAAGCGAGGTCGTTTGCTATTTTATTACTATCATGTTATTTTGTTCCGAATGATGTTTCATAAATTATTTCTGCTGATGAAGCTTTCCAGTTTACTGCCGAGTCGTTTGAGTTATTACTAAATAGCCTACGGTTACTTATATCATCTGCAGTCATATCTATTAATAAAGCAACTGTTTGCTCATCCATAATATTTGTCGATCCTGCTTGGATGAGATGAAATAGTCTCCAGACTTGCCTTATATGGGTTTCGAAAGCGGTATCAACCGTTAGCTTAATGTATTACCTTATCACACTAGCCCACCGGGAGCAATTTTACGATTGGATAAATGATTGCTCTAACAAATTTCCCCTATGTCAGTTTTAGACCACAATTATTCACTAAGGTGGCCATAGCTGGTCATCAGGCAGAAGAACAAATCGCGGTCCTTTTTTGGGTACTAGATCATTTCTAACGAGGAGCAATGTTATCAGTAATTGTACTGTGTTTCTTTAAGTTTTCCAGTAGCAAACACTCGATGCTCGTTTGTGATCACCTTTAGTTCAATGAATGAATTGAATGGTATTTATTTAGGCCTCAACGTCGGTATTCGTTCACAGGCTAGCTCAAAAGCATTAACACTTCAGTGAGCAAATTCAATAAGTAATAAATAATTGAGTGTTCTTCCAACGTAACTGGTCAATCACTTCAGCAAATGGTGGAGCGAGACCATTGAAAGAATTTAATAGGCTGCCCCATCAGTTATTGTTTGACAGTTGATTAGAGCATTCCAGAGCAGATTATATTATTGGTCTATCAATTGTTTTTTTCTGGTAGTGACGATTTACCCATAGCGAATCAGAAATTGCTTTCTAAAAGCATTCTATGGCTTTAAGTTTGATGGCCATTACAACGACATCAATCTGCAAGTAGAGCAATAAACTGGAAATTATTTCTGATATCAATGAGCGATTCTCCCATAGCCGGGCTTCTGCTCATTAGGATCATATAACTCATTGAGAGACTCAATAATGAACATGCAGCATTAACCGATGTATCACACCTCGGTTCAATCCACCTAAACAAACCATAAGCCCTTCATCCATTTACATTCTCATTGTATCCATCCAAGCACACAAAAACTAATGGTCTTTCGCAGCTCGTAAAGACAATAACTGCTTCTTCTGTCGCTTCGAAATGTACGCCAATTTCTATTTGCGATCGTCCTTTTCATTATATAAAAGCCAATATGAAGATTACGCAGACCGTTGCAGGTGACGAAAATAGGCAAATTGTACTTGCACTAAGTAAACCGTGCTTGTTAAATGCAGATACGAGTGACCAGATAACATACATTTGTACTTGGAAACAATACAATGTGGCACGTCGTATAATTTGCATTAACATTCGAAAACTATTCGTTGATTGCGTTATGGAAGAGAGAAACGATAGAGGGACATGCAAGATATTGCTTGGGGAGAAAAAACATGCATAGACAGACCATTACATTAGTGTATCATCACCAGACTTTTTGTTTTCATTTAGCAACTCTAACTTCAGCTGTATTATCGCCTGGCACTCAAAAAGTCACTTTACATGTTCCTGCGCAGAACACCGTGTGACCAGCTTTATCTACAAAACGGCTAGAGCATAAACAATAATTATATGATTAATATGTTATAAGGATTTGCATAATAAGTGGTTCTAAAGACGATATGTATGAAGTCAAAATTACTAATGCTATGTTAAAGCCAGTTTGCAGCAGACACGCTATTGCGATGGCCATGTGGGGCCAGACGTGTAAATTAACCCCCATACGTCTTTCACCTTTCTTGTTTGCTCACGCTCATCATTCTTTGGGACATTGATTCACACGATATATTCTTGACGTTCATCCGGATCCATTTCATATTACAGAGACAGTTAATATTGATTAATACTCTGATATTATCGACCATATGTGTATACCAGAATGAAATGCTACTTCGGTTGATCGCCGAATCGCTCGTCTGTGCTTTGATTTAATCACCTGCCCAATGAGTAAATAAAAATGTCAGAAACGTATCTATTCACAGAATAGGATATTACGCTCAACAAACTTACATATAACTACATCATGCAACGGTAATTTGTTTTGAACGCCGCTACACTGTGTGTCTATCATAAGAATGGTAATGGGTTAACCATGATCTAGACACCTTGGATAGCATCTGTAATCATGGAGATATTTACAGGTAGCCGATATTTGCACGCCATTGCAGTTTAACACAAAATTCAACGTTGCCAGTACCTTGCCAGTCGGATTGCATTTATACATAGATAAAGATATCTGATGGTAAAACATATGAATTATCTTGTAACTATTCATGCCATAATTTCCGACAAGCGAATGCTATTGAGACGATTAAGACATGGGATACGCAAATAGAATGGAAATACCGCTTATGGACGCACTGCTGTTGCTGCCATACCAATACGTGTTATTGTCCGTCATCAGATACCGCTTTGACGCAACTGCTTGACCCAATGTTGTAATCGTACAAAATAGCGCTTTACTCAATTGTACAAAAAAGTTGGAAAACAATGCAATCCAATTTTGTTAACGGGTGCACAAGGACTAACCAATAAATTTGCACACAAGCACACACACACACACACACACACACACACACACACACACACACACACACACACACACACACACACACACACACACACACACACACACACACATATACATATATACATATTTATGCAGATAAAATATATGCAGATAAAAGACATATATATATATATATATATAAATATATATGTATATATATATATATATGCATATATATATATATTATATATACATATATATATATATATATATATGCATATATATAAATACTTATATATAAAGATATATATATATATATCAAATATACATAAATATATATATTTAATCCCCATATAATATATATAATATATCTGTTTATATACATACATTTATATATATTTGTATGTGTATGCACGTGTGTGCATATATATATTCGTATGAATATAGGTTTGAATATCTATATCAATATATATATATATAATCATTTAGATGCCCATGCATATATGTATATATATATGTTTATATATATTTATATATATATATTTATATATATATATATAAATATATATATACATATATATATATATATATATATATATATATATATATATATATACATATATAAATATACCTATATATTGCGTATATATATAAATATATATATATATATATATATATATATATATATATATATATATATATATATATAGATATATATATATATATATATATATATATATATATAGTATATAAATATATATATATATCTCTATATATATATATATATATATCTATATATATATCTATATCTATATCTCTATATATATATATATATATATATATATATATATTGGCGTTATCATATAATGGCGATCACCCCGGTTTGTAAGTTTGTGTGTGTGTTTGTTTGTAAACATTTTTTTGTTTCGCGATACAGGTCGCAATTTTTGAAATATTCCATTTTTTTTTTCATCGTGCACTAGGCGTTAGTATTGCGCAGAACCGAGATGTTTTGTTTTGCCCTTGACCCAAAACTAAGGTCAGGGTCAGTGAATAAGTGAAAAACTAGTACCTCGAATAACTCCGTTAATAATGGTCGGATCGTTACAAAATTTACACCATCGTGTAGCTCATTTAAATTGCAAACTTTTTCTAATGACATATAGGGCCATCGCACCGACGGTTTTCACCCGTCGTTAGGCGTCAATGATGGTATCGCAGAAGCGAGAGGTTTTGTTTTGACCTTGACCCCAAAAAAAGGTCATTCATCGAATAAGTGAAAAAAAGTTCGCACCTCGAATAACTCCGTTTCTTACCCATGGTTGGATTTTTGAAAACTTTACAGAATCGTGTAGGTTCATTCGAATCGCAAACTTTTTCT
>CM067353.1:11049694-11079694 GCA_034190875.2 Urechis unicinctus
ATGAAATATGATCTGCCACATAGTCTGGCTGGCTATTCAAGATGCCACAGTCACTTCAAATGTGCAATACGAATCCATATTTCCTCGTTAATGTATACAACGTTCTTAGGTTGTAATACAACTACGGGCATCTTCTGGCAGGGACCAAATGTCGTCAGGTCATGACTCAGAACAACTAAAAACGACTGGTGCAGGTTGCCAGATTATTCGACTCACTTATTTTAGAACCTGAGGCCAAATTCAATAACTAATCATACCAAAGTACGTTGATCACAGGGTTCAAACGCTAATGAAATAGATGCGTTTGAATGCAAATAAAATATATTCTCATGTGGTATCCAGCAGAAATTATAATAGCTTTTGTAACCTAGGCGAAAAAACTCGAAACAAAATATATGCGTTACTATGGAACGTCTCATTGTTTAGAAAATATAATGATATAGGATACCTAAAATGATGGAGGTGCCACTGATATATCTATAACTGATTAACGAGTGATACGCATGGTGGCGATAATATGTTCGTGCAAAGCTTAGCCAATGAATTGACATGCAATTTCACTTTATTGTCATCGATGTAACAAAACCTGTAGCATTCCTTACTATCATGGTTTAGATATCAATCATGACGTCTCTCCTATCATCAGAAGAGCAAACAGGAATATCAAATTGTGTTTTGAACCCTGCTTGAAACGTACAAACAGATGCACATGCTTACTCATTGTCTCAATAAGCTCGACGAAAATGCAATATCATATGCCAACGGATTCTTCAAAGCGGTCGATATTGAACCAGGGTATCATGATGATCAGGATGCATATTACTCATGCTTTGATAGCATCTTTATAGCGGTCGATATTGAACCAGTGTATCTTGTTAATTAAAATGAACGTTTGCCCTACCAAATATACTATGCCCCCTTATCTCTCCTGAAATCATGATCACCTTACATATCCATCAAGATATGCCGAGTAGTAATATTGCATGGAGTGTATATTTGCGAAAGCAAAATTAAAATGTGGCACTCGTAGTAATTTCATGTGACGCCATTAAACATTCAAATGCAAGTCCAGAAGTGGCTGGCACGATATATTTCACATGGTGAGGGGTCGAGCGCTCGTTTGGGATATCTTGCTTAGTTTATAAATGCAGCTAATGATTTTTCTTAATAATATTCTGTGTACCGCTCACAAACAGTTCTAAATAAATACTTCTATTGCACTTAACATTTGTAATAAGATTATTTGCCAAACAAAGACCCATTGTCTGATTTAACTCCTGACGCATCAGTCTCCCTGCGATTGATAAATGCTCAAACGCTTTAATACTTTTAAGTTGTTTCTTGGGGCACTTATGCTGGCGACAAAAACATATAATTTGCCAAAAAGCTATTAGCACGACGATCGGATTGTAAATTATGATGAATAAACGATGAAACTATACAGCTCTCAGTTATTGCAGCTGCAATCGGTTGTAGTATCAGACCTGTGTTATAATCGTTATTTAGCAGTTTATACTACATAACCTGTGTTGAAAAGAACCTAATATGCTGGTCAGATCAGCTACAGGTCAGTAGCACGCATTCATCTTCCGGGTGGTTGGCAAATGCAGTGAATCAAGGCTTTAAATTCTAAACATCCTGCTCAGTAAATAAATCACACAGGCATATTGTTAAGTCAACGTGGGGCATCGTCTGCATGATTGGGGAACTCCAAGGGGCACCCGATTGTGAAACCTGCAATGCCAAGTAGAGTGTGCAGGTCCCCACCTGGTAATGCCAATAGACATTGCAGCTGGTCTTATCGTACCATGTGAGATACCTGCATTCGCCGACAAGCGTTGCAGTTTCGAAAAGCAACAAAAGACATGCAAGACCGGTATATCACAACGCCAATATCAGTAATATATTTAAAAAATATGGGATGTGGTCAATTATTATTAATTTATAATTGAATTACGAAACGATTATAGAAAGAACATTGTGGAATGAATTGGGGTATAATGGATTGATTCAGGGCAACACAAAGTCATTAACTCTTAATATACGATTGCCCTAACTTAGCTATAAAGTCTTTAGAAGTTACATGTTTTGAATCATATTCAGAAGCTCGTTGCTTAGGTTCTTAGATGAGAATGACGTTAGCTTAGTGAAGTTTCAGTGATGGGTTCATTTTTTAAAAGCATCATCGATCCAAACCCCTTCGACTTTTCAGTGCGGTTCGCCGCGGAAGCACGTTATCGAGCCAGTTTAATCATCAACAAGCCTGTCGCATACCGAGTGTGCCGCAATGCACTGTCTGTTCTAACAGGATGTACGAGTTATAATTCAGAGAATATTCATTGGTATAAGACAGGTACCTTACTCGCATTGTTTCTTATATACTAATTGCGTGTTGGTCTCTTGCATGTAGGTGAAGCCAGAGAAATACACTTGGTATTGATATGAGCGATAATATAACAGTGGCTTGATAATTTCAGGCGAGTGCTGTTGCCCGTGTGGGTAATGAATAAGGGGCGATGGTGTGTGTAGGTCGCAGGCCTAAGCCCCGTTGGACGAGGTTGATTTAGCTTAATGAGAAAATCAGTCCGCTATATTTGTTGGTTACCGGTACATAATAATGCAGTAGTACTGTGTTGCCACTTTTATCAGCTGACATTTATTTACTCTTCTTGCTTGAGTACGTTCCAATAAAGCAGGTAGTTGGTAGTGGGATGGTCTCTTCCTCAATCTGCACTAGCAGAGGATCAACTGAGGTCGACTCATCAATAGCTTATGTTCTTTAGTTTGGGTCGACTGGCAATAAATCGGTCACCATATCTGATAAAACTTTCATGGCTAAAAAACCCTAACAGGATACACATTGTCATTTTGTGGTTTGTCAGGTTGGCAGTAGCATAATTATACATCCGCGCAGATTTTGCCCCATTGCTATATTCAAGGACACGTTTTGTGTTTTAATATAGCAACTGTATTAAATCTAGCATCGTTATTTATATTATACAACTGATTAATTCATCGTTTTCCAGCAATATTGTGGCCCTTTGTTAGGACGTAAAATTCTGACGTTTATATTTAACAATGTTACTATGTCAAGGCACGAAATTGGCTACAAAAGTATATTTCGCGGACTCATTTGTCACAGTTGTCGTCCGCCAGGCCGATAACTTAGTTGTTACCATGCTCGACGTCAAAAGATAAACATGTTGACAATAGCGCGATCGTTTAAACTTGTGAACTGACCCAATTGACTTGACCTCAGCTTTTATCCAGAGTACTTCGGTTATTTGCGTATTGACGAAAGCACACGATTATCAATGAGATTGTATAACTCGTTTTTATTGGTCAGTCTATGTCACGTGCAAATGAGTGTCGAATGTTCCCGGCGTTACAAGTCGCTGATTTGATATTTCGCGCAAAATATTTTTCCCAAGTTAAACAACAATGGACAAGTTTGTCAAACCTTTACCTGAATGCAACTGTGATGAATTAGATAAAAGTCCACCTTCAGTCAGCTTTTTCACTTTTACTTTCGGCATTGTGAATAAAAAGGCAATTGAGAGGAACAGTTAAATACTGGCAGGGCCAGTTCATTTTGTTGAAGGGCCAGTTGAACAAAAATTGAGGGCCAATTCACATATTTGCAATATCATGCCCTTTATGTTTAATCGCAGCAGCTTCTTTTTTATATTGCACCGATAATTAAGCTAGCATAGTTGTTGAAATAACACCTTGGAGACCAAGTAGTGAGGCTACCAGCGTCCTCATCCTAAGCTTGTAAATTACTGCAGCAAGTGGAAATTTAACATGATTCTTTTATAGCCAGTACTGTTCCTGATATGGACGTAAGTAAAACAACACTTCGGTATCATCTCCTCATGTATTTCAATCTCAGGGAGAAACACTAACTATGAAAAATGCTTGTTCAGTCGGGCAAGTCCTGCTAATTTTTGCTAGTCCGATTGAAAAATCTAGTTGCCCGGTCATAGTATGAAAATGTGACTAACAAGGAATTTACCGGAATCGCTGATCACCCGCTGAGTCGGTGAGTCTTGCAATGCAGTTAGTTTAGACCTTGATGTCGCAAACAGACAATTTAGGTTTTCTTTCTTGGTAAACCTAAAACACGTTCCCAGTTATCGCTGATCGATCTTAATATGCTTTGTTTAAAACAAATTAGAATATAAAAAATGACTTGTCCCATTGGACAAGTCAGATGGGAGCTACCCTTGTCCAATGGCTACCCTACTTGCCAGGGACAATCACGTGATGGTTAATGTTTCACACTGTAGCTGTAAGCTATATTGTTGTAATGGTTGCAATCATAAATAGTTGATTGATAGCAGACAGGGAGCACCATATAATAACCACCCTAACTGCTGGTGCTGTGACAGTACAGATTCACCCTATCGTTGTCCTGATTGCCTGTCTGCAATATGACTCTACTATGGCAGATTTAATATAAATATGATGGTAATACAATAACTGAGGTTAAAAATGTTAAGTATATGTACATGCATATCTTATAAGCCTCACTATTTGTGCATATTACAGATATGCAGGGTGCACCCACTCAGGTGCTGCAGCTTGGAAGAGAGGGACCTCACAAATCTTTTTAGGAATGGCTTCTGGCCACTGACCCCTACCAAGCGAGGAGTCAGGGTAAGTTAGCTTGACCAACTGCAGTGCCTATCACATGAGGCACATATTTAAGTGCAGGCATTTGTCACTTCCACTGACACATCCTCAAAGTTGGGCAAGGTAATTTGTGTGATATCTTAAAAATTGATTAACAAATGAGACAAGATATGTGTGATCAATTCATATTTCCCTTTGTGTAACAAAAGGAATCTTTCACTCTGTTCCGTATCAGTCGCAGTGAAAAGATTCTTGAGTATCCACAACTGTGGCAGGAGATGAGGGCTGCCCCAATATCACTTTCATTGCCTGTTTCTTGGCTTATTAAATTTCCAGTCTGGACTGCTAGACTCAGATGATGCAGACACAACCCTGAGGATCACAGCTAAGCTCACCTTGTATGTGACTAGCATAAACAGTTTTTAGCTCTTCTGTTCAGCAGAGTTTACTAAGTACCGGTCTGTTTGTAAACTTTTGATGGCACAAATTACACAAAGACCCACCTGGTGACAATTGTACCTTGCAGACTAAAAATCTGCCCTGCATGACCTTCGCCGAGTTATTTATGAAAAATTTATGAATTAGTGTTTAACCCTACTTTATCAAACCATAATAGTTATTAATTGTCATCTAGTCGTAACTTTAAATTGAAATTCATGCCAAAAGATGAAGAATTCCAAGGTATATTGACCTCTCATTGAATGTTTTATATCTATATTTATTTTTTGTAAACAATGTCAGAAATATATTTTGATTACAGGTTTGACAAGAAGCTGACTGCAATTGGCAAGTAACAGCAAGGTTGTTTGTTCTCCATTCACTATGCAACCAAGGTCTACAGAACAAGGCTCGACAACCACCATCAAGCTGTTACAACATCTTGCACATTCTTTTTCAATTATCTCCATATTTTTGCACTCTTGTCAGCATGTCTGAAATAAAATAACCTGATATTATGAACTCTCTCATTTAGTGTTGAATTATGCTTGGCTATCAAGCTTAAGAACTTATTGTGCCATCAATAATATCATTACAGTACCATGAAGTTATTAACCAATGAATACACTAAAATACATAGGGGAATGATGAATTATTCCACTTCAAGCAATGTGAACATTGAAAAGAATAGCTCTGGCATTTGTGCTTGGTCTGCAAGTAAAATAACGAGAATACCATAGCGTTTTGAGCTAGAATAGGGAAATTTTTATTTCTGACGTGAATTTATATGCTTTATAATTAAATCAATCGAAGTTGATAGTGACAGTCGATAGAGCACTCGCTAGAGCGTCCACATCGCTTTGCTAACGGAACTATTAGACACCGGATATAACAGGTTACAAAGTGATGCCTCTATTATCCGGTGCGACCCCATGTTGCGCCCCGCAAAGATGCGAAAACACCCACACTTGACCCAACAACATGAATAACTTTATTTTATGGGGCTACATAGTGATGTCGTCATAATCAGCGATGTGACGTCACACTTGTTGGTCCTATACATGTACGATTTATATCAGTCCTATTCGTGGTCGTCGATATACAACCAAAGATAGTTCTAGTAGTATATTTAAAATAACCCCCGGACATACCTATGTGCTAGAGAAGAAGCACGAATGCGAGTGAAGACCATAGTCAATGATTAGATAGACGCAGTTCCGTTAACGTCATGGGCACGTTGGTTCTTATCGAAAATTAAATCAATTGTTCCCTGACACGCGGCCAAATATAACTCTATATTTTAAATATATCTTGCAAACAGACCTGATGAACGACCCTGACTAAAATTATACATCCCAGGTGGCGACAAATATTAACCTGTGCCAATTTACCACATGCGATTCCTGGTATTGTCGATACCATAGCTCAAGTCCATCCCCAGACTGAGACGCTTAGCAAATCATGTTAAGTTGCTATAATTTCGCCAATAGCTAACTACTAATTATATCCCAAAGTCTATGACAATATACTTGATGTAAATTGTAACATATATTCATCTTCGCTTTTATATTTTTTAAACCTGAAAGGGTTTTCAATGCTAGCTTTGCAACACAGACGAAATTTGTTGGACGTGAGTCATAAGGGGGATGGCAATTGCTTATGCACGATAAATCGGCAGATTCACGCCACCTCTTATCAGTTATCTTGGGATCCAGGCAGTGGTGTTTATACCCCGGTAAAACTCACATTAACGGTTCAGCTGTCAACAGCGACAACGGCGGAGCGTCTGAACACGCCGACAAGCGGGTACTTTCAACTGTCTAGAAGTGGTGTGTTTCGTCAACATTAAGCATATTACCTTGTTTAGTCCATGTTAAAGCGATACAAATTGGGTGCCCGAAATCTAGAGTTCATCTTAGTATAATAGATATTTTTCATGCATTCACTGATTTTCTTAGGTTAGACAGTATAATTCATTGATTGTAATGATCTTTTTAAAAGTGGTAATATGTATAAGAGTAGTATTTCAATATATATTTTTTATATCATACCCAGCAAACACATAACGTTCCTCCAACGTTACTGTTAGTCACAGAAAGTTGTTACAACATAGATAGCACTACAACACTGGGCCAACACTGGCTAAACTGCTGGCACCAAGTCGGCATACCAACATAGGCCCACCGTAGTCTTATCCGGCAGACCAATGTAGGCTTGCTAATGTTTTTTCTACGTTGGCAAGCCTACCTAGTCCAAGACCTAGTGTTCTAACGATTAGGTGGACATGGTTGAACTGATGTAGTTGCAGTTTCCATGTGCATAGATATAACAACCTGATCTCAGAAAAACATCAACTTTATTTTGTGTCATATTTTTATTCTGAACCAGAATCTGACTTCATGAGTTCTCTCTGTAATTGCGTGGAGTCAAGTTTCACTGTAAAACATAAGTACAAAATTGTGAGCTAAATAATGTAGAAAAAATACAGAACAATGTGTTTGTCACTGAATCATTATATTGGAGAGAAGCTTAGACACTTATATGCTGGCTCGTTTCCTTTCACCCACCCACCCGCCCTACAAACCCACACACACATACAAACAATCAAACAAAATTCGAAGCCTCTGACAGAAATATGGTGGTTACAATCTAGCTATATGGGTTTTGTAATTGAAAACACCAACATAAAATAAATATTGATTGAATATCGACTCTAAGGTAATTTGTGTGATTTGATATTGGGGTGCTAGTAGAATCAATGGGCTGCTTTACCTAGCTTATTCAATTGATAATAATGTGATATCATGTATTATATTAATACCTGTTCAGAAGCATACACCGGAACTGAAACGAATGGCTAAGATAAAAGAAAGAAAGGTAACCACATCTTTAACAAGGCATATTGTTAGTGAAGCACCATACCTATTTGACAATTACTGTCAAGAGTAACTTATGAGTGTCATTAGTATTTATGTGGTTTTATTTACCTGCATTGTACTTTTTTAATTAAGATATGCTATGTTGAATGGTCTGTTGGTAAGTGCTTTAGCTGAAACAATAGAGACACTGCGCAAATGTCCAAGGTGGAAGCTGGCAAGGTGCAAGGTTAGAAATGCCTTCCTGGGTTGTCTGTTAGCGACAAGGCAGTTACAACCTGATTGAACTGGAAGTTGTTTTGTCCCACAGGAAAGACATAAAGTGTGAGGGTACATAAACAATGTTCCAGACTGAACACTATTTCTATGTATTGTATTATAGAAAAGATATGCAGCTATAGTAACTGATACCAATATCTTTGAAAACAATAAGAGCACATATCAAAGTCAGTCAGAAATGCCTTCTGGGGTTGTCTGTTAGCGACCAGGCAGTTACAACCTGATTGAACTGGAAGCTGTTCTGTCCCACAGGAAAGACATAAAGTTTGAGGGTACATACAACAATGTTCCAGACTGAACACTATTTCTATGTATTGTATTATAGAAAAGATATGCAGCTATAGTAACTGATACCAATATCTTTGAAAACAATAAGAGCACATATCAAAGTCAGTCAGAAATGCCTTCTTGGGATTGTCTGTTAGTGGACCAAGCAGTTACAACCTGATTGAACCCTGGAAGCTGTTCTGTCCCACAGGAAAGACATAAAGTTGTGAGGGTACATATACAAACAATGTTCCAGACTGAACATTATTTCTATGTTTGTATGTAGAAAAGATATAAAGCTTATAGTAACTGATACCAATATCATTTTAAAACAATAAGAGCACATATCAAAGTCAGTCAGAAATGTTATCATACATATTGATGTTTTTGAAATCACCACTGTTTCAGTGGTCACCGACAAGATGCAGTGGAGGTCCACGTTGGAAATGAATGAATGAGGTGGAGCCCTCGACCACAATAATGAGGTAGATCAGCACCAACAGATATAGTTGACATTGAAAAGAGATATGCCATAGATGCTGTTGAAGGACAAAATGAGCAATAAAGGAGTGGGGTATACAAAACACATGAGGAACCATATTTCTTTTGTCAAGGGAATTTTGGGGACAGGTGAATATTCAGTTGAGTGTGTCACAAAAAACCTAGTTGTATATCATAAAAAACTTATAGAGAGATAATCAGCTATCCCTTAATTTTGGATATGTTGGATCTTTAAAGGCTCAACTCAATACAACGGATTTCTATAATCAGTTATCAGTAGCATATGTATCTATTTGCTTCAAATGTTATTGTCATTGATAATGATATAACTATGTTTGAATAAACACTGTTTCAGTGGTCACCGACAACTTGCAATGGAGGTCCACGTGACCAGGTCCACGTTTAAATGATCGCAATAGCAATCACAAGGTTCAGCCATTATTTTTGCTACCACAATAAATTGACACTTGAGGGGATTCCATGCCGGGATTCCATGACGTTGCGAAAAATGTTGCGTGTCGCTGCAGCTACCCTCGATACCCTTTGGGACCTGTTACGGATAAGGGGCCAGACGGATCGATTTTGTTAACGAAATAAGATGTATGGAAAACATGGATGGAAAAAGAATGTTTATCCCTGGAAAACTACACAGCCAACTGTATATGACAGAAATCTGTCCCAGAAATCACTCTCGCTTGTACAACGGCAATAAGTTACAAGATGTAGAATGTTAACGAACCCTCGAGTAAGGCTATTTAGGTTAAACATTGGCAATTTATTAATGACCAATGTCCGAATTTCAGTATTAAACCGAAAAATTGCAAGATGAGTTCACCGCGTATAAATAGTAAAACCGATCATAAAGATTAGGATCATTAAAAAGATTTATCCGGGGCCAAAATTAAGTTTTGAAGTAAGACATGAATAAAGTTTTAAAATGTGGCAACTAAAATACCTGATTTCATGCTTGTGTTTTCCTATGATCGCAAAACGATTAACGAGATGGAGATCTCGAGTGTCATTCGCTAGGTAGAGATACGCTGCATCCAATCTCGCAGTTCACCGCTCACGTCTAGAGATCTCGTTCCACCTGCAACGCTAGTCGGCGAATGCAGGTATCTCACATGGTACGATAAGACCAGCTGCAATGTCTATTGGCATTACCAGGTGGAGACCTGCACACGCTACTTGGCATTGCAGGTTTCAGAATCGGGTGCAAGGGGCCACATTATTTAGCTGTCGACGTTCTCTTACATATGGGCTCTCTGGGCTCAAGCTATCACGTTAATCAATGTGTGACATCACCTATCGTCCATTAATTACTTACCCGAATGAGCCACACACCATGTAGGCCGCATTCCGCAATCTCTCTGCGAGCTTTGTATGGGACAGTTGGATCCTTAACATCTCTTTGAATAGCAATAATTGTTGACACGCTCTAAGCATTATAATATCAAGCTACAGCGGATACGATGCGCCTGCAAAAACGGACACATAAAAGGTCTGGGAGAAAAAGAACTCGATATAGCGACACTGGCTTTATTGTTGCCGCAATTCACATTTCAGAGATAGCCAGGCTTCATTTATATACGAACGTTCATTCAAATGAATACATATACGCACGAAATTATGTACGTGTGTCAGTGTGTAGGTATGTATGTATGCACGAATGAGAGAACATATGCGTATATGTATATATATATATATATATATATATATATATATATATATATATATATATATATATATATATATATAGAGAGAGATAGAGATAGGAGAGAGAGAGAGAGAGAGAGAGAGAGAGAGAAGAGAGAGAGGAGAGATATAGATCTATCTATCTATATCTATATCTATATATAGAGAGCTCCCTCTCTATAGATCTAGAAAGACTCTCTCTAGAGAGAGAGATAATCCCCCCTTTTTTATCTCTATATATCTCTTTTATACACCTATAGATATATGTATATTCTCTATCTATGTTCATCTATCTGTATATATATATATATCTATATATATATCTCCTCTATATATCTATATATATATATAGTATATCTCTATATATATATATATATATCTATCTATCTATATATATACTGTATATGCGTATATACCTTGTATTTATATATATATATATATATATATATATGTATTTATACACATATATATATATATGTATATATATAGGTATATATATGCATATATATATATATGTATATAAATATATATATATACAAGTATATATATATATATATATATATCTATGTATGTATATATCTATATATATATATATATATATATATATGTATATAAGTGTATGCATGCACGTAAGTATGTCTGTATGTATGTATGTATGTATGCGTATATATGTGTCCTGTGTATTTATATATGCATAAATATGCATGTTGTGTATGTATGTTACATCTATATGTATGTATGTATGTATGTATGTATGTATGTATACCCAAAATTTAGCAGCATGTATGTACATGTGTATGTGTGTGTATGTATGTATGTGTGTATGTATGTATATTTGTATGTATGTATTCATGTATGTGTGTCTGTTTGTATGCATGTATGTATGTATATATTTATGTGTGTATGAATGCATATGTGCATGTGCGTGTATATGTATGTGTGCACATATGTGTATCTGTATGTGTGTATATGTGTATGCATTGTTTGTAGTTCTGTATGTATGTTTCTGTGTATGTAAGAATGTGTATGTGCTTATGTATGTATGGATGAATAAACGGATGTATGCATGTTTTGTTGCTTGTTGGTATTTGTGTATTAATGTATGTGTGTATGTAGTATGTCCATCGCCCTAATAATGTCGTATTTTCGCTCGAAATATCACAGTTTGAATGACTTTGGTCGATGGTGACTGACAGCAAATAATATTCCCTACTTCGCACTAGCAATATTGCTTCGATGTTAACTCCATTATCAGTTAGCCTTTCTTTTTTTATTTAATCGTTGTAATTATACGACAATGTATATACACCGGCTGTTTTCTTTGTTGTGTTCAGAACGGTAGATATGTCACTCGATACCACTCACTAACATCCGGTTCAGTCGTAGTAAAAACTTTGACTGTTCTTCCGAACGCTAGCTCCTTCTTATCTTAAATGCTTAAATTTCATTTTATATCCACTTTGCAGAATACAGCGTTTCGTTATGGTACGTTTCGCACAGTGTTCCGTTATTCCTATTGGTTTATTTATAAGTGTCACAATACCACTTGCGAATATGTCATTCTTAAGTAAGAACCTTGATTACTTAGATTGTTGAGACTTATATCAAATACCCCCTCAATTAACTCGGCTTACATTGTCTGTGTGTGTCCAATAGACGGTTGTTAAGGCTTTCATTAACACTGACTTTACAACGAGCTAAAATATACATTATTTTTGTAAAGAGAGAACTATTGATTATATACCTGACGAGCTAAGCCCTTTTGACTTCTGGTAAACGAAATAATGCTTCTGCAGTCCAGCTCAGCATATTACATGATATATTTTGGATTCGCACGTCATAAAGATCACCGCGAAATGTTGTTCCCATTCGCCAGCTGCCCCAGTACAATTAAGTGCGTTGTGAATGTTAGTCTAGGAGTTATAGGAGTTATCTCATGCAATGGCCTCAGAAATGCTAACGACAAAGAAATCATCGAAAAATTTATTGTTTAATGTCACCATACCATATGAGTACCAGATGAGCATGAAAACTGATTACCTACATATAACATTATTTTAACATTCAAACGAATTGTAATAACTTCCGATCTGACAATTGACTTCCGTAAATCGACTCAATATAGTAGCGTCGGCAAAAAATCTTTGAATCTGTGTATAAATGCGAATATGTTTGTATGTATGCATTTAGATATAAATGTCTACAGGTATTTATGGAAAGATATATGCATGCACGGTATGCATTTGTAAATGATTGAATGTATGCACGCACACATGCATGCATACATGTCTGATGTATATAAATATTAATGTATATAAGTATGTATGTAAGTATGCACGAATGTACGTATGCATGTATGCATACATATATGCTTGTATTCATATTTGTATGATGCATCACTTACATTTACTTTCGTGCAGATATTGTATTTCCTGTCCATGTGGCTAGGGACAAGATTTATGTAATAATTGCTGCGATCCAATAGAGATTACAAGCGTTGCAAAATGATCCCGTCTCGCCTTGGTCGGTTGAACAAATGCCAATGTATTTGAAGCAAGATGGCCGAGGACAGCCATCACCAACGACAATTACCCTGATTATGCACCTAGTAATATCTTAGTGCTGAAAACGAAATATGGTTTTTGCTCAATTTAAGAGTACAGTCGTTGCTTGATTCGTTTCAATTATGCACTTTATCGGGAAATTCTTTTCGGGATGTGGAGGAGTTTGGACGCATACAAACTCCAAACCCGGTCCGTCATTTATATAACGCCGCGCCAACAGCAGAGCAAACGTATTAACGTATAACGTACCACATATGTCAGGTGCATATTTTGCTGCGATATGCCAACCGTATATAAGAAAATACAATGTATAACTCCGTTTGCTAATGCGGAAATAAGGCACGTAAGAACGAATATGTAATTGTACGCGCAAACACTGACACATATATACTTGCAAAACCTTACACGTTTCTTATTGCTTTGCATAGTACTGCCGATGATTTCGTAAGCCATATTTAGACCTCAATAACGGGCTGCGTGCGCATTATGGCATTGTACTGTAAGACGTGGGATAATACGTCTGATCGCCTCTTTGTGCTGTTCAGCAAACAATGCGTTATGCCGCAGCCTATAATGTGGACGCAGGCACGTATGGTCTCCTCCGTATTGTCATGAACGAAATGACAGCAAATATACTGGTCTCATGTATGCATGATTATTTTGTATGAAGATAAGTGATCTTCCATCTGAAATCATACAGAGGAGCTCATAAACTAATGTACATTGCTTTTCAAGTTAAAACGCATATGTCTACTACGTGGGCGATAATGTGGCAACAGGCACTACCCGATGTAAACATAACAAGCCTTAGCGTGCTGAATACTTAAAAATATGACAGATTGAACGTTAACCTGTCCAACTTATACGTAGAAAACAACAGAGCAAATGCCTCATCTGATATTTGTGTCAACTGTCACTGCATTATTAAGAGATTTTTGTAAGTTAATTTATTGGGTCATAAATAGCTAGATGGATTCGTTTGGGCTACAACTTCATTGTCTATTTGACACAAGCAAATGCTTGCCTTATGATTTCAGATAAATGATTATTGTTCGGCGTATAAAACTATTGGACATCTCTTTCCCCACTCGTAGGATATCCAATATGTATGTTGTTGCTTCCAACCCCCCCCCCCCCTTCCCCCCCCCCTTCCATTATAATTATCGAACACAAATACTTGTTATCACAAACCTCCCGGCGAGTAAAAAGAGATCAACATTGTAGTTCAAATCAAGTTTTGTAGACATTTATGTTCCTCTATAATGACGTATTCAATTGCTGCCGGACGCTAGATATCCAGATACTTGATGCAGTTGTATTGCCGTCATACTCTTGGTGTTGTGTCTAGTAATTTTAATAATATTTTGACATATTATTAAAAGTTGACTACATTCGTATTCCCTTAAAAACGTCAAATTGTGCATGGCTGAATCATCCCTTCCATTAACGTCATCCTGTAATTTTGTGATAGATGTTATTCAATACTCTCCACGCTACTTATAACTGAGACAGTGACTTGTCCGATATGGTCATATTTAGATAACTGATGACTTTGCTGCTTTTAGTTTGATCCCTGTTTAAGTTCTCTGTCTGATACGTGCTATTTGGTGCTTATGGCAGATATTGTGACTCGTTTGTGTAAGATGACGTCGAAGCCGTGGTAGGTTATTTTAAAAAAAATTTTAAAAAACGCAAAAAAGGAATGGGATGCGATTCCTCAATTTGACACCCTGGTCTCGAGCCGCAGCAAAGCGAGCATGGCTAGCATTACTATAACATGATTCCTTGATGGTATGAAGTGACACAGTGGATTCATCCCTGTCTTCATCAGTTGTAGAGTATATCTGCTTAGATCCTCTATACTAGATTGGGAAGATGCGGGTTCGATTATCGTTAATAGTGACCATGTCAGCCTAAACTGGTTGCCGTTAATTAACCTTACGTGTATATCATCCTTATGTATACAGTGACTAAATGCATGATTCTGGTGCCGCATCGTCTTGCGATTCATCAAAATACTCACAATGAAATGTGTATTCCAATACATAAAAAACAACTATATTACCTGAATAATTCATGATACCAGACGCGCATGTGCATTAGGATGTTGCTGAATGCGTGGTACGCATCCTTCTGTTTATGCGTGTATTGGGATGGGTCCGTGGGCGGTGGGGGCTGGTGCAAGATTGTTTATCTGTACCCTGACTATTTACTGACAATCACTCAGCGATGAAGATTACTTGGCTCCATCCATACGTATTAGATATAATCATAGCACATCCGGATAATTATAGCACCATATCCTTGCAGCAGGTTTGCAGCTCAAACCTTCGGTGTTTTGAATGATGAGAAGAATATTTTAATCAGCCAATATCAGGACCCAAATATGGTTCTGAGCGAAAATTATGTTTTCTCCAGGTTGTCACAAGCATAAACACCCATATCATTAGTTGTTTACATGCAAACGATACGTCGAGTGCAAAGGTTTGGATGGGTATATTGTAGTTTGAGTAAGTAAGAAGTATTATTGCATATGTAATATTGGCAATTATAATGTTGCATCAACATATATAGACAAACATACAGTAAGTGATATACATGTACCTCAGTATATTAGTATACGCAACGGAAATACACTAATCAGACAGATGGATAATGACGCGTTAATAATGACAGTTTGGGTTCGGTTTTTACTCGGACCCCCTAGTCGATCAAAATCATAATTGTGGTTGGTGTTTAAATTTTCCGGGCACAAATCCATTAAACAAGCGCATAAACAGTACATATAGCACTCGAATACAACCAGATTAAAGAATATATTGAATCCAGAGAGAGTCTAAATAATTATATGGATGCTTTGTCTTTCATACTAATAAATCAATAAGAGGGGCAATGGTGGTCATAAAATATTTCCTTTAATGTCGTTTATAGCCTTTTCTGAACATATCAAAAAGCTGATGTGTAAAATGTAGAAGTATTTGTACGCTCATTGCTTGGCGCTATTTGTTACGGGACTGTCGTACGGGTGAAATAAGTGATAAAGTGTAACGGTCTGCCAACGTGACTGAAATAAATAGTATAGTGTGATCATTTAAGACTATAGTGCGTATCGGGCAAAATTGTGGCGGCCAAAAATGGCGTTGACAGTACAGATTGTGGCGGATTGTTTTCCACATAGTATACTGAGACACAGATTAGATTTAATAACGAACTGATCATTTAAAAGATAGACTATGTCGGAGTACGTTGCGGTTCATGATAAAGTTGTTATATCATTAAGCTGTAAGCCATGCACTATCTATGCAAATAAGGGCAAATAGCTTTCGATAGTGTATGTGATCAACTGATGGGTACATGAACTGAGCAAAAGGAATAAATAAATTGAAAGGACAAACCTATTGTATCTTTTTCGTTCGACCGCTTACTCTCCTTTGCCTCGAAATGAATATGTCAGGTGAGTTTTGGAATACAGTCGGTTCATGTGTTGATTGTACAAACAATCTGATCCAACGGTTTTTGGCATTTTGTGAGACATGTACATTCGTATGTAACCTGTTTTGACTAATGATATTCCTTGTCAAGCTGACCGCTTGCATTTTTAAAATACAGCGAAGGCGTGCTATCAGTTTTAAAAAGGGACCTTTCCATCCAAGTTTTTTCATTTTCGTATTACCACTATGTGTTTAGCATGGCCATATTCCTCAGTTAAGCCGTCTGATTTAATAATATGCAACAGCCAACAAATTAGTTTAGATTGCTTTGAAAGCAGAAGAGGCATATTGGATGAATATGCCAAAATTGCACGACCGCTTGGTTGTACTACTGAACAAATATTTCACTGAGATTCTATTTTGCGCTAAAAGCTCAATAATAAGATTAATTTAGCACTTTTATTACATATTGTCACATCATGTTTATGTCATGCTAAAATGATCCATAGAGATTTCGCCTATTCTGCTGCGGTAAATTAAGAGAACAAACATCATCTTTATTTGATACAAGGACGAACTACATTGCAATAATCTATATTTTCCGTAGCCATATACGACGTGATGTAGATTGTGATGGTACACTGAAAATTGGCGTAAATTGGTTTGGCTTTATGATTTACACGTTCTGAGTCAGGTGGAGCGTATATTATTGCGATGCATATAACAAGGACTGACATAACTGTATGCTTTATTGAACTCGGAAGTTATAGAGGTGTTTAATGTCACGACATAATACGACAGTCATGCTTTTCCATGGTGTGCCGGCTTCGTGGAACAGTTAGACTACAGTGATACTGTACACGTTATTTTTATGTGATCTACATAAATGATTTAGCCTGCTCCATTAGCATTATGTAACAAACAATTGCAAATGACAAGGAACAAAACCTATTACTGACAACAAAAGTTACTTAAAGCGTTCGAATAGCATAATGATGGCAGACGCTTTTTAATGTGACAAAATGAAAAGTACTGAATATAGGTCGGGGTAACGCAGTTGGAAGAACAAATGGTATGCCAGAGAAACAGGATTCAGGTGTTATAATAGATCTGTCATTCAGATAGAGTACACAACGCAATGCAGCAGCAGATGATGCTAACAAAGCTCTCAGGGTGATAAAACAGACATTAACAAACCGCTAAGTATAAATATTTATAAGGCGAACTCTTAACTATGCAATTTAAGCGTGGTCATCAATCCTCAACGTAATATAGGTATATTGGAAAGAGTACAGGGGAGTGCTACTGTTCGCTGCCTGTGTGTCTCAATTAGATTGTGAACACAGATGGCGCTTGTTGGGGATATCAACTCTTGAAACATGCGTAAATGTTCCGTGAACACTCGAGCCCACTGACCTATGGCTATGGTTAGAGCAGAATTACCAATAAAAACTTTCATTTCCCTTATTGAAGTGAGGGACTGGCATATTAGCTCATTCCATATGTGGTCAACTGTTACACTTCGAATGATTGAAGTCTCGGATGTGAGCGTAGCCTGTGTAATAGCACTTATATCCATTGAAACGGCAAACAGACGTAGAGGCGGCATATGGCCATGAATTATTGACGGTGCACAACTTTATATGCCTTCATTGTTAAAACAAACGGAAACACGGTTTGAATTTCATTCATGTTTGTGACATGTTTGATTTAAAATATTCGATGTCATTCGAGTTCATATTGTTTCGCCAAATTGGTCTTTTGCTCCTTACGGTTGCGAAATAAAATCAAACTTTCTAACCTCCCATCACCCTACAGACACTTCAATAATATTCAAATATTTAACATAATGTTTATTGTATTACAGTCAATCAAATGCATCCTCAATTATGTTCTTTGTCAAACCATTCATATTGACTCAGAGAATGCTGTATGCACTTCGGAAAGGTCAATGTGAACCGGACTATCAGTTTATTGTGAACGAGAAATGGGAAGCCGTTGATTGATCATTGGTATCGACCTTTATTGATTAAATATACCATGCTAAATTTAGCGTGCGCTGACAAGATGTCTCGATGAAAAGACTCGTATATCTTGAGTTTTATATAACAAGCTCCTTACACTTTGTTTGCATGACTTTGTAAAGTAAACCTACAAATGTTCTTTCGATTGTATGGAACAAGCAATCTAACATTGTTTAACATGAAGCTCAATAAACATTCAATCAATAACGCGGTCACTCCTATTGATGGTGGGTCAAATGAAAGCACCTTCAATAATTTTGACTGTATATTTTGCAGCAGATTAATATTTCGAAAGTCAAGTCAAATTATGGTAAGAATTCATGATACGGACAATTTACACAACATGTAGTCAGATATCAATTGTACGAGTATGTGTACAGGCGGTACATAGCGTAAGCATTTAACCGCCTAAGATAGAAGCTACGGTAATTGATAACAACCCATTAAGCCAACCAAAGAAAACTCATCCGGCCCATGCTTAATTATGGCCAATAATTAGCTCAAAATAAGAGAAATGTTTGTGGCGACAATATGACGGTGACATTGCAATTATATTACAGTATGTGGATCAATTATCTAAAATGCCGTCATTTGATAACAATATATGCGGCTATTTTCCGTTCAAACACAAACGGTGAGACATAATTTACATACATTTAACATGGTCGGAAATAAATGTTCTAGATAATTAGGTAGGACATGTAACACGACTCTTTTGTCATAACGTTATCAACGGTACATATTGCATATATTTCAAGAAAAGGACTTACTTAGCAAGCAGGCTAAACAAAATTAACCTACTACGGGCCACTTGGTTAATTGGCATCGGCTTTCCATTTTTGCTGATAGATCGAAAAGACAAGCATCTTTCATGATGTACTTTTTGTTCGCTTGTTATTATGTTAAGTTATATATATATATATATATATATATATATATATATATATATATATATATATATATATATATATATATATATATATATATATATATATATATATATATATATATATATATATATATATATATATATATATATATATATATATATAGTTTTCTGTCAAGTTAGTTCATGTGCTACAGTTAAACAGCTGGGCCGATTAAGTACGACTCGCAGTTTTTAACTTAAGACCGTATACGCCCATAATGAACGTACACAATATTTCCTAACGAGCGGATGGTGACGATTGCTTAAAATGCAAAACTTTATCTATCCAAGCAATGCTGATGATGTTTACATCCAAGTCATTTCTTGTTACTCATATATCTCCTCCACAGAGTTAGTTGAATGCTATCTCACCAAAATGTGCACGGTAAATTTTGATGAACTAGGAATCATTTTGTATGAGAAAATACGTTGTACTAAGACAAAGAGATCAAGTCGCATTAGTGTTAGTATGATTTGCGGTTACAATTCACAGTGTGAAGGAAAAAAATCCTGATGATTGTCATGTTTAGATCAGGTTATTAAATGAATAGTCTAACGTGATTTACGAGCATTGATCCGGCAAAGTAAATATTAATCAGCTGCAAAATCAATGGTTATATCAGCGACCGTCAGTTATTTTGAAGTAAATTATTGCGTTTGCTCAACCATGCAATCAACAAAAAATTGGCACGGCATATGATAGTGCTTTTTCTCGATTCCGATCTGCCAAATGAACTGTTAAAACACATACAATTCCAATACGTTCCGAATGCTACGATGGGACGTTAATAACCTACCGCGAAATAATTGCCATCTGACTGAATGTTTATGTCTTACCAACGGCATAAAACTTATTTTAGCTGAGAACTTGCTTCAGAGCTTTTTGTCAATCCGCGGTAGAATTTCCCCTACAATTAGAAAGAAACAATTCATCTAATCTGAAATATTAATGCAAAAGGTTTCCAATATGGTGACTGTCGTTTAGCAAATAATGCGCGGACGAGGTTTCTGGGGGTTTTCCGTCCGCAGATGGCTGATGCTTGTTGTGGTTTAAATTTATGTTTGATACTATTACATATAATTACAGTTGATTGTCGTGGTTAACAAGACATGAAGCACATCATAGCGCTTCAAGAATGAGTCGTTCATACCGTTCTGAAGTTCATAAATAAATCTTGCTTTTAGCGTGACAATATACATAGAGATGATTAGCCAATAAGAAGTAACGAATAATATTGCTGCCTGGCTGATGATTACCGTCCTTTAGATCACCTGCATGAACCGACCATGTCTACCGCGTCCATTAATAAGTGTCAAAAGCAAAAACAGCATACATCTTCAAGTGTATTTTGCGCGGAAATGCTATTAAGGTAGGTGCATTGCAGCTATGAGACTCTTTATCGGCTGTACTTTGCTCAAATTGTTGAATAATTTTATCTAACTTTACGGTCCTAACCGGCATAACCACCGACTATATCGATTTCCTACTTCGAACCTTAATCTCAGGTCATTTGTGAAGCACGTGCGATTTGTTAACCCATATGCGGTGGTTATGCATGTGGTTATCATAGTCGAATAATCTTATATAATCCATGTGCAAATGCAGTAGCAGGACACAGCACCTATATCAGATTTCACACCTAGGATATATTCATTGAAAGCTACCGCCGCAAGCATCCAGTTTACTGTGCCAAAATAGCGGGCGTTGCATAGTTTAAGGACACAACTTCTAAATATGCCTAGAAAGAGATTACAAACACATTTAAACCGAACTTCCCACATGTATTTCATCTAACGCAACTGTTGTAAAACGCATCGAAGCAGACACCCATATGTGCGTTTATATTACTCCTACAATTATCCAACCATTTCTACGTTGAAAACATTCTAGCACTATTTGGTAATAAATGATCCAAACGCACGCATTTTAATGGTTGTGATTGTGCGTAATATGCATGCACCCTAGTCTATGATATATATTTGTGATTGATACAAGTGGTTGCTTTAACTGAAATAGTTATACCTTTGGTAAGCTATGTTTAACTTTTCAAGGACTGTTTCGATTCATATATCACCCTCCTGCTCCACTACATTTAAAGCAATAAATGGCCACTTTGCCCTCTGTGACGCTTAAAATCAGCATAAATGAGAAGGAATCATTTCGTAAGAGCCCAAAGAGAGCAATGCTTTTAAACAATAATTAAATCTAGCCACCGATGTGAAATCAATAGAAAGTCCGAGAAGCAACATGTCGCAAAATAACATGACCTGGGTACTTTGTTCAGAGCATCTGCTGGCCTTCTATGCAATTAATGAAGTTGCGATAGCAATCTGCTGAATAATAACCGTTTAACTGACTATAAACCCGTCGAGGTTAGCGCCATTTTGCATCATGAACAGCTAGCCCTATAAGAGTGACTGGACGTCTAAAACATTCACACTATCAAAAATGAAAACATTGCACAAATTCTTCACCTTTACCCTATTCGTTATTATGACAGTTAACAAGAGCATTAATTTTTTTTCAAGGTATATTCATATATGTTACATTAATAACTGAAGCAAATAAACCAAACTCTCAGTGGTCGATGTGTTTAACACTTTTCTATTGTCCAAACGGCAGTTTAAATCCTACATATTTCCACGCTGTGATAGATATGACTTTAAATTGACGCGGCCCATCACAGAAACTCAATGAACTGATTCGTCGGACAATGATATAATTCTAAATATCACCACCATGGCGTGGGAATATAACACGCCATGGCATTTCAGACTAATTTGTTAAAGCCATAAGCACATTCATATATATATATATATATATTATATATATATATATATATATAGAGATATATATATATATATATATATATATATATATATATAGAGAGAGTGTATATAGAGAGATATATATATATATATATATATATATAGTATATAGAGATAGATATATATCTCCTATAGATATATATATATAGATTATATATATATATATATAGACTCCCTCCCTATATATATATATATATACTATTTATATATGTATATAAATATACAGAAGCGTATATATATATATATGTAATATATATATATATATACATTTATATATATATATATTATATATAGAGAGATATACATATGTATATCTATATATATATCTCTATATATATCTATATCTATATCTCTCTCTCTATCTATATATATCTCTATATATCTATATATATATCTCTCTATATATATATATATATATCTATATATATATATATATATATATCTATATATATATATATATATATATATATAGGTCACTGAAACCGTGTTAATGGCTCAAATTGACGTAGACCTAATTACCTACCCCATAATATGCTTCGTGTGGACGAAATATGTCATAGTTGTTCTACATGCTCATGCTGTTTGTATGATACAATATTATTTACGAGTATCGGTTTTATTACCTTACACTTGTGCTAAGCGTGCCGTTTACGGAGAGTTTGAAGCCATTTGTAAGTTCTCATTTGCTGCTTCGTTGCTAAGACGCCATTGCAATGCGACATACTTTTTGCACTGGTGATTAACTTATTGTTTGCCGACCTGGAAACAACGTGTGCTGAATTGTTTTCTTTGCGCGGAGGCGAAAGCAAGGCACACCCGCTTTAGTAATGATAGTTATAAACCTCTGCTGACATTAGCTGCAGGTTCAGTCATTATTTCGTTTCACGTTGCAAGCCGGCAAAAATGTCAGGACGGTTTTTGTTTATCTTTGCACGGCATATGACCGCATATGTTGATTCATGTTACTCAAAGGTAATTGTTGTGGCTGCCGTCTCACACTGACTGGCTTATGATAATCAGTTACTTTCAATGGTGGTATTTAGCTTACTAAGCCAGGCTACCAGTAATGATGACAACGCGTAAGGAAAATTATGTCTTCTAAATTATTAACATTCTGCGATGTAAGCTAATAAGCTAATACTCATATTTCAACGACTATTGGTCGTCCATAAAAAGAATGTTAAGATGTTCTATATCCGACAGCTGAAGCAGCAGGACATGCATTAAGGCATGCCAAAAATCACAAACCGATTGTAATGCTATGAGTAACTAACTGTCTGTTGATTGTGTGATGACCACTGCCATAATGGCATTCGTGTATTATTATCGTTGAAAGTATTCAAATAAAGAACACTTTCCTGCTCAATAATCATCCCCTTTAACCACTTTGCAATTAGCTAATTTATCCCGTAATACCACCTGTTACGCCTATGCAGCAGCTAGCCATTCGGGTTTTGTTATGTATTTGCTTCAGTCAAATCTACCGAGAGGACTATTGCGTCGAAATTGAGTCATCTATGGAGGGCATCAGGGTAGCTTCTTGCGTGTCGTTATTGCCCAGACCCCATATTAGCTTAAGACTACATTGTACAGGGCGAAGGTTGATGGCGACTGTAACTATAACGGATTATTCAAAGAGAAAATCTCCAGAGGGTCTAAGAACAAAAAGATGTAAAGGAGGTTCGCAATATTAGGATATTGGTCACTAGAAAAATAATGAATATATAGTGAGAATCTCACAAACATGATCAAATTAAATAATTTTGAGCGCCGATGCTGCTATAATGTACTTATATTGCATTATTTACCTAATCTTATTAGCTTGCTCCACCGTACCTGTAGCAATATCAACTTACGCACATCAGCATAATTTTTGAGTATTAGCATCGAGGGTATTTGCGCGAAGATGAGGTTAGTTTATGATGATAATACGACCAATAAGGTGCTTTATATGCGGTTTTATCCACATTGTATTGTCGACTTCATAAAATTAAGATCCGCGCCCTACGACAAGATCCGAAATCTACCCTGTATGTTCAAAATGATTGTTAGGCAATATACATAACTTCTCATTCAGAGTTCGAATTCCATTTCTTTCCTTGCTACTTCCCAGAAACCTGTAAAATGTTGAAAAATAAGTCAAATCGGCTGCCTGTCAGAATACTTATGTCTTGATTTTTGCTTATTTGGCATTATATCAAGATCAGGTATTTAAAGAGCTGACGAGGTAAAAGTACCTTTCCATTCTTCCTGAAGCAGAATGAGAGGACAGTGCATAACATGTCAGCAAGTAATAAACCATACTCGGTTGTTAAGGTGAGAATGACTAGAAAGGGACAGTCTTATTTACATTATCTGCTCGCCGGCAAGACGCTTGCATGTAATTGGTGAAAAACCCCAACATAACATGACCTCCTGGGTGATCATCTGAAGAACCTGTAATACTGAAGATTATTTACAAAGCAACTAAGGTCGGAATAGAATTATTTAGTCAATTCATCAACTATTTTGGGATAGATCATAGCAACTATTCCACTATGTCTAGTGTCAGTATATGTTTTTCGTGAGTAATGGCATTTATCATGATAATGGGTAAAGTGGGAATCTGACAATGTGCCTTGTTTCCAATTTATAGAACACTACAGTGGACCAAATAATAGTGCGTCAAACGATTAAATTTGTTTGTTTTTATCACGCATCGCATTTTGAATATATGCTGAAACGCATATTGTAGAACGTTTCATTTGCTGTGCGTGAAAGTAATATAACTCATACTGTGTGATATACCTACAAAACGGGACAGTCAATCGGCGGATCTAACTGTTTAGTATATCCAAGTATTTTAAACCTTGCACTTGGAATTTACGAACGGTCACACGTTCAGTAATACGCGCAGAATATGAATAGTTACATAGCAATCATGACTATATTGATGAAAGAAGATTCATAATAACCTGCAAACTCGCTATGCTGTGCTACATCTTGAAATGTTAGTGTAGGGCAAGTATTGTTCTTTAGATTATTGTTAGGCATAGCCTGATAGTCACCGCTAAATACCTCGCTTAATGTCATGCCCGACGAAATCTGATATTATTATCCCTCAAATCAAATTACCCTACGTCGGATAATCAATATGACATGCACTGAGAAAAGCCGTCTACCGAAAGCATTACACACAAGAGTAACTACGGCATCTTCATTTGAACTAAACTAGGCGATTCAAAGTGTTTTAGGTTAGTGATATGACTCATTCGCATTGGATATATATAAATGATAGCAATGTTAAGGAATGAAGACCATTAATCACTTATAGCTTGGTATATGATTCACTGCCTGGTGATACATGTCGCAACATTTATGCCAAAGATGTACATATCAATATGTCTAGTGTATATATATATATATATATATATATATATATATATATATATATATATATATATATATATATATATATATATATATATATATATATATATATATATATATATATATATATATATATATATATATATATATATATATATACATATGTGTGTGTGTGTGTGTGTGTATGTATAGTTATATATATGTGTGTGTGTGTTTATAGTTATATCTGTATTTCTATATTTCATTTCCTTTATTTTCATACCCTGCCTATGAAATAATTGAATAACTTATAGCAATAACGAATATCAATTAGAGAAATGAAAAGTTTTCTATTAGCACAACGCACAGAAACAGATTTTGACAAAGATGGGTGACACTAGAACTGAAGTTATGATGCAAACGTTTTATTTGGGTATCAAAACAACACGGAATTTAGATAGAAAACTTGTGTGAGATCCTGTTTCGCATCTGTACCATGAACGTTTTTTGACAATAAAAACGCATCAAAAAGGCTTCATCATCGGCAAAGACGTGCAATAAAGCTGCTTAACATAATAAATTTTTCAGAGACGTTACACATTACATTTAAAAGCAGAAAAAATTAAGTCATTTTTCTAGTTTAATAGTAGCTGGTGATGTTGGGAATAGTGTACGTGTACAGAATGTGCATAGATGATGATATCAAATCCAGTATTGTTGTGCAGAAGCTGTCTGAATTCCATTGACGCCTGGACTCCGAATATCAAGCGGTGAACCGGTGGCACTACGCGTCCACTTTGTGTTGAAGGAGACAAGCGATCGAGAGGAGGAAGGCAGCTGCATCTGGGTCGCATGAATTAATAAACAAATTTGTCCTAGCTGTTAAAAGCTTCTAATGTCCCTTATATCTGCAGATTATAGGTGTTCCATTATGCTGTTTGTTATCTACATGTCTGACAGTAGAAACAGAATCCAACAAACATTATGCCGTGCAACTTAGGTCATCAGATCACATGTTCACAATGTTTCGCTTCAATTCATAGACGATACTCATGATTCAAGATAATCACAGGCTATTGCTTATTTATATGTAATGCGTATTGCTGGTCTTGTCTATCAACACTTCGATTACAATATCACACGGCTTCTTGGGGAACTAAATGCCTGTTTTCGTACATAAACTCAGTACGAGTGATTTGTGAATGGCTCCATATGCTTTTTGATTACCTCACAAAATA
This sequence comes from Urechis unicinctus, assembly GCA_034190875.2. Classification (NCBI taxonomy): domain Eukaryota; kingdom Metazoa; phylum Annelida; class Polychaeta; order Xenopneusta; family Urechidae; genus Urechis; species Urechis unicinctus. The sequence continues at coordinate 11,076,748 of CM067353.1, forward strand.
TGTTGCAGAAACAACAAACATCACATTGAGTGATGTATCCATCATACTCGAAGCAGCCAACATTCTCCGGCACAAATATATCACAATAAAGCTTGCATCGAAATGCCCCGCCAAGCCATCAACTATCTCAATACAAAAAGACCACCTGTAAGGGTAGATGATTTACCACTCGTAACACTGGCGAAAGGAAACTTAGGGAAGTTACGCGCAGACTCAGCTCGTCTGAAGATGGGCTTGATGGCTGCGAAACGGTCATTGCTCTGACCAGTTGTGGCATCTTGGTGAGTGACTCAACACAGCCGTGTAATTACAGGTGTGCATATAAAATGGATTGCAATAAGTAGGCAGGCAACTAACGGCGATGGCGAGGAGAGCTTCTCATCCCTCTACTGTTAATTGGCCAGTCAAGTCATGTCAGTTGCTAAACTCTAATTAACATTTAAATTCTCTTTTTTAGAGATATGTAAAATTCCAGTTATGTGGTAAGGCTATTTTGATTCGGATAAATTTATCTCTTAAGCTTCAAAAACCTACATATTGTATTCATTGACGTCACAAATAGATATTTTGTCATCAATTTCGTCACATAGCCTCAACATTATAAAAGATATGGGTCCAGGCATATTGTGCGAGTCCACGTGAAAGATAAAGGGCCCACTTCAGACACGAAGCACTTTCAGTTATCACACAATATTTAGCACGGCCACATAAAAGGCCAGCATATTCTCAGCAGAACAAGTAGAATTTGTTTGCTCCGTGCAAAATGGTATTTGTGCTTTTGATGTATGCACCTTGGTCTTTTCTATTCATATTGGTTTGGTGAGTATAAGATGATGAGATCATTCCAACAAGAGAGCTGATTTCGGGTGTCGTTACCGAAACAACCAATGAATAGGGGAATTGCCTTTTCCATAAAAGGCCCAATTTTATAGCGTTCCCATACCCGTTTATTGCCAATAAGTCACCAATTGTGACATTTGTAATAGTGTACTGGCAATCGTTTCCGCGAAATGACGTCCATAATATATCATATATCTTGCATTATATCGCAAACAAAACACACTCACCGAAAGTACAGCAACGGATATTACAGATAGGATATTTTTCCTGACTGAGGTTTATGGAGCCCAGGATTTAGTCAATATTGCCCACGACGGTTATGATGCGAGATTCAGTGACAATAAACGCTATTAATGTGATAAAGCTACACGTCAGTGACAGCATTACAACTCATCACGCATAACCAGGTACGTAACTGACTGTCAGATACCATTTTCACTCCTTCTGTCGTTTTTCTAGATGTAGCTGATGCATATCCAGCGAATGCAAATTAAAGTGTTTCGGATGATCCTTGGGTTGTCAAGCACTGTAGAACATTAACATGCGAAGGTAAAAAGGCATTGCGATTACTACGCACACCTTGTCATAGTATATCCCAGAGACTGAAACAGCTTCATCTCCACAGATTAATTTAAGACGTTGATAATGATAGCGAATACGCATGATAACACGATGAAGTCAGTGTGTTTGATGGTTGTTTAAAACGCTATGATTGACTGAATCCACAGTAGATATGTGGGCAAGGGAACATTATTACGCTTGATTGAAATCTTCAACTTTGTCTTCGGGTATCCCTCGTTTGGCAAACCCGTTTTGAATTTCGCCTTGGCTGACCCAAACTAGGTTAAATCTGACCCAGTTGTTCGAGTTAACTAGATGAATGGCATACTCCGCTGCAGTCATCTCTGAGAACAACACTGCTCAAATCGGAAGTATTATAACGTTATCAATTATTAAAATATGATATATAAAGCACCGCATCAACTATAGTTCCATCCTCCTCCTTATCCAGCGGTTCCTCTTCTGCAGTTTATTCAATCACTCATAAATTTCAACAAACAAGTTTCTGACGGTTTAATCCGTAACCAATAATATTTGAAGTAGAGAGTAGAAGTGGCTAATCAAATATATCATTCAAAATGCTATCAAGAGATTTACTTAAGTTGTGCTTGGAATATTTCTTGATGCAGTGTTCGACTCAAGTCAAGGTTCCCTAGCCTGATGGCTGCGGGCGCTGTTTACATATTACTGATATTCAATAGTTTCGCCTTCAGGTCTAGGGGACGATAGCGTCTTGAACTGGACAGGCATCCCAGATTTGGGATGCTCCAATCACAAGCCGTGTCTCTCGGTCACTCTCGGGTACTTTTGAGTCATTGTCTCTCATTGGTTAGTTCAACAAGTTCCGAAGAACTTGTCCAACCGGACGAGTGATTTTTATGAGCCGGGCACACATTCTACAACACTCCGATTGTTGTTTCACGCTGAGTGGCACCGTTAATCACACAGTCGGCGAGAGAAGCAGACACACAACTGGTTCTTTTTAACTGACTATTACGTAAACATACTATAGTGCAGCTAAGCGATTAAAGCGCTTATTGTGGTTCAAATTTGAACTTTTGAGACGCCCCATAATTCTCATTGGACGCAGACTACTACAATGTCCATGACCTCACATAGAACCGAGGGTGCGTATCACAAGCCAGTTTCATGAGCCAGACGCGCGCAACTTAGGTCAAACCGGGTCACAGCCTTTGCGTTGATTGTTTACGAAGTTTAACGAACGTGTCTAATGAATATTCGGACGCGCCAGTTTTATACCTTGTCCTGTCGTAGACTCTAGGGCAATAAGCGTAGCGGAACCCCTGGAGTCTGGGTCGCAGACTAGTTCGACTCCTTGAACAATAATAATTTCTGCCATGGTTAATGAACATTTGCTTGTTATCGCACGTGCATTATTGGTAACTTCGGAAACATGGTAAATGCAGATGATCATCGGACGATACAGCGATACAATGTGTGCTCGCATAGTTTGCAAGTAAGGCGTTACCTGCGTCTTATCATTTGAGGAATAAGAGTGCATAGATTCTGCACACAAGCTATATTA
>CM067353.1:11084694-11169694 GCA_034190875.2 Urechis unicinctus
CGGTTCTTCGTCCAGTCTTAAGTGGTGCCCTACATTTCACTGATATAGTGCATAAAGGTCATAATCATCCTAACGTTGGCTGTTGTTAAGCTTTATAACCACATAGAGCACTCATTTAAATAAGATTGGTTTTCAAATGCTAGATTATGTACATAAATTGGATAAATATGATGGTTGTTGACCAGACGAATTTAATCCGGCTCATGGAATCAATCTTGCTTGCCAATGGTAGACGTAACCGTTCATTATTATGCTTTTTTAATATATGTATATACATTAATATATACATAAATATATACATATATATATATATATATATATATATATTTGTATATATATATGTATATATATGTATAAATTTTTATGTATATATGTATATAAATATATATGTATATACATTAATATATACATAAATATTAACATAGATATATATATATATATATATTTGTATATATATATGTATATATATGTACAATTTTTTATGTATATATGTATATAAATATAGGACACTACAATGTGATGGTACGGGCTGTATAATTTGATTAAATGTATAGTGTCGCTGCGCTTGCAAGCAGACGCATTTCACCTATTGACGCATATAAGATGTGCTTATAGAGTCTTGACCTTATGATAGTTACATTTAGTCTTGCTTAACTCCTTTGCACAGCAGTGTAGTATCTGCTCATTGTTAGCACTATTCGGGATCTTGCAAGTTAACAAACATTTGCGCCTGCTCGATTACCCTTTATATGATCCTTTTGCCTGCCATGCACTTTAATGCAGCTGTAGCTATATACACAGTGACTTCACTCAACGTTTTTTAGCCATGTATACTAGTTAAATACACTAACTTTTGCGGTCGTTCTAAACCTGAAGCACAGTGTTGACGACGCATTTAACGATGACTTCGCTGGATTAGTTGTTATGGAAATCTGTACATTCCTGTATTTTGCAGTATATATACCGCCTGATGATATAACCGCTGATAAAGAAGATAACCATGCAAAAAAGGAGCTTATGCGGCTTGTTGCCAGTCGAATTGTTTTTTGGCAATGCTCATTAATGTGTGTTTACGAAGAACAGATTGGATATCGTTTGAGAAAAAAAGAGAACAAGGAAATAACCACGCAAATGAAACCGCAAAGAATAGTATCTGGTCACGTTGGCACTCAAATGTGTGAACTTTTCGACGGGGAAACGTTGCGTGCCTAATTATAACGCATGTGCGCCTATCGTTTCTGCAGTTTTCTACGTATTAGAACGATAAAACTAAATATGTCTCTCACCTTTTTTATACTTCAGTTTTACTGATGACTTTTCGAGCATGTTAGACAATAATATTACTAGCGGCATAGGTAGACTGTAATACATTTTAAATGAGTGGTTTTTAATTGTTCCATAGCGTTATGTGAGCATTGGGTGGTTCGCCCGATTATGGGTGGATATTGATTTGATTTAAACACAGCCATAATAAAGTTTGAAGGTATTTGTGGGCAGTAAATAAGTGACCATTCCTGTTTGTTTTGTTTACACGATCATGTGAATAAAAATTGGGTTAGCGATGACCTATCAAAATAGTTTCAGACAAAATGCATTGTTATCTAATGTGATGTCACATATCATTGTGATAGGGCGATAGTGTGCTACTTCACACTGTCTTAAAGCAGCGAAACTACAGCTTAAATAGAGGGCTAATAATAGAATGAAATGCGTCAATTCTTTAGGGCGAATATGATATGATATTGGTTTTTGGCCGGGTCCAGGTGCTTAAGCAGTGTCTGTGACACTCTGTGGACCGTTGCAATCAATCTTCAAAGCTTGCGCAGTTTTATGGACTTAAGGCGCATGCTTGATTAGATTCAACATTGCTGCTTGAAACAGCAATTGTGGTGATTGATTGCTCCATACAGACAAATTGTAGGCATTGATACATGACATAGTGCGGTTTTATTCCCAATTGTCAGCACGTCATACCCTGATTGACGCCTATGGGATTTTTACCAATAGTAGAGGTTGGTGTGGCGTATGAGAATCACATCGCTTCGATATTTTGGTCCCTCTTAATATTGGTAAAAAAATGCAAAAAAAAATCCATTAGCTCATTGATTAGCTTGTAATGTCGCGTCATGATGTTGTCAGGCACACTATCTGTATTGTGCTTCAAATGTATAATTGATAAGCATGTGTATTGGCAGATGATTTCGAGGTCAAACTAGGCGATTATTATTTCACTGGCGCGCAGGTTGCTGATATGCCACTATATTTTCTGTCATTTGTTTATGTTCCTAAAACTGTGGCAACCGAATCCAGTTCAATAGCTTAACGTATAACTTAGCCCACGCAGTGGTTGTAAATGTGCATGTGTGATATTTGGCGGCAATAGCAATGTTAACCGAGCATAATATACACTTACGTTAAGATGAGCAGTAGAACAGTAGGGTTGAAAATAGCATTCCATTAACTTGAAATGTCAAATAGCTCAGCCCTGTTTGGATTGGAATATGCATTTAGTTCATTGAATTTAGCTTCTAGACCTCATATATTGAACACAATTAAGAAGTGGCCCCTAGTAATATTATTGTTATTGAGGAGAGTCTCAGATACATTGTGTATCGGTTGTATTTGAGATGCAGTCAATTGCCCATTATGGGTTATAAAGGTATGCGCATTAGATACCATATACAAATATATGTATGTACATATATATATAGAGATATATATATATATATATATATATATATATATATATATATATAGATATATATATATAGATATATATATATCTATATATATATATATATATATATATAGATATAGATATATATATATATTTATATATATATATATATATATATCTATATATATATAAATATATTTATATATATATATATAAATATCTATCTATATATGATTATATATATATATAATTATATATATATAAACATATATATATATATCAACATATATATATATAAATATGTATATATACCTATACACACACATATATATATATATATATGTTTATATATAAATATATATATGCTTATATATATATAAATATATATGAACATATATATATATGTATCTATATGTATAAATATATACGTATATATATATATATAAGTAGAAATACATATATACTCATATACATAAATATATATATATATATGTTTATACATGTATATATATCTATATATATATATATATATATATTTATATATATATATATATATATATATATATTTATATATATATATATATGTATATATATATATATATATATGTGTGTGTGTGTATATATTTTTATGTATATATATATATATGTATATAGAATCTGATGCACATACAAGTTTGAGTTAAATGATGCGAATATCTGTTGCTAATATATACCAATTGTTGTTGGAAACTGTCTGTCAAGCTAAGTGGTTCTTGATGTGGATCAGAGCTTGGGTTGGGGGAAGGCAGGAAATATAGTTTCGCGAAGCCTTTCCACCGCCAAAACACGTGGTTTTGAAATACCGTAAACAAAAACTACAATATAAAGGTATTGGCAACTTGATAAATTGTCTAGGTTCTCATTTTGCAGTAAGTCGTGCACACTGTCCGCCCCGCTTACTGTACTCGATGTTTGATGTCCGAGCTGTAGATAATGATGATATTATATTGTCAACAAGCGTATACAGCGAGGGACGTGGCCTACGGAAGACATTAGCATTATTTGTATTGCCAGGGACTTGTGAAGAGATGGAGCATAGTGTTTATAGATTCAATACGATGTGTGGGTATTATAAAATAACATGAAATACATCGTCGTCTTCAGGCGACGATACCATGAAATGCACAAAATAAAGAACGATTATTGATCCGACGTCTATAGGTCGGCGTCATTTAAGAGAATTTCACGCGGTTTTAAGGGACACTATCGCAATGCAACACACGGGCTAGGAATTGTGTGAACCCTCTTAGCGTAGCAAAAAACCGACAAATAAGAGTATGATGTATTTGGCTGATAATTTTGGTATGTATTGTAAGATTTATTTTAGTCTTATTCATTCAAAGACATGCACATGCAAGTGTGGGATTTCACTATATTCAGTCGTAATTGGGTAGTTGCTTTAAAGGGCCAGCACCACGTATGCTTATATTGTTTGATGGCTCCTGCAACCACGCAACTCCCATGCAGTTATCGAATAACCCACCTCAACGCTGTAAATATAAGGTTTGGGCGCAAAATGCAGGACCTGCCGAATTTAATAAAAGCAGTTTAAGCATGCATGTAATTGTTCATGAGCAATGACAGCACCTTCCTCCATTGTCAACAAGCATCTCTAGATTATACCATTTTGCCATAACGCTTCAATTCAATCCTTTGCTAGTCATCTTCTTCACAATTTATTTGCAACAGCAATATGTCATGTATTGTGATGAAATGGCCGTTATTTTGCTGTTCAGCATATTTAGCCATATCTCGGTATCAATCTGGCGCGCAACGGTTTTTTTGGAATTCATTGATCTATGTATGAATAAGCAATGTAATTATTCCTTACATTATTCCTAATGTTTGATATGCGGACATTGACGCCAGCAATTTACTGATCTGTTCACCTCAGCTCCATTAACGCGTTATTATGTAAAAAACACAATGTTGGTCAGTAATGCCGTGGCAGATATTCCAGCAATTAGCATAGACATTTGCAGCTCAGGAAAAAAACATTAAGTTAAATGCTGAAACCCAAGGACACTTTATTAGAGTGGATTTCGCCATTAACTGAAATATCAAAGAGGCTTAGGGCCAGGTTCTGACAATAATTCGGAGTGTTATAGGAATGTTTAGGCCATAGATGGCGAAGAAGATCCAGAAATGCCCGCATGTAGCTCTCACAAGCAATCTTGTCCTACATTTTTCGTCCTTAATATGTTGGTTTAGTATTCGAAATCGGACAAACTTAAACGAGAGACGATAAGTTCTCTTCAGCTCTGATGTGAATTCAGCAGTGTTCTTGCATTGTAAAGGCTCAATTCGGGAACAAATGAATGAACAGTACTGACAAAAACGAGATGCTCTTAAGGGGCTAAAATGCTAAGACTGTCTCGTTTGCAAATAATGTGTCTACCCTAGGTATTGGCATTTGCTCGGTGACAAGACATAGAATAATCGTTTTAACATACCATTGAGCAGTATCGTGCTTGTACACAAGGCCACAGATAGTTTTGGGCGATAATGTTGACTCGTTACTTTTATGAAAAGCGTTAATTTACTCTTTTAATGATATTACATTGCTATCTATTTGGCACTCTAAAGTAGCTGATGATTCTGTATAATGCCGATGAATATTTTAGTCACATAATTACATGTAATTACATGATGTACAGAGCAGTACTTGAAATTAAAGTGGAAATTTCAACCTGAAAACTAATATATATGAACGATCACGAAGATCACATGAAGCAGCCGTTATATACTGACCACTAACCGATTATCAAATGTTCCCAATGGAACTTGCATACTGAGATACCCATCTGGTCGGAGACTTTAATGGCGACAAATAGATCAGCAATTGTAATTATATGGTTCAGCAGCATTAGACATATTATCCTTCTTATGTATCCCGTTTATACACATTACCTGCTCAGATCTGTATATTAAATGATCACTACAATAGAGAGAGAGAGAGAGAGAGAGAGAGAGAGAGAGAGAGAGAGAGAGAGAGAGAGAGAGAGAGAGAGTAGAGTGGATGAGAATAGAGAGAGAGAGAGAGAGAGAGAGAGAGAGAGAGAGAGAGAGAGCAAAGATGGCAAATTGCTGTTCATGTGATCATGATCTACGACAAACTTGTGTTCTGTTGCCATTGTAAACGTAAAGCGACAAGACTCAGACTGGATGAACACTGCAGGTATTGAAACTATTACGGGTATAAGGTTCGGTCAGGGGCGTCGTCAGGGCGATTTGGTTGGTGGGGTGTAACTGCGGAATGACTATCTAAGCGTAGCGCCACCATAGGTTGGCGCGGAACTTTCAATTTGCCGACTGGACAGGATTTTGCCGACTGTGTGACGCGGACTGTCGGTTTGAATGGGGGGGGGGGTGTCACACCCCCTCTACAACCCCCCTTTGGCGACGCCCCTTGGTTCGGTTCGCAGGGTGGGAGGAAAGAAATGTAACGACCATGATTTGTATAAGTTTGCGATAGTTGAGTGAAGTAATGCGGGGATCTGGATAGGATGCACGGCGGGAAATTCGGTTTGGTCATGGCCGAGATTAAGGTGCCAAGACCTCTAATATTTTATATTTTGGACAATGTGTCGCTGCTTTATCTTTGGTCATCTACGTATTGTATCATATTGCTTTGTCTGTTTTTCGAGTTAGACAGGGAATTAATTTAAAGCAAACTATATTTAAACTATTGCATGCTACAAAAATTACAGCACATAGCTTGCATATTTAAACGCATTCTATCTAATGGCTAGCTTATTACAATACTGTAGTTAAATATGTCCTTAAATGGTGCGATGGCGTGTATGACTTTTCGCGGCTCGGCATGCGTTTACTGCCGTCTGAGCGGTCCCCATCGACCTATTTGCAAATATCCCCAAGCTGCAACTCAAATTATCAATTGTCTCCTATCATCGTTATATGACCATAACAGCACGGTGAAAATTTCATCTATAGAGTACTGTTTTGCGTTCTTATAAAGCAGAAAATTGCTAATCATTGATAACATGTGCCCAGAATATAAGGTACTGACGTTGCTTTCAGATTGTGATTCCTGCAATTCATAATGGAGTATATCGTAGTCTACTTTTCTGGACCATCTTACAATGCTCTTCTCATTTGAAGCATTCAAAGTTTTATCGCATAGCAAGTGAGGCATTGCACCGTAGTACAATGGGCTGTATTAATGGACTGTCCTATGAGTTACTGTTTGACAGGTGAGTAGAGCATACCTGAACAGGAATTAGTTCTGGTCTATCAATGTTTATTACATGCAAAATGCAACGTCGTCAGATCCTCGCGGTTGAATTGCATTGTTTCATGATAAAAGACATATGATGGTAAAACATATGAATTACATAGTAACCGTTCATGCAATATTCGCTGTCAAGAAAATTCTATTGAGACGATAATGACAGAAGGTAAGTATTAACGTATTTATGTATGGATTTATGGATGTGTGCATGTCATGTATGTATATCTGAGTGAATGTATGCATGTATGTTTATATGTATGCTTGTATGTATGCATGCATGCATGTATATATGTATGTATGCATGTATGTATGTATGTATGTATGTATGTATGTATGTATGTATGTATGTATGTATGTATGTATGTATGTATGTATGTGTATGTATGTATGTATGTATGTATGTATGTATGTATGAAACGTATGTATGTATGTACGTATGTATGTATGTAATGTATGTATGTATGTATGTATGTAGTATGTATGTATGTATGTATGTATGTATGTATGTATGTATGTATGTATGTATGTATGTATGTCTGTATGTATGTATGTATGTATGTATGTATGTATGTATGTATGTATGTATGTAGTATGTACGTATGCTACTTATGTATATATGTATGTATGTATGTATGTATGTATGTATGTATGTATCTAGTACTGTATATGTCTGTATGTATGTATGTATGTATGTATGTATGTATGTGTATGTATGTATGTATGTATGTATGTATGTATGTATGTATGTACGTATGTATGTATGTATGTATGTATGTATGTATGTATCTGTCTATGTATGTATGTATGTATGTATGTATGTATGTATGTATGTATGAATGTACATACATACATTCATACATACATACATACATACATACATACATACATACATACACACACATAACTGTAATGTACTCGTCGACCTCCTACAAGAGCATTTATTGGCATAGAATTTCATTCGTAAAATATCCGCACAGGACAGAATAATGTGGACTGAATGTTTAATATTGAGTGACCAGATCTCGAATATATGGAGTTTAAAAGGATTTATAGAGCAGCAAATCAAATGTACTAATTGTGTCATTCAGTGGTTCTATTTGCGGCCCGGATCGTCACGGACGAAAATATGGAAGGAATAATTTTGAACCGGATGAAGCAGCACCTTAATGTTTCGGGCGGCTTTCTTGGTGAATCAAGTCACGTTAACCTGAAAAGTGGAGATGATTAGTTCCCTATTATATAATAACATTTCGGTAATTACATCACTCTAGGGAATTTATATCATAATTGCATACGCCATTAAGTATTATGGTCCTGTGCGAGAGCATGGGATGTGATATTTCAAGAATTAAACAAATGCGTCACGGTGATGGAGAAAATGTTTTCTTTGTTACTGGAATATATTAATGTTCGGAAAAAATAGCATGTGCTATTGGCGACAACTATGGACGCCATTGTGCCGAGGTTCCTCTGTGTTGCTCATTCTCCGCAGAATGCATAGTATAATTACTAACGATAAAGCGTTGCACACATTATACCCCTTAACGTTATGATTTTAAACATCATGTCCGATGTATTTGTACAAATAAGACGGCAAATCATGGATTTGGGGTATTTTAATAAAGCCCAATGGTTCTAGTTACATTGGTGTATGTCTGCATAACGGCAGTACTTCCAAACTGCGAGTCGATATCATGAGTACCTTCTAATACCGATGATGTAACACAACAGGTCATTGCAGCATCATCAGTGAATAGTTGCTTATGACCAACAGAGGACAATAAATTAATGTACCTGCACAATGAACCAGATGCCGACTTCTGCTACACAAACAAGATGATGTGAATACTTAACGATGACATATGGGACAGTTATTGAGGCAGGGTTATAAACAACTTAGCACATGCCATTTTGTGGAAGTAAAACGAATAAGCAAGCACGTGGCGTTTTGGACTTGACTTCTCCGCGTGATATACGTATATCTGTAATAAGGCTATTTGGGTGTATAAGTTCGATTATGAAGTGGTCGACAATACAAAGCACGGTATGAGATATCAGTTCAAACATAAATCAATATTTGTTATGTAGAACGTGCATACTACTTGGACGTGAGATGTGTCGGTTAATCCTTCTCCTACAATTTATAGAACATTTGTGCGTGCATTGCAACGGGTCCAACATACATGTTCCGTATTTATAGAACTGCGTGGCCAGTTGCTGACAGGTTGTCAAATGCTCTCGCTTAATTCCTTATCATTTAAGAATGATGATAACAATTACATATAAACCAATTGGATATCTCTTGCGCTGTTCGTAGGATATCCAATATGTGTGTTTTTTGCTCCCCAACCAACCCCTTAAAATCTTGCAACAGATAGGATTTTGATCAAAGACATCACGAGGAGTAAATAGAATATCAATAACAGTTCAAATTTTGTATTTCTTCTATAATGATGTATCCAATTACTGCCGGCTGCAAGATAATCACATATGTGTCGCAGTTCCATCGCCGTTACAATGTATGTGATGGTTGTAGTTATTTACATTTGGCAGATTATGCAATAATAAATAAGTTGATTACATTAATATGCTCAAAATAATGTAACAATGCATGGCGGAATTTTCCCTACCATTAATGTCATAATATCTTTTTGTGATGGATATTATTGAATATACTCGACGCTACCAGACAGAATATGGTCCAATATAAAATGGTAATAATTATATAATTGATAAATTGGATATGTGGACCATGTGGGTTCTTTTATCATTGATAGTGGTCATGTCAGTCAAAACTGGTTACCGTAAATGCACTATAGGTGCATATCAACTACAAGCGCGTCATCAAGATAGTCACAATGAAATATGTAATCACAGATATATAAAATCAATTATACTTCCTGATTTATTCATGTGACCAGACGTTTGTGTGCATTGGGATGTTGCTTATAAAAAGGAGTTGCTGTAAGCGAGTTCCCCATCCTTCTGTTTGTGTGCGTATTTGAGGGCGATTGCGGTCCAGTAGCCTTGGACTGTACACTGATACTAATTGACAATCCTGCAGCGATAAATATTACTTGGCTCCATCCAGACGTATAAGATATATTCAAAATACAGCCTGACAATGATAGCACCCTGGACGGGCACCAGGTTTACAGCTCAAACATTCGGTATTTCGGCTTTGCAAATCTTACGCTTGATGGATGAGACGAATATTATAACAGCCAGTACCAGGTACCAAATGTAGTTACGCGAAGATCATGTTTCATAACGGTTGTCACAAGCACCCACAGCATTATTTATTAACATGCAAACGATACGTCGAGTAGGCCTAGCTATACTAGAGTGCAAGAGATATATACTAGCGGTTACCTGTAGCCTATTCGGCAATACGAATTTCACAAATTGTATTCTATGGAATTATGAATCGACATTCCGTTTTCGATTGATATACATGCTGATGGTCTTAACATCTTGGATTGACCTATTCTTGTACCGTTTTCCGGTTCCGGTTACTGTATTAATAAAAAAAGTCAATGTTTCCCGTATGAAGTGAACTATATATGCAACATGTGTGATTCATTACCAGTCTGGTTGTCAAGCAACCGCCATTCGGGAGAACATCAGCTTGATAACATTCTAGGGATATGAGTAATGCATTATTCTTTGTTAAATTGTAATCCCATTGAAAATCGAAAGCGTCCGGATAGTAGCTATCCATTACCTTCAGTTGTTACGCAACTTTGACTGAATTAGGTCATCGTTTTGCGATATAAACTAGGGTATAACTAGCTGCTAAGTGATTAGACCAGCTCTTTACATAGGATAAGGGAAAGTTTTTAGTATGTCATGCTTCCAGAACCAGTGTCTTACGTGTCTTCATTGACGTGTTGTATGTATCGTTGCAACGGCGGAACATAGATATGGGAAAAACGCCCACTGTTTCCATCTATTTTTGGGTGCGTTTGGAGTTAGTAACTTAAGACCAACAGCGGATGATATATTAATACACTTCATTGTGGACGGAAACTATAAACCGGATCCAGACTTCTGCCAAACAAACAGGATAATGTGAATAATTAATGATGACGTATGCAGCCGTCACTGAGACCGGGTAATACACGACCTAGCGCAGTCTGTCATTTGCAACTCAATATGTTTCTGACAATATGGATGGAAAAGTAGATGAGCACGCATATAACATTCACTCATAAAGAAGAGGCAATCTAATATACGTAAAGCAGTTTCATTTCTGTTTTCGTTGCCTAGGGTAGATTTGTTGTCAATACTTTCGCGGACTTCGTGTGCGATAACAGTTAACATATGATGAAATTAATAATGATGGTTACGCGCATACTAATTGGACATTGTGTTAATCCTTTACCTGCCATTTGTAGGCAATCTCAGCGATTAATTAAATACGTTCAACATGCTCCGATCATTTGCAATATTTTGTATTTTTGTTTTGTGATGTGAATCATAGTAATAACGCATACATTCTTACCATGATTCGATAGATGAAAACAACTTTAGCATAGTATCGTTAATGGACATTCTCCTTCACAAGAGTATTTAGGCTCGTCTGGTAATCAATGAACGCCAACATATCATGACAGTTCGCGAAAGAATAAACTGTTAACCTCTTTAGAATCCGTAAAGGTTCATTGCAGCCATACGTATGTGAAGCCAATATCAAAGTTGCACCCAAAGGGCTTACTAAAGCAACCGCACAGCGAAATTCATCAACCTTAACAAAAGCAATGCACTGTATGCGATAATTTGTAGAGTATCGAGTGAATTCAGCGCATTTTGTCAAGCGTTTTCATAATTGTTAACGCACTAACAACGCACAAGTCTAAATTACCGAGAGCCTTGTCCGGTACCGTGGGACCATAACAACTGCTAAATCTTGCATCGGGATGCTGCTTTAGCTTATGCATCTGTTAAATAAGGGAGTAACGCTGCATTGTTACCCGACAAAATGAAATCTATATCGATATATGGTTGTGCGATACGATGGTGTTGGTTGTAAGCATTAACATAAAGGTGAGATCATATCATCTTTAACGTGTAAATTTGTGAAACGTTGAATGGTTCGGTTGGATTAATCTTAAATGGTGTTATTAATCTGTTTACTTTAGGAAGCCTATGCCAAGCAGGTGCGGATATGCTGTTGTGTCCTACGGATTTGAGTAAGATGTTCAGGTGCTCGTTGATTGAATTGTGTGCCAATTTGGGTCATTGACCATTCTAGCACATTTCTTGCATTTGCTTATCGCCACCCAGCTTTCTATAGTGTTTATTCAGCTATAATCTCTTCTAACTATAAAACCTTGAAAATCGCCATCGGTGACCAGTTGTAGTCACTCTGGCGACAATAGTCTGACATATTAATGGGTTATGGAAAAGAAACCTATTTCAAGCACATAAGTTGCTGTAATGCACGCAATGAAAGTACCAGGTGGAAATTCTAGTTAATAATTACAAAAACAAAATACTAGTGGTACATCGGACATTAGTGCTACAGATTTTTAGATTTACCTAATTCATGCTCATTAATCATGTCAACTATAATGTACTCTATACAGTGTGGAGGTCTCACAAGTTGTATTCTTGCGGATGGAACAAATATCATTTACGTCTGGGTTCTCTGTCAAGTTAGTTAATGTGGTGCAATTGGACAGTTGGGAGGATTAAGGCCGACATCCAGTTCGAAAATACTGACCGTATTTGCTAACAATGAACGTATGATACACGTATATCCTCACGAGCCAGAAGGTGGCTTGGTAAAATGCATTCTCAGATAGCTAGTTTTATTATAAAAATGCAAAACGTTACCCGTCTAGGTAAAGCTGGTGATATTTGCAGCCAATTCGTTTCTATGTACCAATATCATGAAGTCCAGTGGGGGTTTAACTATTCAACCCGTCGTTAGAAATACTTTTTAAATGCAGCCAAATGGAAATGCACCAAACACTGATGGTCAACCAGACACTATCACACAAATAAGTTTGTAATCTATTGTCCTTGAGTAATGTTATCCTAGAGTCAGTAGCTGAAGGCGAAAGTTGCGTATGAAAACCTAATGCGTGCTCGTCACAAGCACGTGCTTGTGTTATCCGTATTTCTAAATAACCAAGAACGTGCAATCGAATAGGTGCCTTAAAACATATATGCGACTACCGTGCATCGATTGGATAACGTCTCGTGAAGCATGGTTCAACGGTCAACTTATATGGCTGCATATATTTTGACGCAGGCATACAGCTGATGCTCTAATATGTGACTGATCACCGCGGCGACTCCAGCTTACAACCGACTGGTATTCGATGCAGAGCTAGTAGTGGCTTTGTTGGATTACGGCTGCACATTGCGCTATCATTCCGATATCTGAAGAAGCAGGCCGTGCACTAACACAAACTAAATATCACAAATCGATTTATATGTACTTAGGTATGAATAATTAACCGTGGAAAATATCACCTTAGTGTATTGTTATGCTTGCAAGAGCAGTTTCCAGTTCTATGATCATTTCTTCAGATCACTCAGATATTAGTTAAAAAAAACTCGTAATATGACTTGTTTTGCCAATAAATAATTTCTCAGGCATTTTACAGCTGATGTTTTGTAACGAATTTGTTGCTGTCAGATGTACTCAGAAAACTGTTTCTTCCAAATTGCTTCACGTATAGAGGGTGCCAGGGTAGCTTATTGCTTGTCTATGCCCAGAAGCTATAACAGCTTAGGACTACAGCATAATGTGTAACGGTGAATCTCTACAAAGTAGGTGGATGATATTGGGTGTGACCTTGATGATAAGAATAAGCGGCGTCAAAAGTATCATCTGCACGCTGCATATAACAAGGCAAAGGTTGATGTCGACTGTAACTGAAATGGACTATTCAACGAGGCAATCACCAGAGGGTCTAAGAACAAAAGTCAGGTGGCAAAATTAGGATACTGATCGCGAGAAAGAGTAGGATTCTCACAAGCATGATCAAACAAAAATAATTATGAGTGCCGATGCTGCTAAAGTGTGCTCATATTCCATTACCTACATATGTCTACTAGCTTGCTTTACCGTACCTGTAGCAATAACAACTTACGCACATCAGCCCAATTATAGGGTATGGGCATCGAGGACATCTGTTGGAACAATAGGTTAGTTGGTTATGACAATAAGGTAATTAACTATCCTAACTCCATCTGCATTATATGTAGTATGTACCATCGAGTAATATTGTACTATCAACTATATATGATTAAGATTCACGGAAAACCATTGCAAAAGAATCCGAAATCCACCCTGTATGTGTCCTAAAGTTGTTTTAGGTAATATATATAGCTATATATCTTAAGCGTGACTTCCATTTCGTTTCTCGTTACCACCCAGAAACCGGTTATATGTTTAAAATAGATGTCAAATTTACTTTCTGTCAGAATACGGATGTCTTTATATTTGTTTCGGACGGTATTTTTCACTATATCACAATCAGGTACTTACAAAAAAGACCAAGAAAACGCACTGATCCATTCTTCTTCAAGCACGAGGAGATGACTGGGCATCCCATATCCGCAACTAATAGAACATGGCTGTAAAGATGAAAATGGGCAACATTTACATCGGGGACAGTCATGTTTGCATTATCTGCTCGAAGGCAAATCGTCTGCATGCAACTGAGGGTCTTTCCTTTTTCAATGAATGAGAGAACCTTGATATGGGCACATAACAAAGCCATTGTATCAGCTAAATCAACGCCTCGATCAGCCAGAACAAGAACAATCTCAGAAATACGCTCAAGAAAAGAACAGTTTTCTGTCAAATACTTGTCGCAAATTTTCTCCCAAGGCTTTGAAATAAAACTTACACCACATAGTGGGGATATGCCAATAAGAATCTTAGCTGTATTATGATGCTTATAATTTGGGCAGATTTGTGCTTGAGCTTCTAAATTACAAAGTCTACCCATGAAAATTTCAAAGCAGTCTATTATGCAGACAATGTTAGTCCCAAGATTTTTCATGAATGACATTGCATAGTGTTTACAACATCATCTGATGATAGACTATGACCTGACAAGCAGCATATCAACGACAAAAGCAAAAATGCGATACTAGGTAGATGCTGAAGTGGAATTGCGCACAGGCAAACTTGTCTCGTGATGGACTCGATGGCTGCGATTGAGCCATTGCTTTGACCAGGGGCCGCTTGCATAACGCGTTGGAAATTGCTGAATGTTACATAGAACATGAAAAATATTTCAATGCCCCGTTCGTTCGGCTGTAATGCACCTGCCCCTTTTGAGCTCTTTAAGCTGCTGTCGTGTAAACTGAACGTCATGAGCAACCGTTGCGTACTCAACCCGAATGGTCACGGACACAGCATCATCAAATTAACTTTCGCCTCAGGCCCCAGACGAAGGCGTTCATCCGCTCTGGATCCCTGATCTGGGATATCGAGCTCACGAGAAGTCGTGTTCGATCCTAGCAGACACTTTCTCCTGTATCGCTAAGGGCCTTACAACATTGGCTCACTGACGCTGTGACAGTAAGGTCTGTTTACCTGCTTATCAGGCTATAAATCTCTTTGACCGACACAGCTACTATCGGCTGCCATGGTCTTTATTAGTCCTCCAGTCAGATCATTTTACATCTTATACCAAACGACCTTCATCTGGCCAAGATAGATTCTCAAACACGTATTTTATAGTATATAATGAACAGCTTAACTATGAGACCCATTAATATTGAAATCATACTGCTATCGATATCATAAAGTTTTTTGCAGCCATTATGCTGACATCAAACATAAGACGGAACAGATCAGAAAGAACTTCGGAAGCATGAGTGCAAATGGTAACTAAATTCATTACAATCTAAATTTGTTCGACACATTCTTACTAGTTCACTGTTTAGATATTAAGCGTACGAAGCAAGGGTAATTACCCTCTATGATTACACAAAGAACTTTTGGCGAATTATATATGCTAAACCTTTATGATTTACAGTCAGGAAGAAGCTGCGTGGTCATCACAATCCTCCAACAGACGGGATAAGTGGGGAGATACTCAACCTACACGGTAGCTGAACAACATTATGCAGATGATCTAGCCACAGTTGGTAGCGCTGTCATTGAAGACATCGAGGTATTGAAACCTAATCTTAATAGTCAGATATTAAATGATACATCGGTACTTCATCGTTGTGCTTGTGCGCAACAACGTTAGCTGCTCGTTGAGTGGACAGTTCCGTGTGAGTGCATGCAAATCTGCAAGTATCTGCGCTTAAGTATACCGTTGACCGTGTAACACAAATAAGCAAACATTACTATACTGACAGGTATAATTGGTGTGTTAATTCTGTATCATGTAAATATTTAACATTCTTGGCGCTAAAATATGCTTACATGTTCAACAACCAATCATGTTTTTTGGTGAGCCCTGTTACAATTTACCCATTTTGGGTCACCTGTCGTAGAGGTTGGGGTTATCAGGTACCTAACCAGATAATAGGCAATGTAAAAAGTTCTCTTCTTGTGTGCTGTTGAAGAAATCCATGACATAATCATTGCTAATTTTATTCTCCTTAATAAGTTATATTACATTGTAGATAGCGCAATTAAATGATATGCTTACTTGAACCATGAAAAATGTTTAACAAAAACTGGCCAACTCTTTTGACAATTTTTTGTGTAGCAGCTGGCGATCCACTTGGCCACCATATTTGCAAATAGTCAGCTTTGTTATTATCCATAATTAATAAGGGTCACCTGTCGCAGAGGTTGGGATTTTGCATCTGTGTTCCGTCATCGCTGCCTAACACATTAGGGAATTCTGTATTACAACAAATGAAATATTTGATATTGCATTGATATTTTTAATAAAACTGTAAAAGGTTTGTTTAGAGTTAACGAACTAACCCCTGAAATGCTTTACGAAAGAACCATTGCTTGGTTGATGGAATCTTGGCTGCGTTTTAAGGCATTAGGATAACATCATCTAGAATTAGATGCAGTTGTGGCCACCTTTTGAGACGGTGGACACATTGATGAAAAAAATTCCTCTGTAGCTATAAGCACCTGGTCCATGGGTTAAACTGAAAAAAATTCGTTCAATTTCTCGGGTCAGTAGTGGCTCAGCATCATAACCAACCATAAGATAACCCCCCATCCATGTCTGAGCGGAAACCATGCCTTCAATTACTCGTCGTACAATACATCCATAAGATTGGTCCTATCTCTAAAAAACTCTTTCCGTACGCATGGCTCTTCTATATCCGTCCAGTCTTTGCAGACTGAGAGCCATGATGAGACTTTGTGATAAAACAAGTACATGATACCAAGTAGAATGAATGTGTGAATTTGTTTTTATCTCTATCACCTGATATCACAATACAGCTTTAATCTCGAATATTCTATTTCATAGCATAATCATCACAATTACCACCCCCTTTCCCAATCTCTATTTTCATTTATCGTAGAAGGCGGCTTCTAATTCAGGTCAATCTTATCTATTAGCCTTTCTTGGCACCATATAACACATGAGTGTCGGTGTGCCATTAAATCCTTTACTCACCTTACCTTACTCAACGGCTCATAGTATTCTGACACACTCAGCTTGCAATACAACAATTTTGCAAGTTTTGTTTGGTTGTAAAAAGTCTGCAGTGTTCGGCCGTTATTTTTTAAAGCAAGTTTTGTTTTGTGCTGCCCTCTGTAGGGTTACCTTATTTTAGTTTGCGGGGCGCTTATGGTGTGCTGCCCTCTGCATTCGCCGGTTACCTTATTTGGTTTAAAGCCGTTCGCTAGGGGCACTGCCGCTTTGTTTTGTGCTGCCCTCTGCGTTCGCCGGTTACCTTATTTGGTTTATAGCCGTTTGCTAGGGGCGCTGCCGCTCTGTTTTGTGCTGCCCTCTGCATTCGCCGGTTACCTTATTTGGTTTAAAGCCGTTTGCTAGGGGCGCTGCCGCTCTGTTTTGTGCTGCCCTCTGCATTCGCCGGTTACCTTATTAGGTTTAAAGCCGTTTGCTAGGGGCGCTGCCGCTCTGTTTTGTGCTGCCTTCTGCATTCGCCGGTCACCTTATTAGGTTTAAAAAGCCGTTGCTAGGGCGCTGCCTCGCTCTGTTTTGTGCTGCCTTCTGCATTCGCCGGTCACCTTATTTGGTTTAAAGCCGTTTGCTAGGGGCGCTGCCGCTCTGTTTTGTGCTGCCCTCTGCATTCGCCGGTTACCTTATTTGGTTCAAAGCCGTTCGCTAGCGGCGCTGCCGCTCTGTTTTGTGCTGCCCCTGCGTTTGCCGGTTACCTTATTTGGTTTATAGCCGTTTGCTAGGGGCGCTACCGCTCTGTTTTGTGTTGGAACGAAGTTCGTTGTCAAATTCGTCGTATAACTTTTCCCCAGAATGTTCGGAAAACACAGCTAACTACGATGTAAGTTATTTCAGTTCTTTTGCATTGTATTCATGTATAATATACCCATCTTTAAGCTTGTATGCATCACCTGGTGTTCAGAAATGTGTTTTCTTTGTATTAGTGCTTTATTTATCGCTCACTCATCGTATTCGGGTCAGCCGGTTGTTGTTTTCTTTCAAGTTATATAACACACTATGTATATTTCACTCTTACTGGAAATTCTTGTTTGCCTCTGCAGTCTTTTACCCTTTGGTCCACGAGAGCGGGAAATAAACAAGGTGTTATCACATCTACGAGTGTATTTCTATCGAATCGGGATCGGGTTCGCTAACTGTAATTCTACGGTGCTCCTGGGAAGACAATATAATGGTTTCATTGACCTTCTACGACTTATTTTGCAAGGATGGAGTGTTTATGATATACGCTCGGTGGTCATAATAGATAATCACTTTTAACGAATTAAGTTAAAAGCGGTAATAACCGAGTAAGAGTGAAATCGTACTCACACACTAATTTGTGCGTCAGTCTTGCAGCCGCTATAATTGGCAGCTTAAAAAAAGGTGAACATCGTTTTCGAAGATTTACGCTTCGGAGATTCGGATACATATTAGCAGAAAACGGTTCAGCACAATCTGTTGGTTACAGTTTGGTTGAATAAAAGAATGAATATTCTGTAAATATCAGTTGACGAAATGTCGATTGTGTTCTTATAATATCCATTTTTTGGATTTTTTTATCATTTAATGTTAAGGCTCGAAACCGCTAGTCTCTGTGCTAGATGTTTGTAAGTCATTTTTGAGCTGCGGCTTAGGCTTCGCGGATTGGGCTATCCGTTTAGGTGAGCGACCTGGGCTAGTAGATTTAGCCGCTTTGAGTGTAAGTAGACTAAAAAACAAAAGCTGTCAATATGCAAGCGGCCCCGGTTGTGGCATCTCGATAAGTGGCTCAACACAGCCGCTTAACCTCAATCGGACATATAAAGAAGACTTGCAATCAGTAGGCAGGCGACTAATGACGATGTTGAGGATAGCTATCTCATCACTCTACATATATTAATTGGCAAGTCATATAAGGTAAAACCTACATGTCTTATTTACACAGCTACCCCATTCGTATTATTATCTGGGGATATTCAAAGAACCAGTTATTTTAATTCTCGGTAAATGACATCTTTTAAAACAAAAATGTATATAATATACAGATCAATAGACCTCTGAAGCCTTAAAAACCCTGCATATTGTAATCCTTGACGCCACAAATAAGTATTCGTAACCAATCGTGTCATCTAGCGTCAATACAAATAACGATATGGGGTTAAGCATATTGTGTGAGGCCGTTAAAAAGTCAAAGAGCTTACTACGGATGCGAATCTCTTTAAGTTGACACCCAATATTTTGGCCGTCCACTTAATAAGCACGCATATTCATGGCAGAAAAAAGAAGAGCTAGTCTTTGTTCCCTGCACTATGCATAATAGTATTTATGCTTCTGAACATGCACCATGACCTTTTCTATTCATATTGGTTTGGTGATTATAAGATGATAAGAGTATTCAAGCAAGAGAGTTGCTTCCGGCTGTGGTAACAATAAAGAATCAATGAATATGAAAATAACATTTTCCACACATGGCCAAATTTTATAGCGTTTCCATTCCCGTTTATTACCAATAAGTCATCTAGTGTAATAGTTTACTAGTAATCCTTTCTAAGAAATGACGTTCATATTATATCATTTATATTGCAAAATATCCTATACGAAACACATTCACCAAAGTACAGAAACTGGGGTTTTATTGAGCCAAGCAATTTGTAAGTGTTGCCCACGAAGAAGATGATTTGAGATTTAGGAGCAATGGAAAGGACATTATTAGGAGATAAAGCTCCACGTCAATATATATATTTATATATATGAATATATATATATATATATATATATATATATATATATATATATATATGCAGATATATATATATACATATATATATATATATATATATATTTATATATTTATTATATATATATGTAAATATATATATATTTATATATATATATTTATATACATATCCATTTAGTTATATATATATATATATATATATATATATATATATATATATATATATATATATATATATATATATATATATATATATGTATACATATATAGATAAAGACCGACAGTGACACAGAAAGAGAGGAAAAAATAGCCACAGTCGCCCAGATGTCATTTTTTTTTATTGGTCAGTTGGAACCTCTTCAATTCAAAATTCAAGGACGAATTTAACGCATATATCATACAAAATCACTCGAATGACACATTATTCCTGACATTGCAGCTGCTGAAGTTTCGGAAAGATTTTGATAGCATTATTTTTGTTGCAGACCGCAATTGTTTAGCATTGCTCCATTGGGGTTTGATTACTTCAAGCATGATCGATGATATATGTCTGAAAGCGATACTTCAGTGAATAATCATACGTCATCTGACAAAGTTAGCGAAAATAAGTCGGTTCGAATAAAATCAACCTGATTTCTCACTATAGTTTAGCCAAAAATAAACAAAACTTAGAACAATTATCCGCTGGGTGCGGCCATGTTGGGGTGCATTTTGGTTACGTAGTTGGATCAGCTGCTGAGACTTAGCAATATGGTGCATTGCATTGCTTGTGGGTACAAGAACCATAGTACAGATTTGACGAGAAGAATTAGCTTCTTCAGGTTGCCTTAAGACGTCAAACTTCAGTCCCTGTAGTTAACAAAGAATCTTACACGAAGCGAAAATGTCTGCGTTTGTAGCGACCACTTTACCTTTTTTTTTTTTTTTGAATGTGATATGCAAGCCGCTTTGGGTTTCAAGAAAGTCAGAAGACAGTTACAAAAAAGTGCATTTCCCATAGTGTTTATATTTTTTAAGCAGTCATACAAAGGTATAATGTTGAGAAACATGCTAGCAGCCATGAACGATAACACCAAGATAATAACACCTAGCCTATTGTCAGTAGTTGTTTATGTTCCTTAATTGTATCATCACCATAAAGGCGAATTCTAGTTGGCTGCGCATATAAACTTTTATCAATATGATGATTTCAGAGATTAATGTATATAAAAGAAGGTTCTTAACCTTCAACATCTTCTCCATCATGCAATGCCTGACTAATAGAAGTCTCTTCATAATCTATAGCAAAGTAGTACTCCTAGTGGTAGCTTTGTAGCATAGTATATGTATATTTGTGGTTTTCATTTGTTTGATATGCTGTGGCAGTTCAACCTTATTTTGCTGTGAAAAGAGCTTATAATCGATATTTTTCATGCATTGAACCTAGTGTCTGTGTAAGTCCTAGCTTGTACATCTGATTAGTTTGTTTTGTCTTTACTTTATTAATAAAAAAATAAATATGAAACATATCTGTTGTAAAATTGAAGCATTATCCTCCGTTAAAGACCACAGGAGTTAACCTTGATGCTGCGTTTGATTCTGTATTTACTATCATTATTGTTATTTTCCAGGTGATCATCGCTTCAATGTTGTTTTCAACAAACGAATGCATGCCCGGGTAGTTCGGAAGCTGTATGCTGTCAAACCGAGCTGATGAACAGACTTGGTCTTCGAAGACTTGATTCTTCTGTGGTGTTTGGTATAGAGTTTCCTGTACCTGATCTCGCAAGCTATCCAGGATCTTTGCACAGAGCAAAGCCAACAAAGCAGGATGCTGTGGCAGATTTTAGTTGGATTCAAATAACTGTTTTGGACAAATCTTTCAGTCGCTGATCTGATCAAATGCATGTCTTATTGTATACTTGTAAGCACTGCACATGTACGTTATGTGCAGTTTAAACGGAATCAAACCATGTACTCAAACAATGCTTATCGATTTGTTACACCTTTTATTGAGAGTGTCTGTGGTGAATGATTCTATTTTGCGGGAGATAAAGTTGCACGAGTTTTCTAATACCACAAGAAGTTTGAAGAGCATTGCCGGGATCTGCGGTTTTTGTTCACTCATATCCCGCAGCTCGTGGTAACTTGCTATGTTTAGATTTGGGCCCCTTAATATATCGTTTCATGCAACAAGTGCAGTCCTCAGTACAGCTGAGTCTGGGTGATCACATAGGCATTCTAGGTCTGGCATTAACCGCTTTACTTCTGACGTTTTGTGGCTACACAGATTTTCTGGAATAGTGGGCAGTTTACAAAGCGTGCACAAGAGCACCACACCAGGTTATCACATCGCTAGCTCTCTGTTTCGACGTCGCTCCCGTCCCATGTGCTATCGTCGTCACTACCGGTTTCATTTGCAATTCTTTTCGTTTCTTGAGCCAATCGTTTTCTTTATTGGTTCGAATTGATAAGACTGGAGTTGTCTACTTTCAAACTGCGACATAATGTATAAAAATAGTCTGTGAGAAGTCAAATTCTTGCCGCTCGTACATGGCGCTGTTGGATCCACTGATGTCACACCTCCTAAATGGCGGCGACTGTCAAATCTATAGTTTTCGCATTCTTTAGAACCCAGAAATGTTCAATAAATGAGTTAAGTCTATAATATTGAAATCTCGTTCAGTTGGCTGAAGTGTCACTTTAACACACTCAATATTGTTTCGAGTCTAAAAACGTCGCATTTCCCCTAATCAGTGTTATATTTTAGTGACATCGCATTTCATTGCATTCAAATATGTCATGTGGAACATGAAAGTTCGGCAGGCGACTACATAAAGCCCTACCTATTTTTGGGTCAATCACAAAGTATATAACGGAGGCCGAAAGTAATGTTCGTTTCGGTTACCTTCATTCAAATAATTGCGCCAATGCGTAGGCAGAATTTTTGGAACGCGTCACGTGGCATGTGCTACTCAGTGGCTGTATCAGTATGTGGATCGGGTTGCTAAGTTATGGTTCTGTTTGACTTCATTCGTTTGTTTCCTCTTGTGTCTGTTGATTGTCCCGGATACAATTTTTACGTCTGTTTTAGTTCAAATAATGTATATGATATACTAATACCACAATACAAACGCCTCCAATTTGCAGAAGCGTTCATGTAACCTTAAACAACGCGCTATGTCAACGCATGATAATCATATAGATCGTTACGCATTATTATTGGTATTTAAACTATATGGGACGAAACAAAACCTGTAATATATCACAAATTGTGAAAAACGAACGCTACACGACGATTATACAAAAACAATCTGGTAAATATAACCAGACGCGAAATATATATTTAATAATGTCGGGACGTTTGCTTATGTTAGTTAATAATGTCATAGACTTCACATAAAGTACACAACTTAATATAAGTGAGAGTCGGTGTTCTTAATCGATGGCATTTGTATAAATAAGACTATATAGCTTACTTATGTGGCCAGCATTGTGTAAATCCGCTTATTACGCTTCGTTTTCCACGCACCATAATTGTGGCACTGAATGCTGTTGGTAGGTTACATAGCTATATTTAACTTCCAGACAATGACAGAGGGGTAGTAGATTATTCATATAAACTTGATAAATTAGTTAATTATTGACCGACATGAAAAAGCGATTTAAATACCAAAGATATCCTGTGTATTTTATTTGGTTTGTTCCTTTGCAAGTCGATTCGCTAATGATATGTTGAAGTGCTTTGGATTATCTTACTTGGGGGAGAGGGCATAGGATTTGCGCCGTGATTGCTGTTATATGTGGGCGATAATTTCTGCATTTGAGTGCACGAACAATAAATTCAACGACAACGAATGCAGATTATTGATTATCTTCCGACTGCTGGAATGTATCGCATTGTCGACATCAGAAATTTTGGATTCTGCCAACATAACATTTTGACGCTTCCGGTAAACACACATCGTTGATTTGTCACTTTCGGCATCCAATTCAGCAGTAAATTTCTCTAGGAAGACGGCCATATTAACCATCCATGGTCTCATCAGGCGGAGCAGGTCGGTGACGACTAACCTTGGTAGTTTTTCACATAGCGCCAAATTAAATGATACGTTGACGTATATATTGCACTCGATTGCGATTCATTACATATTTAATTGAATGGTGTATATTCAATAAGAGAGATATGCATAAATCAGGCGCCCTTGAGAGGCTTATCTAGAAATGTAAGCAACACAAAAGGATTGCAATTTTGGAAAAATTATTTATGGGGGTAAGCAACGGGTCGGGGCGATTCGATTCATCAAGATATCTGCGAAATGAGATGTCCTTAATGCCAGATTTTTTGCCCTTCTAATATGATTTAGCAGTATAACAATAGACGTGCTGTCAATCTAGTTCGTTATATTTGAAGATATTCCGCTGCATGGTTCATGCAATGTCGAGGAGGTATTGCGGGACTTGTCACAACACATGCATTGGGGTGTTTATTATAACGTCTGTATCGAAACCACTTTGACCGTGCACATTTCTGGTGGATAAAGAGCCACGGTCTTTGACCGCCCCTCGATACGTGACCGTATGTGTTGCATTTCTTCTCAAAGAGGGAGCAGATGTGCTGCTTGTCGTTGTATCCTGGGGAAAATGCTCGCCTTAAATCTTCCTTGAATAAGAAAGGATGTAAGTCAGAAGGATCCCCAAACATTCGACCTGATAAAGATCCTTTGTGTTACTCAGGGCATAGGTGACCTTAAGCTAGCATTTATATTACATCAGTTTACTCAGGACGTTACAGTGTTGCACTTCTTCTCAAAGAGGGAGCAGATGTGCTGCTTGTCGCAAAAAGAGAAAATACGGAGGCTTGTGGCCAGCCCCGCCTATGCTCGACAAAAAGTGTTTGACGATGATCTGGCTGCCCTACATATGCACAAGACCCGTTTAGTCTTAAACCGTCCGGTGTATGTGGGCATGTGCATTTTAGATCTTTCAAAGCACTTGATGTATGACTTTTACTATAATACCATGAAGCCCAGATACGACAACAACCTTGGTCTGCTATACACAGACACGGACTCGCTGCTTCTCGAGATCCGTACATCTGACGTGTATGCTGATATGAGGTAGGATTGGCATCTCTTTGACACTAGTAACTTTGACCCTTCTCATGCCCTGCACAGTGACAAAAACAAAAAGGTTCTGGGTAAGATAAAGGATGAGTGCGCTGGCGTGCCCATCAAGGAGTACGTTGGTTTGCGCCCTAAGAATTACATGGAGTCTCTCTTCACAAAGAAACAGGTCCGCCATGGGATGAACATGCTTCGTAGTGAGGGTCATAAGCTCTATAGGTTGCACGTCAACAAGATGTCTCTCTCCACTTTTGACTCAAAGCGGTGGATAGCTGCGAACGGCGTAGATACCCTATCATATGGGCACACTAGTTTACCAACAAACTTAGCCCCTCGGCTCCGTTTGGGGGTCGGGTCCGAGGCGCCCTTAGGGTTTACAAATATCTTGCATAAACCGGTTAAGTACGATATTGGCGACGCTCCGTCCTTCATTAGTAATAGCGCAGCGAGCAAAAATCTTGTATAAGCTGCCAAGGGCTGTAGTAGTCACATGGGCGAGGTTGTGTCCCAGAACCGGTACCATGTATACTACTAATCAATATATCATGGAGATTTGTGCAATATTGTATATTGGTATGGATGCTCCACTTTTCTGGTGGTCTACCGACTTCTTTAACAGTTTGCGTACGCACAGATATGTATTTGGCATCGCAATTTTCATCCATATAATTACAATTAAACTCTGCTTGCAGATGCACCATATTCCATTAGAGCTCAATGAAAAATGATTCACAACTATACTTGTTGGACGTCATATGATGCGAACAATGCCAAGTTCCAGCTCTCATATACCCACAAATTTGTAGTAGCAGCGTTCATGCGAACAACGACCGTTGTTTAATTTATACAGGATGTATGTATTTTAGATAGCTGAAGCTGCAGTTCTTTACTCGGTGTATCTAGCTTATCCAGAGTAATATTATTCTTTCCTGACTGATGATACGAAGACTAACTATGGTAGTGCATTACTATCATTCACTTGCATGCCATGATCCAACAAAATGAGAACGAATTCAAATTTCCACAGATTATATTTATTCCATTAGTGATCCCATTATGACCATTATAACGTTAAATTGAATTTTAAAAATATTTCTTCTTAAAAGGGGTTCTGTATAAACGTTGTACGAGGATTAGTTAATATACTTCAAGGCACGTTTTTGTAGTATTGGTGTACGCTTTATTACATCTACCAGCATTTCCCCAAGCAATAATACCATATTATAAATGTGAATGGATAATGTCGTAATGCTGACATAAGTAAGAAGTAATTTACTTGTTTAAGCATAACAAGGCCATGATATATCATATACCATATGTCAGCATTAGTTATTCAACAGATTGATCAACTACGAAATGTCTGCCATTCAATAGTTTGATTTAATAAACGTTAATTCTAAACTGTATTATTAAACTAAGTTAACTGATGAGGTTCTTTGTATTAGACACGTATGACATAAACATTTATTAAGCATATTTTGTTAGCATTATTGCCCTTTTAAAAAGGTGCATGAATTATATGTCTGTCAAAAGCAAACGTGCGTAACCCCGCCCTTCTCTGTTAAGTGCTAGAAGTAAGAGCTTCGAGTGAACGTATATTTTAATTATCTTAGGCGATTGTATTAAGCAGGCGAAATTGGCGCATGCAGTATCCACTGATGCGCACTATGTAATTAAACAATGCGTTATGAAGCCATGTGAAATACAGCTTCTATAGCAAGCAGTAACTTACGGCCGTGGTCGGCACATTACACGCACTGTCGAACTTCATTGATTCAGACACAACAAATCACCGCACCACTAAAGCTATCGAGGAAAGTAAAAGACATGGAAGTGCAGAGGTATTATTGGATTCGAACTGGCATAATGACTTGTTAGAAAGAGTCGATAGATAGCAATACTCTGGCACTTTTCGCGGACGCCGGAATAAATGCGATCAAAATTTTACCGTATCGCAAATGGGAACGTCCGACGTCTCAGAAGTCGCACTCACTCTCCCGTCACTTACGGACTCACTCGCGCACAGACCCTTTGTATGACCCCATTTAATGGCGTTTATGTGGGACTGGCTTAGGTTGTCGGTACGCACACCACGTCAGCAATATCATTCGCTTGACACCTCAGCAGTTTACTGAGTTCGACTCATCTCCAGCTCTCTAGGGTTGTCAATTACAAGAGTGCAAATTTCTTTGCAATGTAATTAGACGCTCTACTAAATTTCTAAGTAATTTATATTCATCCTGCAATGCCCACACCACTTTATGACCGAGAACTGTCCGAAGCATCAATGGGTGAATAAAGAACACCCGAAGCGATATCCATCACGCGCTGCCATTTGTTTTGGTGTTATTCAGGATCGTTCGCTCATTTACAGTTCTAATGTTACAATATGTACCGGAAGCCTCAGTGGGCCACCCTTTTTCCAACTAATCTTGATTTAACTGTTCATATGCGGGCGATTCGTGTAGTTGACAATAAGTGACAAACGATTTGTGATGTAAATGAGGCTTCAGCGGTATATGCGAACTGACATAGTCGCTGTTAGCAATGTATGTCAATAGTTCGAATTACGATTCTTCATAATCGCGATTCTTCCCAGAGCAATCATTTTCATATCGTCGATTGTATGATATTAATCATATATTCTGGTTATTGGTTATCGCTGGTATTTTCAAACGACGAAGAGCGACAAACCGACTTACCGACCAGTCCGCCAGGCTGTTATTGCGAATTCACAAACCCAATAGATCAATGTGCATGACCGATGGCAATTCTATGAGACAGATGATGCCTCTTGATTCCTCGGCCAGCCTTATGTCAATCAGGCTGCCCTTTACCTACATTTCACTGATATTGTGCATAAACGATAGAAGATTGCCGGATATAATCATAACCGGAAATCTCCTACCGTTGGTTGTTGTTGAGCTTTATAGCCACCTTGAGCTTTTAGTAAATTATGATTGGTTATTAAAGACTGGATTATGTGTATAAATCAGATAAATATGATGGTTGTTTACCAAACTGGTTCAATCGGGCATAGAGAAGCAATTTTGTTCGCCAATGATAGGCTAAACTGTTCATTATTATGCTTTTCGGCTGGGATGACATCAATTATGGCTCATGGATGCTGTCATATGTAGAAGATCGCAACGTGAAGTCAAATTGTCCCAGAATTAAATAGCAAATAATCAAAAGCGACGCCAACGATAATCATATGAATCAATTATCGGTTTTATATTGTCGTCTCATCGTTTGCTTTATCGTGTTATTGTTGCATCTTTATATGGATTACCTAGAAATGATTATCCACTAAGAGCGTCATTACCGACATAAAGGTCCGATGTGAAGAAGTTCATGATAACCACAATGGTCTAATCAGTTGGGAATGATTTCACTAGGTGCTTATCATGTAGCGCCGCATGTACTGGTTCGCTGACATATAAGTTGCAAACATGCAATATAACACATGGACTGAATGGGTAATTTTGAGAGAAATGTATATCTTTGCAGGTAAAAAAGTATGATCGACCCGCTGGGCTTATAGCGACTCGTAATGGGTGACATTGATTAAGCACATCATGAGTAGCAGACTACATAACACGGTGCAACTAGTTGTAGAAATATATTTAAAGGCCACTGAGAACATATACATATGCATATATATATATATATATATATATATATATATATATATATATATATATATATATATATATATATATATATATATATATATATATATATATATATATATATATATATAAATGCATATATATATTTGCATATATATACATATATATATATGTAACATATATATATATACATATATATATATATATATATATATATATATATATATATATATATAAATATATATAAATTTATACATGCACTGTATCGTTAGTTTTTTAATGAAAATAATATCTAGAAGCAGCCATCATTTGGCCATGACCTATTGCATGTTCGTATTTCTACTTTTTGCAGTGTTCTGGATTCATCTATCGCGTCAAACTTACCCGTTTTGACTTACCACTCGCCATGCTGCCGACATACGTTGATTTTATCAATGCATCTGTATTCGCGAGCTTGAAGTCGGTCAGCGTCTATGATCATTGTTCTGACGATTTATCTGGAATATATTTTATACATCATTTATATTTGAACTGCCTTCTGTGTATAAATGACAAATTACGGATGTGTTAGTGCGTATGAAACCATCTTTACACATCACGCCTAGTGTTATGTACAAATACGACTTCATTCTATTTGTGGATGACAAGTAGTTGATTGGTGATGCAAAATACTGTGGATTCACTTCACGTATGTGTATGAACAATATGACTGAACGAGAAGCATGAAGTTTGTTATTCACTATTCATGGAACACGCATTTCTAAGACTGCCAAATATTTACCGATTTGAGTCTGTGAACGACATCGTTTGAATATAGTAGGTTATTGCGATATAATCCATCGATTTGGTAGATGTATTATACGAGTATTCTATCTGCATAAACCGCAATATATTAAGAACCCTCTAATGGGAGCAAAAAGACGATGAAATATTAACTAGGCATATATAGCTAAAGCAAAATAACCTTTCACAATGTGGTTAGTAAAACAAGGCGTTAAGTAAGTGCCTCTTTCTCGTGCTCTCTAGTGTGTGATCAGGAGAGAAATGTTATGGTCTTTATAACCCCTTGGACTATATATTTTGCAGTCATGTCAACCTTTACGGAACTAAATCGTACTAATTAGGTGGCAGACTAATTTACACCACTCTGCAAATGTGATGGTACGGAATCTGTTATTTATTAAATGGATAATGTCGCTGAGCTAGCTAGCCGAGCCATTTCGAACGTGTTTTGGAGGAATGTAACTCACTGCTTGGGTCATATTTGATCTTTCATAGCTCCATTTACGGCACAGTTATGTAGTATCGGCTCAGGGTTAGCTCGGTTCGGGATCTTGTAAGTTAACAAACTTTAGCGCCTGCACGGTTATTCTTTATTTGATCTTTTAGCCTGCCATGTGCTTTATTGCAGCTCTAACTATATTTTCGGCGACTTCACTCAACGTTTCGCGACCTTGTATTTTAGCTAGCTTCAATGACTTCAGCGGCCGTTCGGATCCTAAAGTACAATATTGACGACGCAAAGAACATTCGGTGTATTTTGCAGTATAGATATCGCCTAAATAATATAAGAGCAGATAACTTGACTGTACGATGCATGTGTCAACGTGCATGGCGTGATGCGACAAAGATGGATACATTGTCCTTCACAATGCTTGTTGTGCATTTAAACGTTTTTAGTGTCTAATAAAGCAACTTTGAATTTCCATGTGGATTTAATATCTCTGATGTTGCGTGATTGTGGCAGGCTTAATCATCAACTCGTATTTTTCATCTCCCCAGTATTTCCGTCTCGTCAGCATGGCATTCGTGCTTTAATTAAATATCACACACTTGACACCTCGGCAAGGTATTGTTACACCGTACTATTTCCAGAGTAGCCGGTTAAGTGCTGTCATGGAAGACCCAAAGAAGATAATCATGCAAACGGAGCCTGCGTCTAGCAAATGCCGCTACTTTCCAGTCGATTAGTTGTTCTGCAATACTCATTAATGAGTGTTAACGAAACACATTCATTCTGCTCTTATCAGATATCGTTTGCTTAAGAATTCAACATTTGGTATCGATTATAGTATGCAATAAAGCCCCTAGTGACCGCGTCGCGCGACTATCGCATGTTACTCGGAGGATCACAAACATATGAGCCCTCTCATGGTCAATGAGGCAAAATGCCAATCGCCTTTAATACAAGCAAAAACAAGGATATAACCACACATCTGTCTCACCAAAGAAGAAGATTTTAAACATTACGTTGTATTCCAGTGTTCCAGATTTCTTCAGTGTCCTGTTATTGTCTTATGAGAGATTTATTATTCGAAGTGGAAACGGCTTGGTTGCATGCCTCATTATAATGCACGTGCGCCTGTCGATTCTGCAGTTGTTCAGCTATCTAAGTATTGGAACGATAATGGTAACTGTGCCCCTCACCTATTTTGCTTCAGTTCAACTGTTTGTGAAAATCATTAATCTGATGACTCGTCAGGTATGTTAGATATCCAAAATTCCTTTATCGGCATAGGTAGCCTTGAATACATTTTAGTCGTTTTTAATTGTTCCATAGCGTTATGAGAGCCATCGATGGTTTGCCAGATTATGAGTGGAGATCGTTACGATTTAAAAACAATTATGATACATTTTGAGGGTATTTGTCGGCCGTTAACAGGGTTTTCATGTGTATAAGAGTGGGTAAGCGATTACTTACCTAATTTAAAGCCAATACACTATCATAGTTTTAGAGGAAAATGCAGTGTTGTTCTATTATGATGCCACACAGCGTTGTGATAGTGTGATAGTGTGCGACTTCACCATGTCTGTGACACTATGTGGACCGTTAAAATAAATCTTCAAAGCTGGCGCAGATTTATGGACTTGAGGCGCATGCCCGATTAGGTTCAACATGGCTGCTTGAAAAAAACAATTGTGGTGATTGGTTGCTCCACACAGACAAATTGTTAACAGGGCAGGCATTGAGACATGACATACCGATGCTTTAATCCCAATTGACCGCAATACAGCACGCAATACCCTGACTGACAACATTAGCTTTTTGGTTCGGCGGTAGGGTTTCAGTATGAGAATCACTTCGCTTCGTCATTTTGGTTCACTTTTTAAATTGGTCACAAATGCATCTGGAACATCACGTTACTGCGACACATACTTTGCATCCATTTGCTCATCGATTAATTGATAATTTCGCGTCATTATTTTTCCAGGCACACCATCTGTATTATGCTTGATATGGCATGCTATTCGAAATGATATAAGAGTTCTGATGTACAATTGATAAGCACATGAATTGCCATACGGTTTCGAGGTCAAATCAAGCGGTTGTTATTCCGCTAGAACACTAGGTAACTGATGTGCCACGAAATTTTCTGCCATTGTGTTATGTTCCTGAAACTGTGGCAACCAAATCTTAATGAATAAATCAAACGCATAATTGAGCGGGCGTAAATGTGCATGCGTGATATTTGACGGCAAAAGCTGGGTATATATAGCGTAACATACCCTTAACAAAAAAAAGCTTAAGATTAGCGATAAACAATATGACAGTAAGGGTGCAAAGAGCATTGAAAAATTTGAAATGTCATATGGCTGATTTTTATTGTAATATGTACTTGTTACATTTAATGTAGCTACCGGCTCTCATATATTGCACACGATTAAGGAGTGTCCCTTATAATTATCTTTGCTATTGAAGAGAGCTTTAGAGGCGTTGTGAATCGGTCTTATTTGTGATGCAGTCAATTGGCCATAATCCCGCTTGTGCCCATATCTATGGCGATGCGTTAGATGGGCTTAGAGTATCTTGAAGAAGACAGCCAAGGTCGCGGTGATGATCTAAGAATGCAGAGTGGTATGATGTAATAGCACTTATTCAATTTGCTGATATGTGTAATGTAACTCCGATTGCAACTCCTATGCAGTTATCGAATTACCCACTTAAACACTGTAAACATACGGTTATGCCAGAAATCCTTGCGAAATGTTATTCTATAATGTACAATTTGTACATATAAGGCAATGCTTCCATACAAGAGCTGCCGTAATCATTCAAAGCGTTTTAAGCATGCATCTAATTTTCCATCAGCAATGAAAAACTATCCGCAAGTGCCAAAAGGCATTCTACCTCTTGCACCATCTTGCCATAATACTTAAATTCCATCCGTTGTTTGTAATCCTGTTCACCGTTTATTTGCAACCGTAATGTGAATATGTGTTGTTATGCAAACATTGTGATATATTATGTTACCATTCAGGCGCTTAGCAGCTTTTTGGGATTTATTGGTCTATGTATGATAAGCAATGCAATGAATCCTTACTGTCACCTATTTGCTTTGTGTGTAACCTAATGTTTTATATACGGACATTGACGCTAGCAATTAACTTATATGCTCCCCTCATGATGTAAATCAAATGTTCATCTATGTTACGCCGTTAGGCAGTAATCCCGTTGTAGACATTCTAGCATTCAGCGTTGACATCTGCAACTCAGGAAAAAACATTAAATTGGTTACTGAAACCCAAGGACACTTAATGAGAGTGGATTTTGCCATTTACCGAGGTATAAAGTAGATTTCGGACCTGTTTCTAACGTGTCTTACATCTAGACGATAAGTTTGAGTTTTAAAGAAATGTTCATGCTATAGATCGAGCAGAAGATCAAGAAATGCCCGAACATTGCTCTCAAAGCAGGTTTGTCATCAATTTTTGTCGCTAATATGTTGGCTCAATATACTTAATAGGAAAAACGTGAACGAGAGCAAAAAGTACACTTCAGCAACGTTCTGTTACAGTAAAGGCTGATTTCAGGAACAAATTAATGAACAGTACTAGAAGCTAACATGATGTTTTTGTCTTAAAGAACTATGGATGTCACATTTGCAAATAATTATTTTACCCAAGGTATTTGCATTCGGTTGATGACAAAACATTGCTTAATCGTTGTAACATACCATGGAGCGTTTTTGTGTTCGTACAATAGATCACAGGTAGTTTTGTGCAATATTATTTACGCGGTAGTTTTATGATAAGCGTTCATTTATTGTTTTAATGATATTACATTGTAATCTATTTGGTACACTTAATTAGCTGTTGATTCTGTATACTGCCATAGAGTATATTAACCACTAAATGACATTTAAATACCTTATGAACAGAGCAGCTCTTGAATTGAAGTGGAAATTTTAAACCTGAACACAAATAATAATGAGCAATCACGACGTTCCCATAAGACAACCGTTATATATTAAAACTAGCCGAATATTTTTCCGCATGGAAATTGCATGCTAAGATATCCATCTGATCGGGGAATTCAATGGCGACAGATGGTAAAATCGTGTGATTGAATGGCGGTCGGTACATTTCCTTATCTCTTTTAGGATAGTTGGATTTGATTTTTTGATTTACAAATAAATCAGCCATTGCTTTTATATAGTGCAGCGGTATTAGACATATTATCCTTCTCATGTATCAAGATTTTACATATTAATACCCAGATAATGTGATGCATCATTGCATAGGCGATTACCTGCGCAGAAGTGTAAAACTGCGGACAATGGAATTTATCACATTGAATTATCAGCTCCCTAAACCTACTGGTTATGTAACTTACACAAGAGGGAGACAACTGACTGACGGTTAGTCAATAATACAATATTGTATTGCATATTGTGGTGCCAGGAGAAGCTTATGGCTAAGAAGTAAAATCAAAGTATTCCTGATGTTACCTTATAAAATGGTAGTGCAAAGAGAGCAAAGTTTTCATGATCTACGACAAACATGCCTTCTGTTGCATTGAACAGCTCTGTGATGCCCCGGTATTGTTCTATGTACCTCAGTATATTGTCGCAATTTCCGTAAAGTCAAGCTCATTTAAATGTATTTGGTTAGTTTAAATATGTTGTTGGTCTAACTTAGAAAATCGGCCATCGGTTACAAGTAGGTAACACAAATAACAGACATCGCTTAATTTGGCAAGCTGGTGCAAAACCTTTACATCATGAATTGAATAAAACAATCGTTCTGTTTATTTTTAAATATGCAGTCACACATAGATTTTCTAGTGTTCTGCTTAAGCAGACCGTGGGAATAATTCGTACTAATGTTTCAACGTTCCATCCTTTTGTTAGATATTTATTGTTCTGTAAAGTTCAGGCTATATAAAACCTCAAATCTCTTTTTAACAAAATGTGGCTCATAAATTATATAAATTACTACACTTAAACGAGCTCAATTCGCGTCACTGGGGGTTGATTTACTTTCTTTATACAAAGACCATTTTCTTGAAGCTCAGATGTTTGTTCTTACATAATAGTTTTACATAATGATTCAGGACATTAAGTCTCCCGTAAATATTTCAGACAATGCTTATTAACGTATCCGGAAACTTTAGTTATGATATAAATAGCTTTCAAGCTTTGCTAAGCAGCCATACGTTCATGCAATGAGCCAAATTACTAGTAATCGTTGACCAGTATTCGACTAAGCGTTTGTCTCGTAGGTCTCCAAATCGGGCAAATTAAATGAAAACAAGTGTGCTCAATAACAACGCGAGAATTGACACCGATGATTTGATTAAGTAAACGGCAGTGACATTTGACCGTATTAGTCGTTCTGACTATCTCCTGGTCTCTAACCGTATCTGACTGATACGTTATCGCTTTGTGTTCTATATATAGCACCCAGGTATGTCTACCTCTTTGTTAAAGTAATGGGTTGATAGAGTCGGTTGCTTGGCAAATTGTAAGATATATTGACTTCTGGGCTAATCGGAGGTCAGATTTGCGAAATGTTATTGACGTGCTCTTTAGGAAAATTTAGATATATTGCTACAAGAAATAATATGGTCGCCCTAAATGCTACCCGTTTCACCCAAAGCTTACAATTCGCGACCAATATGTTCGTTGACAGGATAAGGGACGTTGTAGGTAAAACAATGGCCATCCTCTTAGCCTACAGCTGCACATACCATGGTGACCAGTGTGAGCACTGGCTTATAGGGGATGAAATTATCCGCGCGGAACCTAGGATACCATGAAATCCAGTTTGTTGAATGTGTTCCGAGAGAAAGAATCATTGAATAGTTGTAACATCTTTTTTTTAGATAAATTTGGTGGCGAGCGAAAGCGTCTGACAAAATAAAAGATTTTGCATTCACCACTTAATTGCCAATATGTGCTAAAGCTGTATTTGTCACTTAACATTATCCCATCCATTACTAGGTGTTATTGGAAAGGTAATAGGAACTTTTTTGATATCGCAGCTTGAATGGTGGCCAGAGCAAATTACATGCTAGCAAGCAGCATTTCAGGCAGGCCAGGGTAAAAAGTGTATTAATCAGGCGTTGCCATATGAAAAACATAGCCAGAAGATTGCTGTAAGCATGTAATTACACACAGACACTAAGACATATACACATACATATATACTTATATATGTATATATATATATATATATATATATATATATATATATGTATATATATAAATATTTATATATATATATATTCATATATAAATACATATACATATAATTATATATATATATAATATATATATATATATATATATATATATATGTAGGTGTGTGTTTATATATATATACATATATCAATATGTATATATATATATACTCAGCTATATATACGTTTATATTATATATATATATATATATATATATATATATATATATATATATATATTATATTATATATATATATATATATATATATATATATATATATATATATACTTTGGGGGGTCGACAGCGGAAGGCCAATTGTGGGCTGGGTGAAGGAGATAATGATAAAGACCAAACGGGAATATTAAAGAATTTCGAGATGAGTTGTCAGGAATCAGGACAAGTTGTCGGTAGAACGCATGGCGGAAGCTTTAACAATCGAAAGAAGCCGTGATTTCTGGTCTGAGGTTAAGAAAAGAAGTTGCAAGTCACGTGTTGTGCCAGCAGTTGTAGATAATGTGAGAGGTGAGACTGGTATTCGTGGATTGTTCTCTACCAAATACAAAGAATTGTGTAATAGTGTGTCATATAATGTTGATGATTAAGTTGAACGACTAAGTTGAGCAAAGATGTAATTCAGGAAAATGCAAATCTGATCATTATATTTCAGTCAGTGATGTCACGGCAGCCGTGGAGAAAATTAAAGCCCATAAGGCTGACATTAATGAAAATGTAAATTCGGACCTTATTATAAATGGCACTCATGAATTATTCACACATTTATCTTTGTTGTTCAATTCAATGATTGTTCATTCATTCACTCCAGTTGAATGACAAGGTCGGTGATTGTTCCCGTTACTGAAAAACAAAAAGAAATCGGCAAGCGACAGCATTAACTATTGATCGATAGCGCTGAGTAGTGTTGTAGGCAAGGTTTTAGATAACATTATTTTTTCAAAGTATTCGAATGTTTTAAGCACCAGTCACCTCCAGTTTGGATTTAAACCAGACCATTCCACTTCTCAGTGTACCTATGTAGTTCAAGAAGTTATAGATTTTTATGTCAATCAAAAATCGTCGTGTTATGTTGTGATGCTAGACGCATCGAAGGCGTTTGATAGGGTTAATTATGCTAAATTGTTTCAATTATTGATACGTAGAGGTTTGTGTCCTACTATTGTAAAGTTGCTCCTTTATATGTATTTCAACCAATCGTTGTTAGTTAAATGGGGCTCTAATGTGTCTGAGGCATTCTTTTCTGTATTTATGTACAAGCTTCTATGGCAGTCTTTTATGGAAACTGGATTTAAAATCACTTGAAAAAATATGTGTTGCTTGTGTGTAAGGAGAGTGCTTAAGCTTAATAGAAGAACAAGGTCTCGTTTTTTACCGCTGCTTGTAGGCAGACCAGATATACGCACTCAGCTATTGTTACGTTTTGTTAATTTTTGGGTTAAATGCACCGTTAGTAATAACCCAAAAGTTCGACTTGCTACTATGCTCACTAATGTAAGCTCATCTGTCGTATCGAATAATGTAAGATCATGTCTGTTATTACTAAATTTAGACTACCAACGACTAAGTTTAATTAATGAAGGTAACCTTAACAATGTAAGTGAATTGTTTTTAAATATTAACGAAGTATCAGCAGAAGACAGGGCGACAACATGCGCTTTGCAAGAACTGTGTCAGCAGCGTGAAGGCAGTTTGTTAACTTCTCCAACACTGCAA
Source organism: Urechis unicinctus (assembly GCA_034190875.2). Taxonomy (NCBI): domain Eukaryota; kingdom Metazoa; phylum Annelida; class Polychaeta; order Xenopneusta; family Urechidae; genus Urechis; species Urechis unicinctus. Next base: position 11,122,891 of record CM067353.1, read on the forward strand.
GAAGCCGATGAGCTTCTTGAGTTTCTATGTACAAACTAATTGGTACTCTTGTATTTTTTTGGTATGTTTTTTTACAGTGCTATATTAATATATCTTTTTGTAAGCCTCGATTTGCAAATAATATATATATATATATATATATATATATATAGATATATATATAGAGATATACACATATATATATATATATATATATATATATATATATATATATCTATATATATATATATATATATATATATATATAAGATAGAGCATGTAAAATATATATATATATATATATATATATATCTATATATATATATATATATATATATATATATATATATATGTATATATATATATATCTATATATATATATATATATATTTATATATAGTATATATATATATAATATAATATATATATATATAAATATATTTATTGTTGTTGTTTGTTTAATATTGCCAAAGATCAGACAAGTGGGAGTAAAGACAAAAAGAGAGAGAGAGATGATATATATATATCTATAGGGAGGATCTACTAGGTTATATATCTAGCGCAAAAAAATCTCATCTTAATATTTCATGAACTAACCTCTTACTACACTAATGTGCCTATTCATCTATTATATAAACTGTTTTTGTGTTATATATGTATGCAAATCTGCAATATATCTTTCATATATGTATTTCGAAAAGATGTTACACTACTTTGATAAGTTGATATAAAAATCTGGTCGATAATGTTTGGTTTTATTTTTGGTTTTACCTGTCCTCACTCCATTTTGCTATTAATTGTTATTGTATACAGAATCGATGTCATCTCCAATACATGCACCGTTCTGGGACAATGGGAAGAAAGCCACCACTGGCTTCATTGAGCCCATCTCTCGAAGAAATCTGATTGATAAAATAATATGGAACTCTTTATTTAATGGGTTTTTCATGTACAATGTCAAGAGTAAAAATAAACTTCTTCTTTCTCTTCTGTATATATATGCATATATATGAAAACATATATATATATATATATATATATAATATATATATATATATATATATATATTTATATATATGTATATATATATATATATATATATATATATATATATATATATATATATATATATATATATATATATATATATATATAGAAACATATACATATATATATATATATCATAAGGTATCATTTTGATGCAATTATTATTGATGTTTGACTGTATGTTACGCCCGTAAAACGGGTGGTGGTCAAATATATCATGACTAAGTTTGGCTTGTTATGGCGAAAAAGTACTAGCACATGCTGGTATAATCTGAATCAAACAAAGACAGGGCGCGTTTGCTACGTTTCTTATTTTTGTAATTTTTTGTTTATGCTGTGAACCATGTGAATCAGTGATCAGGACCTGTGATGTTGTATGCCAGCAGTAATTTCAATTGAGTATATTCAAGCTCAACTAAACCGACCGGCATCGCCCTGCAACTTGAAGTGTCAACGCCAGTGCATCACTATACATCTTAGCGGTTTACCACATACCTTGAAAAAGAACAATATGGAACCTTATAATTATCGATATGACTTGTATAGTTATTCCCGTGCTTTGATGCCGTTTATCTTTTGTATCTAATCAAATATATAGCATCGATATATTGCAAATTCAAATGTTGGCGTTAGGACTGGTTTAAAAAGCACTAGTAATCTGTTTTATATATTTATTCTGATCAATCGGAACTTCCACATGTTTTTGGTAACTGCTATGGACACTTCGTTAAATATACCTCTGCAAAACATAATATATATATATATATATATATATATATATATATATATATATATATATATATATATAGATATATAGATATATATATATATACATATATATATATATATACAAATATATATATATATACATATATATATATATATATATATATATACATATATATACGTATATATATACATATATATATATATACATATATATACACACATATATGTACACACATATATATATTTATATATATAAATATATATATATATATATGTGTGTATATATATATATATATATATATATTTATATATATATATATATATCTATATATATATATATATATATATATATATATATATATATATATATATATATATACATATATATATATACATGAAAATATAAATTTACCATTTTGCATCATTTAGTGTACCTCAGCAACAATTATTTTTTCAATTGGAAATACTACATGCTGCTCGACGCTTGAACTACAGTCATAGCCTAAACACATCAGAAGGCATGTTGCCTGACATTTGTCTTGAACTTGAATGCACCAAGAACAAAAAACTATATTTTTCTCCATCCGTGTTGCGAGGAAACATTCTTCTTCAACAATGACCGACTTCATCACGCTCGACAAATCCCAGCACGTGTAGTTGATGAAATTTACACTAGCATGTCGCTTGCGGTTAGTGGGTTCGTTTGCTGGTTGGATGGAGAAATATTTTTTTATCTGGCCGTTTGGACTCACAAGATGAATAAACAAAAGGCTCTGTCCAACGGATAAAATCATGAAAGTGCAGAAGTTCAGATAACGAGTATATCGACGTATATACCACATTTTTATGTATCGACTTGCAGTACGTGCATCCAGCCGTTAATTTTTAATATATCATGCTACACTTGAATTCTGCAACCACTATAAAAATACCTGTGAATATGTGCGCAGTTATGCTTGATCAAACATCATAAACCATTATGACATCGAATGTTATATTAATGCATTAGGCTTAATGCTACGAAAGAAGCCCCTGCCCTACCCTAAATGAATATTCTTTGTCAGCTGGCGGAAATGGTACAACGATGTATAAAACGAACCTACCGAAGTTGTTTCATTGACAGGTGCTTCGTTACAATATATTGGAATAACTTATTTATATAGACATTTATTCAAGCTTTTTTGCGACTAATATGACGTCTAACGTAGCTTTTCGATAAATCTGTAAAAAAAAATGTCGCATATTTTAAGCATGTACCGCGATGCGAGGTTGCAGCTCAATTTAACTCCAAAGAGCAATTTCAATCGTAGAACGCTGTTTTGGTGCCGAGAATGTTCATGTAATATTTGCGTTCTGTTAAACAACACGACCAATCATGCAGCCTGATTCTAATAAACAGACGACATCGCATGCATCTCGTGTGTTTCGATTTCCTTAGTCGTTGCATCATATAACTTGGGTTGACGTTGGTGCATTATCCTTTGTCCAACGTGTAGGGTACAGTTTCTGGTTAGCTCTGGGTTGTGTGAAACCTTTTCATTGAACAAATTATTCATAGGCATAAAATCTAATCGTTATAATTGTGTCAAACTCATCTCCAAACAGTTCTCAAGCCTCGGAAATGGCAGCCTTAATGATCATAGATACACATTTATCGAGCAGCAAATTTATTCTCAATATACCATTCAAAATAATTAACACTTTTGTACAATGATTGACATTGTAAATTAAATGCCCCGTTAACACGTACGAAAGCTTTACGCGAGCAATAAAATCGACCTCTGTACAACAGGATTATTAGCAAGATGTTGTGCATATAAGCTTTGACTATAATGTAAGAGGTTTATTAATCTTGAGCATCAAATTGATCAATGCCTCCCTTTGCAGCCGCTTCTAAAAAGACATTGGTATGAAGTATGGCCCGCTGAGACTGCTTGTTATTAATCAGTAGTTGTCCCAAAGAAATTGACATGCCCTCATACGTAAATTCGGTTAAAGGATTTATTGTCAAGCACTTTAGACGATCTATCGACGTCGACTCTTGTACCTTAATTGACACTGCGCTCGGTACAGATCAGTCTGTAAATAAATCATGAATGTATGATCATCTCCAGCCAGTCATTCTCATTTCAACACACATTAGTTTTATTGTAGACATCGCTGTTAATTAAACCATTGAAAAGGGTTTTATTAATGGTCAAGAGCTCAGGGAAATCCTACAGCTGACATCAGACATCAAAATTATGGCTCAGGGATATTAAAATCTACGTCTATTCTCTAAAATGCAAATACGAATTACGTTTACACTGAAATAGGGTAATACGAGCTCCAAAATCTGTAAATTATTTTGCCTCTAATATTGCAGTAACAATTAAAACATTTTCACACTGCTACATGAGATGATGATAATCGTTCAATAATCAATAAATGGAGCATTGGATGGAAACACCAGGTAGGTCGCGGTAGTAAACACATCACCTCTTCCACCTTGGTTAACCTTGAACAAACAAACGTATTGACACGGATACATACCTTTACCATAACCAAATTAACACCAGTGATTTTGGTCCTGGCCGATTTCATGGAGCATTTAGGCACTTTGTTACATAGTTGTGCCCTAGGCACAAAAACCTCATGTAATACAAGCGAATGTGACAGGGAATGCCTAACAGTTGCGGGATACACGGCATATATGTGGCGCTATTTACCCACGTATATCATTTGCTTTGCTGAAATACAACCAATAACTGTAACGCATAGTAATAAGCGGCGCTTTGCTTCTGACCTTAAGTGCCAATATGCTGTTTTCCGTTTGCTGCAGTCTTTTGTTGCGTCCCACCAATATACATAAAATATTTATGACCCAATTAGCTCAGCAGTTGCTTTACTGATTAATCGCACTGTTATACCCCCTCACAAGAGCAATTGCGCAACAATGAAGACAAAAGTTTCGCAAGAGCCAGCTTAAGGGTAGCAGTATATTCACAAACGTTCCCTTGGGAGATCACCGTCGCGAAATGCTAATCCTTAGAACTGGTTCATCATTAACAATGTACCGCAGCACCTATGGTCGCAGTGCTCCCTGAAAGCGTGTTGTTCAGCGAGAATCGAAGCCAAAGTGCTTAAATTGGACACAGAATATGTACGGCTTCGTGCTAGTCTCAATTTCTACAAAGATGAAACTGATGCTCCTAAATAAAGGATTTATCCCCAAACCTCTTTAAACCTCCATTTTCAAATGTATTTATTGCTTCTTCGGATATCATCTTTACCGACGAAACTATCATCATCTCTGTGTTGGTATTGACCATTTACAATGCGTTAATTCTGACGAAAAATAATATTCAAGACATCACTTAACGTGATTTACCCGCACAAAAATTATATAAATAATTACCACATTCAATTACAGAAACACCACGTTTGTTGTGAGAACAAATTCGCGAGATTATTGTGTCCAAACCCCACCGCATAAATCACATTTGAATAACGCACGTTATCATTTCGGTCACATATTGTTATATAGTAGTATGTAGTCATGATTCACTGGTACAATGTCAGAATAAAATCGATATGATCATGAACGCATTGAATAGGGATAGTTTTATTTCGGCAAGACATGCGTGGTACACCTCAGTAGCCTTTCCGAAATGTCACCATCAAATTAGACATTTAGATTATTTTTATTGGCATTTCTGGAGAATATGGTCAGCTTGATCAGCGGCTGTTATGAGGCGGTTATTGCAAATGTCTGTGATTACCGACGGCGGCAATATGGTCAATTCAGTGATAACGACAACGGCTAGCGACGTCATTGCACTGCGAAGCTTCGCAAAATACCCATCAAACCGCTATTCATTGCCAACTGGGCTTTTATAGGTTTGCAAGATCGTTAATGTAGCAAATTACCAAAATGTATAATGCGTATTTTTTATGGAGTTAAAGTGCATGTGAAGTGGTTTCGTATTACACATTGTACACATATCGATATAGTTTATGTGATGGCCTAAATAATTTAAACTGCCCTGGAAAACGTCTGAATTCCATCACCGCAAACTCATCAGGGTACGCAGAAGTTATGAAAGGTATGCCTGTAATAAGCATGTGATTTGTTGTAACAAATAAAGATAGCACATCAATTATATTGAATATCTCACGATGAGAATAGCGAATAACCGACGCTTTAATGTGACTTTTTTTTATTATTCGCAGTGCAGTTGATCACAGTTTAACGCAAAAAATACAATTAAATCATATTGATTTACGAGCACGAATAATAACCTTGGTGTGTTCGAGGCCAACGACGTGATGACTGTTGCACTCTACCATCAAAGCGACTTCTTTTAAAATAGTAAGCTTGCCACCAGACAGACTACTTGTATGACGCACCCAATACATAATATAAGCAATCCAAATGTAAACAATATGCTGCCATGGATGATAAATATTTCGGTGAGCAACCTCATAAATCATTACACTCGCCAATAGATCTTATTACGGGCTAGTATAAAAGTGTGATTGAATACTAAACTGATAACTTGTCATATGCGTGTACTAGTATTATTTTGATGTTGTTCGACTGATATTTAAAGAGCGTTTAAGACGTTGCAAACACGCAAATTGGCGCTCCTTGTCGAGGAATCAAGCTATGAAGACCCATAATGGAAAAGGTTATGACTCTCAGTAGATTATGCGTGGACGTTCAGGCGCTAAAACCGAGATGATGCTGATCAGATGGTGATGGTGTAGACGCAGTAAGCGGCGTTATATGCATTACAATGAGAGGATGAACATATCAAACCAATAGATGGGCGAGTTCGTATTAGCTATTCCACGATTGACGCGTTGTTGGAGCATGTATATAGTGATACATATTGAAGGTGCCAAAGCTTACTCGTTAAGATGTGGTCGCACAACGTTTAACATTAATGTAGGCCATATTCTCTTGAAGCGACCGTTTAAACGAAATAAAAAATCCCTCCACTTTTTTTGCAGCCAATTTTGTTTCACCATTAACTTGATCACTAGCAAAAGAGTACGTCCGCATGATAAACAAAGTATGCCGTGACACCCATCTTCCACAGACTCTGCTAGTCGCTTTGGACGAGATTAGAGATCCTTGTGTAGGAGCGCAGCATATTTCGTACACGTATATACACCATGGCGTTCATACATCAGACAATGGCCTCGTTAAGTTTAAAATATTTTGAATACTGCCAGCAGTGTATTTTTAGTTATTGGAGGTGTTAAATAATAATAGTTATCAATAATTGCTTACGCATGCCATAGAACAACAGCCGACTGCAGTCGCCTCTATGAAGCTTAACAAAACGTAATCAAGAAAACAATGAAGTGGCACAAATGAGCTCAGCTCAAGTTAATTTAGTTCATATTTTCGTTAATTATGAAGCATAAAGGCACATAAGGCCAGTCGATTTCCGTATAGAATTCGCATATAATCGATATCCTCCTCCGTGTGCTGCCGTGCATGCTCCACTGTGCTTAATCTGTTTTAGCCATCTCTTGGGGTTGCTAATCCGCTATTTGGAGGATGCGTCTGATATATATTTTGGTCATCCTCTTGTAATATACTGTATCTGTTCAAATATCCGCAATGAAATGGGTGACAATTTTATGATGGAGGACCCAACTGCGTGCAATAAAACCAAGAATACATCACTGGTGTCAAATAAGCCCCTTATCAATACCACCCATGTTTTCACCTATGAGTGGATAGGGTACTCAGCAAAAGTAATAGCCTGAGGTTTATTGCAAATATTACGCTATTAACTTAATCCGTTTTGTCTGTGCCTATACATCAATCACTTCGTAGGGGGAGGGGGCTGGGTGTTAAAACACCGGGAATACAGATCAACATACCTGCAGTCTATAGCTAACCACTTTATTATACCACAAGGAAGGTACAATGTTCACGTGCTTCTATTTTGGCAAAGGAACGAAACTGAACGGCTACGTAAAGGCATCGATACGACTATAGACATGAGCGAGGCATATGTGACCATACTATTCGTACATCGAGAAGAACGTAATTACTTCTATTTCACATGTCTGATATTACATTGAGATTAAAGCCTCTTAAAGTGTGTTTCATTTATGCCCTGAACAAAATGGATAGTGACTATATTTACATAAACCACCAACTTATCGTTAACAGTTTCCTCAAGCAGACAACAATTGTAAAATGCAACTAATGACATTAGACACCTTCAGCAGATAAACTCTTTCTCGCTGCCGCTACATTCGAACGGCAGCTTATGCGTACATAAACTCTCATCTTACTGTTTGCAGATTTCTGAAGCAGATGATATATGTTATGGTAACAATTATAACAACAAAATAAGAAACAAACGCTTAGTAAGGAAGTCAGTCTAACCAAACTATCACCTTAAGATGACAGGGACGTTGCACAACAAATCTCTCTGCCTCTTCCTCTGCCTCTGCCTCTCCCTCTCTTTCACTCTCTCTATATATATATATTTATAGATATACATATATATATATTTTATATATATATATATATATATATATATATATATATATATATATATATATATATATTTATATTTATTGCGCCACGTGCGTATGAGGGCCTAATTAATACACAGCAAGTCCGTAATAAGCACTATATATTCCGACTAACCGACATAACACAGACCAAAGTCAACATTCCGATTTTACTCAGAGCAAATAGCCATCTACAGGCTCTTGAAACCAGTAGTCACATGACCATTTCGACCCAGCACAACGGCCTATGGTCAAATGCTCTCCCGCTAAGGATAGGTTAAAACGGGGGCATCAACCTCATGAAAATGTGTATGACGAATTTACACAAGCAAAAATACTGGCTGTATGTTATTAACTGGATATATTGTATGGCCATTTTCTCATTTTTACTATGTTATGCTCTGTATATTCCCATACCATGAGGTCCACCTTAGCCTGCTCAATACGCTTGGCCTTAATGAGCTTGAAATGACATGAGATGACATGGCAAATATGGTGTCTAGAAGCTTACAGCCCGACGTCGATACTATGTTAAGGAATAGAAAAGCGTACATCAACGGAAGATGGTGCACAGAAAGCTTCACCATTACCTATCAACAGCTTAGACTCTTCAAAGGAATAGAGCTCTGTCAAGAAAGTTGTCTAACTGGAATATAATCCAAGCTGCTGTTTGTGGCATCGGTGGATAAATAGATCACACGCCCCAGAATGCAATGCATACAACATGTGAACGGTACGCTATTGAGTATAACTGATGGTGACATATCTGCTTAAGTTCGTTTTGAAACTTAATTTGTAGTGATAGAATGACTCTTTGTGGCTGTGTAAGCTAAATTGCCTCGAAAAAGCAGCTAGTTGAAATGGATGCAGCCTCTTCTTATGAATTCATTTTTATTATGCAGCTATTGTGCTTACTGATATGAATGCAAGAGATCGCTAGCCGCAGTTCATATTACGGCTAATCTTTAGTTGTTTAATGAATGGTATGGTCTATTCAGACTGCTATTATGAATGACTATCATATGAAACAACAAAACATGACGGATCGCACTGCTTAGCTCGTTCAACTATGTTATCCATTCATTTACGGAGAAGAACACATAATAACGACAGAGCGGACTAATCTAGCCCAGGAGAGTTCTTATAAATAATAGATAACTGTGAGAATCATGCAGCAACATTTAGTTGTAAGACTCAAACGTAGCCAATGCATGAAGCCGGAGACACAGATTTGTGTGTGATCACAAATAACCATTACCAACGGTTTGATATATGCTCTTGTTGGTTTGTTCCAGTTTTGAGCTGCATAGAGAGCATATTTATTTTAATGCACTCTCTAGATCTCAATAACTGCAATTTGCTCCATTGAGACCCATTTTATCCATGCAAAAAGCTTATATCTGAGCAATTGAATGCCTTCTGCAATTGCCCGCTGTTCTACAGGAGCAACTTTAATCTTTACCATAAGGTAATTTGAAGGTGAAAACACTGTCGTCTCAAATTCGTCATTAGTAGTTCAGGTATGAAAGCCTGTGTAAATAAACATTACCACCACATCTCATCGTAACGTTTGCGTAGTTTGAAATATTCAATATGTTCATTATATAACTTATTTATTATCACAGCAATTGTGGCTATTACAGTTTGCAAACAATGATCCTAAATTAGGTGAATGCAATAATATGATTTATTTACTTTACTGAACTGATTTTTTGACGTCATGTAAGTTGGTGCGCGGATAACGTTAAAGTCGATAATGGGGAATGGGAGAAAATGCTATTTATTCATATATTCTACATGCATCGATACAATTGTTGTAAAGCATAAGAATTATCCTCATAAATCCACGTTCAAGTCTACAGCATGGTTCCATATGTATCTCATTTATTACTTGAGATGACGGGGATGTGCGTGAATATAATCATATTAAGGGCGACTTTTGGTGGTATCGTCATATGTATGGAACAGTGCTACGCTTTGTATCAGTGTTCATCAATGTTAATGAATAGGGTGTGTTCAAGTGCTGACAGCGATGTATATAGAAAAACGTACTACACAATGCTCAGAACAAATCTTCTCGACGTCGTATGGAGCTTCTGGACTGAACCCATGGCACTAATAAGTCTGGCCTCGCAAGCGCCAATGGAACAATGCTAAGTGATTGATGATAAGCCAATGAGTTCTTAGTGCATGTAGAACTTGTGTTAGAAAGAAACATCGTATGCCCGGATTCTCTCTTTCGAGCATTTATATTTTTTCATAGTATGCTCAAGACATGGTCACAGAGCATGCATCATGTATTTGCTAAAGTGATTACTTAATTCCTCGTAGCGAGGCTGATGCTACACCCTTTTTTATTAATTCAATTAAGTCGGATGCAAATCTAGATTCTCGATGCTTTTATGGCCTCATTTGACTTGCATTGCCTCTATTGTGACATACAGTGGTTTACATATAGCGTTCATGATCCCATTATCGGCGCCTACGCTAAATATGCATTATTTGTCTTCTTCGTGTAGCGTGATCAAGTAAAACGCCTATGGCACATGTGTAAGCGGTTTCATGACATGCAAACTCATTCACAGTGACAAGTCATATCAGACACGACAATGCATATATGTCATATATATGTTTGTTCCCAATCAGTGTAGGGATATCGCTGATATATGAAGAATACTGCACCCTTAAGTTCCCAGTCAATATAGTGTCCTTAAGTGTGGCTTCCATGTTATCATGGCAAGAACTGCAACATCGTACACGTCTCAATGTTCAGCACGTTCTCATGTCTTCTATCAGTTACAATCCAGACTTCTCCCGACCCTGACCGCTTAAAGTGCCCTCTCGTTGATTACATATATCGTCTCTGCATGCTAAGCTGGGCTGAGAGTGTGTCGTATGATATTGGGACATTTATGTGCATGGTAAGTAATACCCATCCTCTAAAATCAGTCTATGTCAGCTCGTCTCCTCTGGAAGGATAAGATACCAACAGGTTGTCGTGTCTTTTATGCTGTAACAATGTTTTGAAGAATGAAAATGCAATTGTGAGTATACTCGCAACGATGAAAGCGCATTTGTTAGTAAACTCTGTGATAAAATGTTATTTGATTTGTCGCTTGATCTAAATATATAGCTTAAATACTTCACAGAGATGATGCTTAGCTGCGTATTGTGGATTTTAGTGAGGTGTATTTGTCAGAAAGGAACTATTCACATCACCTTCTTTTGTCCCGATTACGCATGTTATGTTCATTAATTATCAATTTCTCTGTTACATACAGATGAATATATAATTCAAAATATTGCCAATACATTCAATGAATAACTCTCAGGCTCATCAAAGAGATCATGATAGCAAGTAAGAGATGGGACAACGCAAATATTCGTCTCAACGTGGATAGTGTATTGTGCCTAATGCTAGATAGAGTGATCGCTGATATCAATGTTTGGCATTTCATTAATGCAATTCATTACCAACAATATAACATTACCACCCTCAACTTATACTAATCATTTCTTTGAAAATGTATCAACTAGTAGGATGTGCAATTATTAGTTGCCTGCCAGAGCATTAATCAATTCGGTTGATGGTGTAGGCTACAGCAAACATCATTATTATATGTGCATCGTGCCGTAGCGAATAGTCAATGTGTAACGCATTGTACGGCCTATCTTCATTGTTTATTAATCGTTTGTGCCAACACTCTGGGTAATATGCCGAGTTCACATATTTAATCTGCTCTTTCTCGCAGATCAGACGCGCGTGCGGTATCATCACAGCCTACAATATCAATTTTGCATTTGCATGGCGAAAAAATAATTATAACGGTCTTTTTGAGAACACAAACCACGAATGGTAATAGTAACATATGTTGATAGTATTATAAGCAAAGTATCTCTTTAACTTTCCTTGGACTGAGCAGCGTCGTGTTAATGTTAATTTCGTTAATTTTACCCTATACATTTTCGCTATTTTATTTCTATCCAATCTTTTTGTCCTGAGCGATGATTTACATTTTATATTGATAAAGCCGTTCTTCAGTTTAAATCTGAGCCGTATGAGTTTGTCTACGTAACATGTTTTTCTAAATAGCATATTTTATCTTTTTACATCTACAAGCGTATCTGTTAAAAAAAGCGACTGTTTGGTCATATAAAATTGAATGAGCATAAATAGTCTCCATACTGGTCTTAGATGTGGATGAAACGCGGTACCAACCGTTTGGTGGATGTATAACCTCATCACGCTGTCCCACCGGGAACAATTTTACGATTGGATGAGTAATTTTTCAAAAACATAATCCATTCGTCAGCTTTAGCCAACAATTATTCACGAAAGTCGTAATAGCTCATCATCAGGTACAAGTACTAATTGCGGTCTTTTTATGACTCTAGATCTTACTGACACGGCACAATGTTATTAGTGTTTGTATTGAGTTCCGTTCATCATTCAAGTATCATACTTTCGAGGCTCATAGGTCAATCAATTATGTTTGACTGAATGAACATAATGGGAGCAGGTAATTAATTTAGGCCTCGAAATTCGTATTCGTTCATAGGAATGCTCAAAAGTCTAAACACATGAGTAAGCAAAATCAATGAATAATCAGTAATTGAGTGTCCGTCGGAAATTACTTAGCTATTACTTGAGCAAGTGGTGACCCAAGACCATTGGAAGACTAATCAACATTGCAATGTGACTGACCTCAAGGCAGCATATGGCAGTTCAGACACATAAGTGTAAGTACGGCACTCCTTTTTTAGGGGCGAATTTGATCGAATATAGAGGGTACATATGGAAGAGGTTGACCAATAATGGTGTTTGTTCTGAGCTTACGAAAGCCTTGTTATATCAGAATACGAACTTTTCTCAAGAGGAATAGTTCATGGATGCCGCCAATTATATCCATTATTGTTAACAATTATGCATCATAGTATGAACCATCATCTCGTCTGTTCCGGTGAATCATTGGTTACGGTGGGGCTCGAACACGATGCTATAGAGATAAGTGATTCATAAATGTCAAACGCCGTCGGGATTTCAATTGTTTTTCGCAATAAGTACAATAAGACCGCGCGACCTACCCGTTTATCAGAACAATTCACACTTTCTCTTGAAGCGATTTGCGCGCATTAATATAATTAATGACATTCATAATCACTTCTTCAACCTTATAAATAAGACGTAATGAGGAAATAATCGTATCAATGGACATCTTTCATGTATGAATATATTTACAATATCCGTCCTTATTACTAGGCCGTAGATTTTGGAATAAAAGCTACTCCTGTTTGTAGCCATGGCGTTTATACTTGACATATCTCCGAACACAGACGGAAATTGATCGGCCAGGATATCATACGTCAGAGTGACATCCGAAAACTCGCTTTGTAGGTCAGCGATTAACGATCAGTTGTTTCTGATCATTGTTAATACACCAGAACAGGCTTTACCTTAATTCAGTAGTCACCATATATCTAGTTATCGGGCTTGGTATGAATGACATGATACCTTCCGGTTATTACATCAGAGAGTTGTTGTTATTTATTTTGGACCCCATATTACTGAACAATCCGCGCTCGGTTAATTATTCTATAGAAAACCCACATCAAACGACCTCAATCGTGTTTGAGCCTCCTGTATCACAATGCTAATGATCTTGTAGGTCAATTGTTACTGCCATGCAACCATTTAACAGTCAGAAGCAGGTAATTGTATGCAAATAAATTTTCAAGGCGGTTTTGTTGACACAAAGTAGCGTATGTGTGGTTGCGTTGTGTCTTAGTAAATTATTCCTTCATAGCAGCAGGTGCTGATTTAACCAGCATGAAATAGCGGTAAACATGAGTGAATAACGCTGATCAGCTTTGACATCAGCGTGTTGCCCTAGTAACGCTCGACAGGGAAGTAAGTGGTTAAAGCCCCTTCTAAGCCAACCACTTATGAGTAGCAGAGTTTGCATACGTTAAATTCATACAAAAAAATTTTGAAAACCGGTGTTATGATCATGTTGCAGTGTAGTTAAGGCTACATGACGTCTTAGTTACGGGTGGTCGTTTGCGAAAATTAGTAACTGTGGCCTTCATTTGATCTGGGTAAGACGACCATATATATGATTCAGCCTGTTTCTTTGATTTGAACAGTGACAAAAGAAATTTACAACTGTCCTATAAATGTTTTTAATTGCAACCTTTAATGTTCAATTACAAGATAAAACGATTATTCGATTATTAGTAATAAGTTGTTTGTTTAATTGAATCTGAGTCATTACATTCTGGTGGCCATCATCTGAATTTACGCAAACTCAAAACTGTTGTGGTTGCCCTTTATTCACGATTGTATCATATATGCATTCGTCTCGCAAATGAACGGAATTGCATGTGGCATTGTGCGTCATCAATACACATTATACTACATTGACGATCAAATGTAGCGCCGCTTTACCGTTGACATCGCTGTTTCTCTGCCCATCAAAGACTAATCTGGATCCGCTGCTAACTCAGTTCAACTCGCAACGGCTAGCCTGAGCGCTTCTCAATGTATATCCGAACATCCGGGTGTAATTGGCTCATTTGTTCAAGAGCCGTTACACTGATAGCTTATTTCCTACAACCAATTTAATATACGTCCGTCCGAGGTTTCTCTGGTATATGTTAGGTCTGGCGCGCTCTATCAGATTATCTATGGGGAAGAGCAATGACTCAATTCACGGAAAACTGCTTGTTTGCTTTATTTGGCAGTGTTTTCTTTTATCTTGTATATTTTCCACTTTTCGTTATTTTTCATTTACCTTGAAGCTTATCTCTACGTTAGGTCCTTGAATATGTTATTTTCATGGTTGACTTAAGCGGACACCAAACAATTATGTAAATTGATAAAAAAGCAACAGTTTCATAACTTATAACTAAGCATACATAACGCGTAACTTAAGACTGTGGAAGTAACTGGCAAATGCCTTCAACCCATAAACATGTAGTATTCCATACAGACAGACAATGATGTACCGGTTCAACTGTTAAGTTTGTGCTAGAGGAACTTAGGGACTTAGCTAGAGCAGCCCTGCAAATCGAGCAAGCAACGTCAAGAAGCGGCTGTAAAAGCCGGATGACCAAAAGCACATTTACTTATCACAATTTATTAGGCACCGGTAGAATATGCAATCTAGGCATGGTCGCTATACCCTCAACGTGACATATTAGAACTATTAGAGAGGCGTGCTACAAAGCTCATGGCTCGTATATCTGAGTGAGCTTTATAGCGAATTTACCATCGTTAGTTTGCAAGTTACCAGCCAATAATTCACCTACAGCGGGCTTGGAGAGTGTAATGAATGGTTTTGTGTTGTGTTTATAATAACAAGAGACGTATTGCTAACATATCTGCCTTTGTGTTGTCATACATATATGTGTCTTCGCATGAACGGATCAAATTCACCGGTCGATCCCGGAGGTATTATCAAATAGGCCGTAAATCCGATTCGAGTGAACTTACAAACCGGACTTTTCATCATGAGTTAAGATGATGTATTGCAGACGAATACCATATTGACTACGCTAAGTCATTTACTGACAATATTAAGTGTATCTTAATTAGTTAAAATAAAAGGAACGGTCATCATATGCTTGTGACTGCAACACTGCTTGTAGCACGTATTACATTCTTTGATAAACCGTGTTGGTTTACATAAAAACGGCTCCCGGATAATCCTTAATTTGCTGATTTTGAAACAATACAGTCAGACGTGCTACATTATATTTGCCTGAACATTCGTTTGCCGATTCCATCATGGAAATAAGTTGCATTAAGGGTAGAGGGAGCAAATTATTAATGTTCCCTGTCTGAAATGCATTCTGATATAAAGAAGACGGGAGCAATTCAACCAGATTTTGTATACGTTCCAATCTATAAATATACCTGCTCTATGTTAGTACTGAACATCCGTTTTCTAGGGTTGCTGACGCAATAATGTTTTTTATGTGTGTTCATCAATGTTAACTGCTAGTTGAGGTTATTGGGCTTTGTGTTGGAACTAGTGGCGATGCAGATCGAACTAGTAATACTATCATCTGTATTCCCGGGAAATACAAATTGGTGTAAGGTGGAGCTATTGAGGGCCAAAATTGGGCCCTCGGTGATAATATGTCTAATATAACAGGCAAAAACGGGGTATGTTATGTAGATTGATGACCATCTTATGGGCTATTTCTTATTGAACGCTTATCGTTGCATGTCATTGTATAATAGCATTATTGGTGTCTGGCAATCATTAACATGCAGACAGGTGCTTCATATAAAGGTCGAAAGATCAACTTTTAGATACATGCCCGGATAATATGCGGCTACATTTTGAATAACAGAATGAGTAATGTTGAATAAATATGAAACCGAGTGCCATTGGTGTTAAATCGTACCAAAAAACCAGCAACATTGTGTAATGCAGTCTGAAGTTCATTTAGAACACATTCCATGAGGCAACATTAATCTAATATGATTTTGCACAACCTTCGGGCTGTTTGGGATGCGCAATATGCAACAACCAAACTTTATTGTTAACACACCTAACGGTTGATATCAGGGAAACACGTTGGACGGGCATGCTCAGGTTATCAAAACTGCATTTTGTGGCTTGATGATTTTGACACACAACCCCTTCACCCACTCCTGAGAGAGACAACATCCCATCCACATATATCCTGAAACTACTACAAAAAACATACTACCTGAAACAACTACAATAGATACATACCAAGGATCATTTACCATTCTACTTTCAACCAGTAGACAAATAACAAAACAATAACAAATCACAAGGTAAACACTACTAGATTAGTCTTTAGCCAATGCATATGCCCTAAGATTACCCTGACCACTTGATAATTGCACACTGCAGCTCGATAGTGTTTACTCGTGTAACTATGACTTAAATAAAAGTTAGTTAACATCGTGTGGTCTAGATAGCCAAAATTGGGCCCTTAGGTTGTTTACCTATCATAGATAATTGTGTGGCTCTCAACCTACGTTTCGTAAACAAATAATCAATTGTGTATTGGTGATTTAGATCAAGGTTGTTATTATTGCCATTATGACCTTTCTTTGCCAGTGGCTGTATCCGTGTTTGAAACGGCCATGATTGGGCTTAGTCGATAACACTTCATGTTCAGAGGAGCGAATTCAATATCGAAATGAAAATGATTGCATTGGAAGTGAAGTCATATGTGGTTCCCAACATATAACAACATGCAAATACGCCACAAATATGCATCTAAGTCACCTTGACCATGAACATGAATCGTGAAATTTCATATATATATATATATATATATATATATATATATATATAGATAGAGAGAGATATATATATATATATATATAGAGAGATATATATAGAGAGATAGATATAGAGAGAGATATCTAGTATATATAGAGATAGAGAGAGAGAGAGAGAGATAGAGAGATCTATAGAGAGATAGAGAGAGGGAGAGAGAGAGAGAGAGAGAGAGAGAGAGAGAGAGAGAGAGAGAGAGAGAGAGAGAGAGATATAGAGAGAGAGAGAGAGAGAGGAGAGAGAGAGAGAGAGAGAGATCATATAGAGAGAGATAGAGAGAGATAAAGGATAGATATATATATATATAGAGATCAGAAGATATAGAGAGATAGATATATATCTAAGATAGGAGAGAGAGATCTAGATATATCTATATCTATATATATCTAGAGATATCCCTAGAGAGAGAGATAGAGATCTATGGAGAGAGAGAGATAGATATAACTATATTAGATAAAGAGAGATCTCTCTATAGATAGACATATATAGATAGAGGATAGATATACAGAGATGAGACTCTATCTAGATATCTCCCATACTATAGATCTCTATCTCTAAAGAGATAGAGAGATATATCTATACATATATATATATCTCTCTCTATCTAGTATCTATCTATCTCTCTCTCTCTACATATGATGCCTTCTTATCTCTATTTGGACTCTATTGGCATACTCACACCCCTTGTTCTGGTTGCGCAGCCCTGTTTAAGGGATGATGACCTGTATCCGTATCTCTCTGCATCTATGAAGACAGAATGTCCGTTGGGTGGCATCCCATACTTAGGTTATCTCTATCTCAGATAGAAACATGCAAATACGCCACAAATATGCAAAGATACCTTGGACCTCTCTCTCTCTCCCTATCTCTCTCTAGATAGAGAGAGATAGATCTCCTATATCTCTCTCTCTCTCTCTCTCTAGGAGAGATAGAGAGAGATCTATATAGAGAGAGAGATATAGAGATATATAGAGAGAGATCTATATAGAGAGAGAGAGATATCTAGAGAGAGAGAGAGAGATATATAGATAAATATATATAGAGATCTCTCTATAGATATAGATCTCTCTCTATATATATCTATCCCTCTCTATATAAGAGATCTATCTCTCTATATATCTCTCTCTCCTACTATCTCCCTCTCTCTCTCTCTCCCTATCTCTATATATCTCTATAGATATATATATATATATATATCTCTCCCTATATCTCTATATATATATATATATCTATTTATATATATCTATATATATATATATATATATATATATATAAATATACACTTGTAATTATATATATAGAGAGGTTTGAGACACTTTGTTTCGTACATTGCATGAGTATATACATATGATGCCTTCTTATACACAGCCGCTGACGTACCGTGACAATATTTGGACGACTATTGGCATACATATATTGAGTATCACACCCTTGTTCTGGTTGCGCAGCCCTGTTTAAGTATGTTAACTTGCTTAAATATGACCTGTATCCGTATAAGAACATATCTGCATATATGACATCACAATACAGAATGTCCGTTGGGTGGCATCCCATACTTAGGTTATTTGTTAACACGGTGTTAATGTATGTAAGAGCCTTAAGGGTCTCTCGATCGGATCTGCATAAGCCGCCTTGAGATCAAGCCAATCTGTCTCATGGCTCACTGTATCAAACGCTTGATGCTTGTCGATTGTTGGTGAGGTCGGTCAAGATCATGAATGGGGCCATTCGGTTACGCAACTATTGGCTGACACGGTCTGCAATATTTTTCATCATCACTTAGGCTAGCTTTAAAGGACGACCGTTTGCAGATATATTAATTTTTTTCCTCAGACCGTGTTCAGCGATTTAATGTTAAACAATTTATCCTGCGAAATAATACCGGAAATGTATTATCAATAATTCGCCTTGTACGATCTATAGGAAACAATCAACTTCATTATCGATCAATAATCATATTAATTAGCAAACTACGTTGCATCTGGTCCCATTACTAGCCGGAATAATAATGGACAAATATGCCGCACGATAAACTGTCTACGATAATATGATGAACAACATGAAGCTTTTTGTTGTATAAACAGTGCATTTCCCCGTACTATTATGTAACGAATGGTTGATTGAAAGCACATTTCTGTATATGAATTGTAATGAAGCTATTGGTTATCAGTTGCTGCAACATACAAATAGAAGAACTATGCGTGCAATAGTAAATGATATATGGCTGTCTATTGGCGGATTAATTGTTTTGTAACAGTTTTGTCACTCATCAGTTGCTCGTGATGCACATTTTCACGGCAGCGTCCTTATATTGGTCATACATAAAAATACCGTTATTACAAACAGGAACAAACGACTCCCAAGAGTACGATGTTAAATGCTAGTTTGTTATGTTTTTTTTAGACGCGGCCTTCTACAGAGGACGACCGGTTGTCTAGAACCTGTTAAAGCCATGTGATCTTTATAGGCAGTAGTGATTTGCTATCTATCATAAATGAATGTATTCCGCTGAAGCTATTTATGATAAATAAAGAGTCAATCAATTAAGGGTTTGGCTTTTAAGGCAATACTTAACCAGAGTCTGTATGCTTCTTTGCCACTGTCATGTGAGATGATTAATGGCATCGCATTGACAATCAGAATATAACATAGTAATGTTCCGATTCTCGATAAAAGAAGTACATTTTCATCATTGCAACAACATTCTCATCATATATAACATATATAAGGCATAGATATATATATATATATAGCCTATATATATATATATATATATATATATATATTATATATATATATATATATATGATATATATATATATATATATATGACTCAATGAGATGTATGGCCATTGCACCGACTTCAATTTGCAAGTCAAGCCACGCACAAGTGTGGCGTACATTTATGTAAACCAGGATATATATATATATATATATATATATATATATATATATATATATATATATATATATATATAATATATATATATATATATATATATATATATATATATATATATATATATATATATATATATATATACTAATTGTCCAGAAATAACTGACAGAGCAGCCCACTGACACAACCCATTGTAAGACAGTATAGTGACCTCACTTCCTCTGTGATAATACTTTGAATGCTCCAAAAGAGCAGGGAATAGGACAATAATGCATATGTTTGGAACTTGATCACTGCGCTTGCGAAAGCCGTTTTTTTTTAATGAAATTAAGATCTGCATATTCATTGTAACAAGTTGCATCTGACCACAATAAGCATACGAATGGATCATCGTATCTAAAACATATTTAAGAAAACGCGATAAATGAATCAACCGAAATCGTTAAACGGCGTTTATGGTGGCGCGCCAGCTAAGATTTCAAGCACGCTAAGAAAACAACCATTGCAATCCAACTCCGGCGCTGTTAACATTTTCGACCGGAATTTTCCATGATGTCGACATGTCATAGCGAATACCGCAACACAGGAATACACTACAATAGGATAATTTAGGGATGATGAGTGATTCTTATCTCCTAGATGACCTTTGTGTATGTTGGAACCCATGCTTGCGAGCTCCAATGAACAATAAATAGTTTATTGTAATTAGGAAAAGCAAGTGTCTGTTTATTTGGTTACTGCATTCGCTCTTTGGCTATTAATATTCAATGAGCAGCAAGCGGAATGACTTACGGCGAAAAAAACCAAGGTACTGTATAGATTCCAGAGCCCATTCGAACTTATTTCATCAGCAGAAGTAGCCGATTGCCACAATTGCCACAATATTTACGGCTAGATGCTGCGAACATAATGATTTAATTATCATATCTACGCCAACAAAGGGCCAGACAATTAGACTACGTTCTGCTCCATTATGAATTGCAGTATAACGAATCACGATCTGAAAGCAACGTCAGTGCCTTCTATTTTGGGTTCATGTTATCAATGATTAGAAGTCTTCCTCAAGATGTAACTTTACCACTTCTTAAATCAGTTGATAATAGCTTAGTGTGTAAGATGTGCCACAGGCTGTGGATAGACGTTCATCTGTGCCTTGCATGCATGGTTATGGCTATATATCTCATTGAGTCATATATATATATATATATATATATATATATATAGATATATAGAGAGATATAGATATATAGATATATATATAGAGATAGATATCGTATATATATATCTATATATATATATAGATAGATTATATATATATATATATATATATATATATATATATATATATATATATATATATATATATATATATATATATCTATATATATATATATATATATATATATGCATAATAATAATAATAATAATTTATTTTATATAGCGTAAATTCTTCAATTGGGGCTCTGAAACGGTGCTAAGTGCACACATTAGCCGTAAAATATTCGGCGAAAATAAAATTTTTAATCTCGACTCAAAGGCATCTACATAGTCGATATGTCTTAAGGAGCTTGGTAGTTTATTCCACAAGAATTTGCCAGGAACACTGAAAGTCCGTGGCTGTTCCGCTGCTGACAACATAAAAGGAGCTTGCGGTAAGCATTGATTAGCCGATCTCAACTATTTTCATGGAATATAGGGAGCTATAATATCTTCGAGGTACGTTGGAGCCATCTTATATACGGATTTATAGACAAGTGATCACACATTTAATGTCCAGTAATTAGTCATGCTGCGATGTTTTATATTGTTTTGCAGTCGATGTTTGAGAGATGCAGGAGGTCCATAGAGAAGAGCATTGCAGAAATCTATTTTGGAGGCTATAAATACATGTATTACTTTCTCCAGTGACGATCGGTCAAGAAAATGAATTATTTTACAGATATTGCTGATTTGTATATATGAGCTTCTGCAGATGGCTGTGACCTGCGGTTTCATTGATGTAAAAGAGTCAAATATTACGCCAATATTTCTGACCGCAGGTGATCAAATTATCTTGTGGTTATTGATACATAGACTATTGGATGTGAACTTGATCTACTGTGTCAAAGACAGGATAGGCGTAAAGGCACCAAACCTACCACCTTCTGCTGGCGGCCCAGTGCAGGGATAATGTTATTTTGGACTTTCACCAATGCCGTTTCAGTGCTGTTATCTTGACAATAAAGCTAACTGGCATGATTCCATCAAATTGTTCTCTTTCAGATAAAAGCCGAGTTTCAGCAACCGCCTTTTCAAGTGGTTTTGATGCGAAGGCTAAATTCGAGATTGGCCAATAATTCTCAAATGTGTTTTTGTCCAATGAAGGTTTTATTACGAGTGGGATAACCAGTGCAGCTTTTAGTGAGTCTGGAAAAACTCCTCTTTATAATGATCTGTTGAACATGCGTGTCAGAACTGGGACAATTTGCTGAGTGTTTTCCGTCACAAATGATGTTGGGACAGGGTCAAGGTCATACTGTTTAGTAGGACATAATAATATTGTATTTGTACAAAACGCAATCTGTTATAAGCGCAAATTGATCGAATAAACATTCAGTCATAGTTAGACCCTCAGATCGTGGTGTATGTTCATATGATATTGAGCTATTGATCTTTTTTATTTTACCTAAGAAGAACTATCCCAATCAGGTAGTCGGGAGTCTGGCTTGCGTACTTTCTTATAGAGCTGTTTTGTATTCCCGTTGCTGCTAGTTGTTGCGCTCTGTAGTGATTGACTTAGGCTTCCTTTATCATCTTGGTTACTCGATCTCGTTGTTTACATCACTGTGAACCCGAAAGTGCCTTTTCGCCAGAATATCTCTGACTGTCTTCGGATTTGTTTTCTATTGCGGATCTCAGTTGTGTACCACTCGGTCCGAGTCTGATGCCGCGTGTATTTTCATTCGCGAGTGTGTCAACAATGTAGTATAGTATCAAAATTTCGTATGCGGACATATTCGAAGTTATTTTTTCCTCTATCTTGGAATATCGTAATAGACTCAGCAAGCACCTCGAGATTGATGGATTTCAACCGTCTATACGTAAACTTATTCTGGAGATTCTTAGGCTTTGTAGCAGAAATGTGTGCGAAAACGGGGAAGTGGTGAGATATTCCATGATCCAATGAACATGTAGAAATGACATTTGATTCCAGAGATCTTGTAAGAAGTAAATCTAAAGTGTGTCCACCTCAATGGGTTGTTTCGGTCACATGCTGTTTTAGACCCCTTGAGGTCACAAGTTCAAGGAAGGCTGATCCATCTCTATTCCTGGTATTTTCCACATGGAAATTGAAGTCACCGACTATTAAAGGTTTTCCTGGGGTAATTGTTAGACTTGCGAGCTAGTCACTGAACTCAATATATTACTGTGATTCTCAGTCAATCAATTCAAATGAGGTAGGAATCAGTGCTGGTTCTGTAGGTGATATATTAATACTCTGTCTGTATACGAGACCTGTGCCACCGCCTCTTAGTTTCCGAGGATTGTGTTATATATCACCGCCATTTGGCAACAGAGGAGCAGTATCAACTAAATCTGTTTCGTCACCGCAAAAATCAGGTCTCAGTTAATGCAAGTATATCTATGTCCTGGTCTGTGATAAACTCCTGTACACCCGATCCCTTGTCTTGGTATTGCAATCAAATGAAGATCCAGTTTTAATATCCGAGCTTGATCTGCATCCTTCCACATGAGATGTTTTCCAATCTGAACATGGCATGGGTTGCTATTGTTGCTGCTGATGTTGAGACCCTGGATAAGGGTTTACATACTGCTGTACTGGCTATGTAGTGTTTGGCACATTATTTAAATTAGAATAGTGTACCGGTACTTGGTTTTATAGTTGCTGATGACTCAGCAGCCCCAGTATGATTTCAGCCTGGCTGCGCTGTTGTTTTTCTGTATCTGTATAAAGGTTTTCAAAAGTTCTGAACGTTCTACCTGGGTGCGTTGTAAGGAGGACCTACACTTGTTGTAACATCTTCGGCGCTGGCCTGCGCTGGAATCGAACCGGCTACTGTAAATGTCCTCACCTGGGATTGTGTCTGATTTGTCGTTGCATTATTTGTGAGATGCTGCGTATATTGAGCTGATGGCGACGAACTTGGGGCTCTATTTGTGTGCGTCTTGTGCCTTTGAGGTGAGTTAATTTGCACTATTGGACAAGGCACTCTTTATGTGCTACCGAATCCCTGCGGCGTCTGGGTGGGAATACACTGCATTTACTACCAATGGTGCATACACGTTTGTCGTATTCATCGTAGCTTGTATAGCTCCTGCACTGCTTAACAGTTCTTTCCTGATATACCATGCCTGCATATGCCTTTTTTGGTCTCCACGGTCGGCTGGGGAACGTTTCTTATGGCTTGTCGCAACCCGAGTGACATTTGGCATGATGGCCCTGACGTGGCTGGTGATGTGGTATTCTCATGGGCATATTTCGTTTGCTATAGATATATATGTATATACATATGTATATATGTATGTATATGTGTATGTATATATATATATATATATAGCTTATAGATATATATATATATATATATAGATAAATATATATATGATATATATATGTATATATACATATATATATATAATTATATATATATAAATATGTATACATATATACATATATATGAGTATATATGTATATATGTATATATATATATATATATATATATATATACCTATAGATATATATATATATATATATATATATATATATATATATATATATATATATATCTATATATATATATATATATATATATATATATATATATATATATATATACATATATATAAAGGGACATGACCAGCATGACGAACTGCAGATGGAATGTGTTGATGTTTTAAATCAATTCATGAGAGCGCTGAAATAAGCTGGCTTGATAATATGTCTGACGCTGATGACTGCAAGCGATTCTCATTCATTAGGATGATATAAACCATTTATAAACTCAATAATGAGCAATCAGCATTGGTCGATGCATCACACCCCTGCTCAATGCACCGTAACAAACCATAAGCCCTTCATCAATCTACTCTCTCATTTTATTCGTCAGACCTCATAATAATCAATGGTACTTCATAGCTCTTACAGGCAATAACTGTTTATTTTATCGCAGGTGTAGTGTCTATCGTCTACATCGAATCACTTCAGCTTCAAGAGCTTCTATTCGTTATTGGCACCCTAAGGCCACTATGAAGATTATGAAGGGAAATTAAGATGACGAAAATAGCCAATTCTATGAACCGTGGCTATTGAAAGCATATCACCAGATAACCTCTCTTTCTGCTTGCATTGTCGTCTAGGAAACAATAAAATAAGGCTCGCACATATTTGCCTTTACATTCAGATCGCTGATTACGTTATGGCAAGAGGTAACGAGAGAGGTACATGCAAAATATGGCTGGGGGAGTAAATTCATGCAAACACCAACTCTGTCTCGGAAGGTTTTGCGATATTAAAATGACGGCAGCATTTTGCACATTCACATTGCTCTATGAAGTGTATGTGTTCAAATGATAGAAATAAAATTCCTGTCTAGTTTTAAACAATAATGTTTGTTTTATCCAAAGATAACTGTGCTATCAGCACATTCAAAACCTTTATCTTCGATTTTTTTCTATGATGAGCAAGGTAACATGAATAATCGCACTGAACTGAATATCATAATATAATATAGTCTATTAGCAATAACTTGCCAAGTGTAATTAACTATATTGAGACATAATCATCTTCCAACCTGTAGTGTGATAAAGAAAACATCTTAGATTGAGAACATCGAACTTAAGCAATAATCTATAGATTTGCATGGGGTTGACTGACAAAAGCTAAATCGATTTATGACTGTTTTGCGCACGGAACAGTGGTTATCATGCCAGCCTTTCGTTATGGTATGCAAGGCTGCACGGATTAGTATTGCACTTTGCATTCTGTTTCCGATCGTAACTAGGAGCATTCCACACACTGCTTTTACATCATGCGTCACTTACTCTCAGCTAGATCACTTCATGTTTCGTACTCGCAGCAACGTTGGGAGCAATAGCGAACTTTTGTGAATCATTACGGTCCACAACTAGAGGTGGCATGATGTCCAGTGACGTCGAAATTGCCGCTCTATCGTCAACACTAACGTGAAACATTCAATACCTTCCTGAATATATGTGATACCAACTGACGTTTGTTATCATTAATATCGACAAGGGCTATAAAACTCAGCTACATAAACAATACAGTCATACGCAAAATCAAAACAATATTGATGGTTTATCTTATCAGACAATAGACAAATACATGCTTACTGATTGGGGATGGTTAACATTGATAGTCAAAAGGCAGAAATATATATCGCCTCAGATCTTGGTGCCCCAATGAGCTCGTTACACTTGAGGCAAATATTGATTGAGAGTGGGCCGAATGGCTATTGGCAGATAACATCGCCAATTAGTTTGAGCAGCGCGGCAAAGATATAATTATGCTTATCCTTGATCTAACATTATCTTTGCCAAATCGCAGGAAATGATAACAACTCCTGGCAACGTAATTCTCTTACAATTTATACATTTCGCGAAATTTTGTTTTAATTAGAATTGCTCTAATGCTTGAAACCCAACCAGTTTTAAAATACAGCCAACTTCTGCCAACACATATTATTAATTGGATGCTATGTATCACATCAATTCACAATTACAACCACTATTGTGTCATCGGCATAACCCTTTCAAACCTAAAAGGTGTTGGTGGGATAATAATGATATTGAAGTTCATGATATGTTCTAGGTTGTGAACGAGACGTCAGTAAACATGTAACCATTTGGTTTGAGAGAAACCGTTATAGATGGCTGTACACCGCTGCACCATGCGAATTGAATTACTAAAACTTCGTTGATTTATTGATGCACTAAAGCGACAGTAATAATGTGTAAGAATAATGCCATATAAAGGTCAGCGTTAGAGCCTCTTTCGATCTATTGCGACTACGCTTCTAGTGTGCTTATCAATGCAGCAGTAGTAGCCATTAGCAACGTTTCCATTCTGTTGAAGCTGAACAACACCCATTACATCTTCACCAAACATACACGCAGTTGCTGCCTTTTTTTATTTGTACTCACGCTAACTATATCATTACTCGTGTAATATCTCGTGAGAGACATGACGTGATATGACTGTATGACACACAATATGCACTTAACCAGCACATAGCTGGATGGTAGTATCTTCCTGTTTTGTTAATTCTGTCCGTTGGATTTGAGACAGTATGCATATTGTACAATTTACATGAATGTTGCTGCTATTAATGCAGGTACATTACTTGGACGTATTAAGTTGTGCACATCGAACGATAAAGATGATATCGCAAATACATTGAAAATACTGACTTCCACAAGGCTCTCATTAACTCCAGATTATCAAGGGCCCTTGACACCAATTATAAGATGCCCAAACAATACAGCCGAAATCCGGGGTCATTTGGTAAGCTAAAGAATCCAAAAGACAAAGAGAAATTAGGAAAGACAATTTAGTATGGAAATATAGGACATTGTTATTCGATTATTTCCAAATGCTTAGCAAAGAAAGCCACATCGTATGTGTGAGCGAAACAAATACCGCGTATATTGAAACACTATGTATTGCAAGAAGCCTTCAAGATGAAAATGTGTTCCTCGATTGATGAAGATAATATACGACGATAGCCATCAAATCAATAACATTTTCAGTCGTAAGAGTTTAATCATCAGATTTTG
Source organism: Urechis unicinctus (assembly GCA_034190875.2). Classification (NCBI taxonomy): domain Eukaryota; kingdom Metazoa; phylum Annelida; class Polychaeta; order Xenopneusta; family Urechidae; genus Urechis; species Urechis unicinctus. Next base: position 11,151,187 of record CM067353.1, read on the forward strand.
ATTGGATTCCCCTACCCAATCTCCCTCATTATTTTCTTATCCAGCCATTGGCAGCCGGATTATTGAACCTATACCCCAAAGCGCTAAGGTGATTGGCACAGCGGGCCACATACCAAACTTTTCGGTCTTCCGAGATCCTTGGTCGAATTCATTGTGCAATAAAGCGTCTGCAGAAGCAACTAGTTCATTTGCTTTCCAAGTTTGATAAATATTCCATTTATCCCGGAACATTCCTCTATGATTGTTTGTTAAAGGTTCTTCAGTATTCTCAAGGAATTGCAGATCCAATTACCACGGATGATGATCACAAAACTGAATCCATGCCACAATAAGGTTCCCCTTTGCGTTGGTTATAACTTGGCTCAACGACATGAGGTGTGAGCTGTAGGTTTATATATGTTAATATATAGTCTAAACAATGAATTACCGAGATTCATGTCAAGTACATATGTCTGCGCTACAATATGCTGCAGCTTTTAAAACATCGCTCCAAGATGCAATAAAGGTCCATGTAAGAGACACAATCAAATACGGCATGTTGCTCGGGACTGCATTGTCCTAGCGCTCGCACACAATAAGCTAATCTCTGCAGGGGTTTGAAACACACCAGTGGCAACGTATCTTAGATGGGAGGTACGTAAAAGCGTTACATAATGTAAAGGCGTCTACGACACGTTTCACTGTGTGCTGACACTGTGTAACGATGAAATATACGTCAGCTGTACAAACATCTGCATCAAAAGATAATTGGCTGTTGCTAGTATGTATCGACGGTGATTCTCGTACTTTGTAAATGTATAGTTTCTGCGGCCTCAGAGTCCATATTCAAAGTAAATTATCCACATATATGCAACAAATAAAATAACGTCACAAAGTGCAACAATAGACACCGACAATAGACACAATAACATGGATAGCCTCCCAGACCCGTGTCTTATTATGCAGGTGCACTAAAGCTCGTTGTTTATAATGCACAACAGTAATGTGCACTTATATGCAGAAACCCAACCGTAGTATGCTCTAGTATAACGCAGGATACAATTCGGATTAGCACTGATACAACTGTTCACCAATGGGTGCTACAATTTCAATAGCATGGACTAAGATCTATGTTTGAATCGGTCATTTGTATGCATATGCATCTAACGCCTGGTGTCGATACCAGGGAGAGGAAATCACTTGGACAGCAAGACATGTTCACATTGCAGCGGGAATAATCCATGCATTGACTGAACCTGTCGCAAATTGTATTGTGATGCCCAAATGACGTCATCTGTTCGAAGAACTAAAATAATTTTGCATCCATAATATAATTATATGGATGTATCTGCTCTATGTTGTTAGCATGTATATAGAATTTTATAGTGCTGTTCACTAATGTCGTCATACACATGTTAAATGGAATGGTGTGTTAATGTTCATGAATGTTAACGATCGGCAATAATGGTTATGCCTTGTTTTGAATCTAGCGTTAATGCAGATCGAACTAGTAATACAGCCATTTGTATTCGCAGGAATCGTTTATCTAAGTCACGTGGAGCCATCGGGGCTCTGCATTGAGCCTCTGGTGATAATACGTCTGAACTAACAGGAAGCAACAGGGTAATACAACGCTGATTATCGGTGAGGTAACGAGCCATTAGTTATGGAATGCTAATCGTTGCATGACCGCTGTATAATAGTAATGCTTCTGCGAGGACAAGTAGACAGACCAAGTCCCAGTGCAATTAAAATAAATGCCCGGATAATATCCTGATTACAGATGCAGAGCATGCTGTTATCTATTGATGTGAGACTTACTAAACAGATCCACCAGGCGATAAAATGAAATATCGTACATTGGCAGCACATTAATAATAGAGTCGATATACATAAAATATTATCTGGCTATTTGGGATGCGACAGTCAGTTCCGATTCGCAATCCCGCATCCGCAATTTATGGTTAATGTACGCAACCGAGCTCAATACGCTCGAACGAACGTAGGCTATAAACCAACGAATATCTGTTCATGTTTCATTAGATTGACACGCATCTCTACGGCCAACCTGTGGCAATGACCAAATGTCGTCAGAAGGTGGCCCAGAACGACTTGGAATTACTAGAGCAGGTTTCCAGATTTATTTGAATCTAGTTTATACCTTAGGCCACATATAACTACTAATCACACGCCAATACGTACATCGCAGTGTTTCGAACACCAGCTGTGGAAATAGTCAAAATGACGATAAAAAAATGCTTACGTGGTATGCAATGGAAATTATATTTGCTTTTGTAATCAGTGGCGTAAATGCTTGCAACACCATCCAAACGTTAATGTCTCGTCATATTGCAAATATAATGTGCATATAAACATAAATAATCGCCATTGAATGTGACAAAGTAAAGTTGCCTGTAAACAATATTTTCCGATGCAAAATTTTCGAAGAGCAATTTACATGATTGCAGCAACTACGCAAACTGTTAAAAATGCATTATAGATATAAACATCGCTTGATAGCCTATGGCACGTCGTAGATACTGAGTAATGTACTTTTGCAGTTGTCAAAAGATGTGCAGTCTGTTGACTGCAATAATTCAGTCAGTGTAGTGCCGTTTTGAGCTCTACTGCCTCATGAAAAATGCCTACTATAAAAAAACATGAACCCAGAATTGCGACCAGAGATTGTCTTCTTACTGTAATTCGTTATCTTGCAATTCACATTGGCCCAGAACGACTTGGCTCAAGGGTAAGCGAAAATTGTTTCCCTGCTACAATGGTATTATCCATTTTGTTGCTCATCGTTTGCGTCTATGTGATATTTCTACAAATATTGTGGCTATTATGGCAACATCTAACTCTAGCTAATGCAATAAGTTTTCATGGGCTTTTTTATATCCAAGATCGAACTATAGCAGAAAGCTTCAAGATAAATGTTTGAATGTTTGCTCAATCTCACTGAATATAATTAGCATAGGAGAAATCCACTAAATTGTAAATCAAGTATTTGCTGTTAAGAGTGAAACATTATGTAATTATTGTGTAATTCAGTCCTGAGCCACACGTTGTGTTTGTAATTGAAGGCTGAGTAGTATAGAGAGTGGGGGTACGAGCGCAGTTTCCAAAATGGACTCACATACAGAAAATGAGCCAGCCTGCGGTGCGCTCGCACCTTCCCTTTCCACACTACAGTGTCAGCCAGCCCTTCCAGCTGATCTTCTCAAGAGCCACACCAGTAGTTAGTCACCATAGAGGTTATCGAGGGAGAAATATCTGCGACCATTGCTGTAAGTTCCCTTCTTCACCTGTTTGAGGTCCTCCATGATCTGAGACACCTTAGGTTTGTTCTTCTCAATGAAGGCGGGATCTAGGTGAATTGTTGTCACTCTCATCGTAAAGAGTTTCCAGCAGAAGAAAGCTGCGGTCAGTTTTTTCTTGATTCTTTGTCGGCCTACCCATCCAGGGGCCGTGGTGATTCAGATAGCAGACGAGGATGGTATCAAACTTATCATTTGCGGCGTAGTCCCACTCATTATCTATGATGGTTGTGTACCCCCAAGCGACCGTCTCCTTGTACTTCTTCCTGTTCTTATGGTGGTACTCCAAATTGTACGCTCCAGCCCTCCCCAGGTCCTCGAAGGCGCACACCCGGAAAACGCCCTCCACAAACACCCCGATGGTCGCCTGCGAACTGTGGTGAAGCCCAAGCAGAATCTGAGGTTTGTACTGGGGTGGGATAATCGGGGATACGTGTGTAAGGACACTTTATTTCGAGCAGCGCTATCTCCTCCTGACTTGGGACCCCAGGAGGACAGAGGAGATCACCACCAAACTTGACCGGAAGGACACAACATCCGTCTGGGGAGTAAGCCGTTTTCCCCGCCGTGATGGAGGTAAATGTTGTTCTAGTAAACATTTGTGTTGTATCTGCTCTCAATGACTGCAATTGCAACCTCCTCGATTACCTGGCCCCAGAGGCATGCGACGCTCGTGCGGCCGCCCTCGTTGCTAGTTTTCTCGGTCAGCTTCTTTTTGTAGCTGTTGAAGTAGTCCTGACCGATAATCGCGGAGTAGTCGCTTCCACCAATCCAGAGCTTTCTTTCTCCACTGAGTTGTCTTTTGTCTGATCCCGTCATGCGAGATACAGATCGACTTAATCACTTGTTCCATAACCAAGCTATATCTTATAATCTCCACTGTTTAAATAGATAGGTACAGACCATAGATGTATGCGCACACTGGGTTTATTCTATCACAGGTTCCAATGCTTTGTCTCCTTGATCGTCGAGTGTTGCAGTCTGGCACACTTTTAAAGATCTAACCTTAATTTCTCCCTTCATTTTGGTATATTTTATGACCTCAGCCGAAACGAGCTTAAAGACATTAACCATCCAATACAATGTCAGCAATGGTATTCAATTTGCTCTGAGCTAGAATGCGGATCTGATAATATTTTTTCAACTTAATGGCCAGCCGCTGACTGATGAATTTTCCAGCAATAACAGCTAGCCCACAAGCGGCCCCACCCCCACCCAACACTGTGGCAATAAGAATGACAACTGCTGTAGACATTACACCTGCACCACTTGCGCCAAGACACATACCAACAGCAACTAAAACAGTGTCTACTGCGTCCACCGAATTTACTGCACACCTATGTTTTTGTACATAGCACCATATTTTTCAATTTCTTTCTCAAGGTATTGCTTCTTGAGGGTGATCTCATTCAACCAATAGGAGTGGCCTGGATTCTCATCAGGCGGCTCCGGAGGAATGGGCGGGTGTTGTTTCATACTACCGTTATAGGCACATAAGTCTATATATCACGTTCAATTAGGAGTGATACTACAGACCAAGTCGCCCCTCTGTTTTGAAGGGTTGTATAAAAGTTAATAACGTTGCCTTGTTCTAGCTGTAAAGGCTGGTCAAAAGATATAACAACAGCCAGTTGGTCAGGAGGCTTACTTATTCCTACCGATTGAGTTATCCCATTTATAACGGAAACACGTCTATATTACCAGTATCAGCACCCACACCAGAAGACAACCCCATATGAGCGATCTTACCATTGAATAACATGGTATATCCACAACTTGAGTCTGGTGAGTCTCGACCCCAGGCGTCATTACCAAACGACCACTCATATCCTCGCGAAGAGCGCCACTTGCTTCTGCCCATATAGTAATGAGGGGTTCCGTTTTTTCAGCTATGTAATGTCTCAGGTCCCTGCGCTGCTGCCTATGTCTGTCATCAACATACTTTCTATTAACAGTATCCTTTGGCGAAATCTGTTAAACAGGTTTAGTCTCCCAACTGAACGATTTTATTATCTTCCATTTCAAGGTCTCCAGTCATAATGCTGCCACCTTTATCCATTTTTTTGTGAGTCTATATAAGTCTTTGTTGCATTTTCGGAGAGGTCAGCGTCCAGATACGTTATTTCTATTGAGTTCCATAAATATTCGCTTTTATTGACATCTTGTAAATTGAAGAACAAAACCAGTAGGTAAGTCGTGATTGTTCAATAGACGTCCCTTATCATCCCTTATCGAAACCTTCAACTCATTAACAGCTCCGACAGTAACACGTTTTGACACAGAATTTGCGATGTTTGTGGTTATGATATCACCAAAAGAGCCAACATGGCCCACAACTTCAAGAAGCGTAGTGGGCGCACCATCGAGCATGTTGTGCGTGGTACTGACTTGATCGAGGTGGACATAAAGTGGGTTAAAGACGCTAAAGTTGACGGGCCGGATGGCATCGTGACAACCTGAAGGAATCCATCCTCCACCCCGACTCTCATCAAGACCCAACATTTTTAACACACCGTCGTCACATTGTCAAGCCCAAGCATCAGGAATTGAGAGGGAGGTAGTCCCATCATGAGCATTATTCACCAAAGTAAACCCTAGAGCTGTAAATTCATCCTGCAGAGGTTTGAAGGTATAAAGGCCAGGGGGTAAAATGACACCAATGTCATTTCCGTTGTAGGGCTTTTGCTGCCTTTGTGGATAGTTCAGGTTTCACTCCAAGAGCCCGAGCAAGCTGTGTACCACCGTAATCTAGTATACTCCTAGGAGAGAGGAATTTGTTTGGATTGCTCTTTCATGTCAAAAACTTCCAGTCTCGCCCCCACTTAACCCAAAGGTCACCTTGTTTAGATGATCTAAACTTCAGAGTGGCCTGCAGCCCATGCTTAGACACTGCCTTCTTCCACCTCGTAACTAAGACTTTGCTCCTTTTTGGGATCCCACCTGATCTTCTGTTAACACCGCAGGCATTTTAGCAAAATCCCATGGTGGACTAGTCATACTCGACGTATCTAAAGTTTCTTCAAAAAGAGGTTAGTCTCCTCATCATCAAAGTTAGTCTCATTCCTCTCCCCACCCATAGCCCCCCCCCCCTCGTCTGGGTCGTCAAATGCTGGGTTATCAAACTCCATGTGTATGTGTTAAAGATATAACTGTAATTAAGCATTCAACATGACGAGTACTTACGGACGCAAACTAAATCCACACTGCAGGATACGCGAACCCATCAGGGTAAAGGGCGTAAGACAGTCTGTAGTCATTACAAACAATCTAAGCACTATTGGCCAGAACCAACAACTGCTGGTTGACTTCCCAATCTAAGCGCAGACGACGTCATTGTTTCAGGGATGGCACGGCCGGCCTTTACAATCACGCTGACCTCGGCTAATCTTAACCGCAGCGTTGTGTAAAACATGGGCCGTGCCGTGGTTAAGAAAATGACAATCAAGATTTCTGGCAATGAGGGTATGTCTATTGATGACAGCGATGCGTATCACTGTTACCACGACTTGTGGCGGACTGCACTGAAGAGACAGGGCTACCAGTACCAGGGCATTGACAAATCAGATGACAGAAACACAACTAAGATACAAATGGGGGCAGGAGACGAGGATGAGACCGAGGAAGAGGACAAGGCCATAGCCGATGTGTATGGTAACAGGTTCTACATTCTGCTTGACTTTGAACTACTCGAGAGCCATATGTCATTCTACCAAAGCACGCTTAATAGCAGACTGGAATACGAGCCCCCGTTCAACTACTACAACAGCGTGATTCACGCAACAGGCGACACTGCTGTCAGCTGCAAAATTGATGGCATCTCGTTGGAGTATGACATGGTTACCCAAACAGAGTTGGCCCACATGATACGCACCCAGAACACATGTCAGCACTCGATTCTGTATGACCGTGTTCTTCGTCACAGGAAGTTTGTATACAATAAAAGAGACACACTGTGGAACATCAACCTGAACGTGCCTGCTCACAGCATGAATAGTCGGGTCAATATATGGAAAAAAAGTGGTCAACCCCCAAAAAATTGCAAGAAAACGTTTCTTGGTTGTTTTTGGTTCCTGAACTTCTGTAGATTAACATACTAAAAGTTTACCAAACTCGGATGACCGGAAAGTGGGTTAATTAGGCAATTTCCAAGATGGCCGCCAAATTTTTTTAAATCCTTGAATATTTTTGGCTGTCCATAACTCGGCCATTTTTCACCCAAAACTGATTATGTAAATATGTTTTCAAATGTTTTTGAGGTCAAACTTTCACCTGAAACTGGTTTCTTTCGTGTGTGACATCCCGATGGGGGTGCAATAGGGGCATCCCTACCCCAAAACTGGTATTTTGGGTACATATTAGGGAAACCTTATATTTCCCAATTAATTAAGGAATTGCAACATCTGAACATAAAGTTAGCAAAGGTTCCCTAAAATTGGAGGGTAAATCTTGGTCAATTTCAGGATTTTTACCCCTGTTTGGTATTTGTTTGAAATGTCTCTTTGGTTCATGATTTGATATTTCTCACACGAAAACGCTGTTGTAAGCATGCTTAAGGAGTTGGGTTTTTTTCATTTCAGCTCAGTGTCATTGAGACAGAGTTCTGATGAAGGTGCCCTGTTCGTTAGGAGTAATCCTAGCTGACCCCCACACCACCCCGCCAACCTCCAATGAGGCCACTCCCCCTCCATCCCGGCCCATGTTATCTAAAGCAATCACATTTCTAATTGGCATTTGGTTGTTACTGCCAGCATACAAGCCCTTATAATAATGACTAACAAGGATAAGGATACAGGTTAATATTGATTTTCAATGTAATTTTGTACTAATTAGCTCTCCATATGATTACAGTGCTGCCATCTATTCTTTCATCAAAGACTTAAGATCAAAACAAAAGCAACTCATTATTTCATTATCTCTTGTTAACACAATATTCCTGAAATCAACAAAAACAAACTAATCATGTCGACAACTCTGATATTACCAATTATCTTCTGCATCTCCTGACCCTGAAGGTAGGTGAAACAAGATTAAAATAGGCCCATTTCATGCCTGATAGAATAGTAGATAGAATAGTCATAATGAAAGTGAAACCATGTGGTTAAATGGCACGCCTACATTATATGGGAAGACAAAGCTAGAAATATTCAAAATTGCCAGAAGCCTGCTATTGGAAGCTGCTCATTTCAAAAGCAGTGAAAATTGTAGATAATTTGTTTCAGTGCTATCACGTGTTTAAAGGGTTCTACCCATGAAAATATATACCGTCCCTGTATATGGGATTAATCGGAAGGGAAGGGTCCATCATCTTCGAATAAGCTGTGCCCACTTGTAGTTGCACACTCTTGTGTTTTATATGATTTCATTATATTCATGCTCTTACTAAGGACTGTCTCGGTTGATCGCTAAGGCGACTGGAGAATGCATCTCAGTGCAGTGTCTGATTGCATTCCGATATTCGCAGCTGCTGGACATTTCAATTATGTTAAGTCTACATACCTCTACCTACAGTGCATGAATGAACTAGGTCACAAGCATCCAGACATTGTTACAAAATTTGAAAACGGCCTACATGTTATTAGGAGGACAGACCAGTTCTGGGCAGGATTGGGATCGGATCTAACTATTGAACAGACTCTCATGCGTTCCCTTTAAAGTAGCGGTGGTCTAACCAGAGGAAGTGGCATGACAGAGGAACTAAGGACCATCTGGACACTGCCATCATTCGTGTCATCTGCGTACAACCTTGCGATGCAAGAGTTCTCTAAACAATCATTTACCTCAAGTGAACAGCACAAAGACGCCACAGTGCCAAGTATGCAACGTGATCATGCGGACAGTACTAAACTGATGCAAACATTAGTTGACTGCAATCCATTTGCTGAGGATTCTTCATTAAGAAATGTTGTGACTGGTGTAGTGGCCAACGCAGATGTCAATGTACATGAAAATGGAGCTGTCGGCAAGGCCATAGTACAAAAAAATGGTTGGGCAGCCAATGTTCACTTATTCCTTTAAACGAAAGGACAAAGCCAAGACTCTTGGTGACTCATCGTCAGTGAAAGTGAATACCGAACAAATGATAAATTCTGAACTCCTGTTCCAGAGATGTCTTGTAGTTTCACAAGCTGGCGACTTGACACTGCAAGATATCATGGACTACGAACTTAGTCCATATCCTCCTGCCCTATTCGCGGCAAAACATGTGTTCCAATAGGCTGACAAGCCACAGTTGGCTGATGCTCTACGGGATTACGCAAATGAATCCTCCAGCTCCAGCAAGGCCGTTCTAACAGATTCGACGCCAAATTCCGAAATAAATACCGTCTTTTCCTCTTGCAGAATGGAGGATTTCTTATCAAGGGACTCTAATAAACAGAAACTAATCCTCCTCATCAGTGACAAACTGAAACAGAGGGGTTGCGAAGTCATCAATTCGCATGGAGATGCAGATGTTCATATTGTGAAGGCAGCAACAACATCTGCAAAAGTTCGAGACACAACTTTGATTGGGGAAGACACGGACCTTCTGATTCTGCTTCTACATTACACTGAGAGGGACAGCAAGAAAACTCTACTTTCGTTCGGACAAAAAGAAAGCAAAACATGTATATGATATTGTCCGTCTGAAGGAACTCTTGGGAAATGACATATCGTCACAGCTGCTGTTTGTACATGCTTTTACAGGTTGTGATAGCACTTCCAGGGTTTATGGTATTGGCAAGAAATCCCTTTTCAAAAAGTGATGAAAAATGATTCTCAGATAAAAGCTTGTGCAAAGACCTTTACTACAGCTGGTCAGGATGTGGCAACAATAGTTGATTCAAGATGCAAAGTCTTTGTTTCTTTGTTTGGAGGAAAAGCTGGCACATCTCTGGTAAACCTTAGAAATACATTGCTTGCTAAAAAGGTTTCATCTGCTAAATCATTTGTGAAGCCCGAGAAATTGCCCCCAACGGAATCTGCGGCAAAGTTCCACTCTCAACGTTCATTTTATCAGATCATGGTGTGGATGGGAAAGGATGAAAACGTGGACCCAAAGGACTGGGGTTGGAAGTGTGAAGACAACATTTTGTTACCTGTTATGACTGACCAGAAAGCGGCTCCAGAAAGGCTTCTCAAGGTTATCCATTGTAACTGTACAACAGGTTGTAGTAATACTCGATGTAGTTGCAGGAAGTACGGTCTTCCATGTACTTCTGCTTGTGGACCCTGCCAAGCGGAGTCATGTTACAATCCGCATAATAGTGATTCTTCCATAGACGGTTCCGAGGAAGAAGATTGTGATGATAATAACCATGCTGTGTTTTGAACAATTATATTGTGTGAATGCCACTTGAACTTGATAGGAAAATTCAGGTGTGTACTATGTCAATTATTTGGGACATTTTGGTAATTTATGATGTGTGACGTATGGCGTATGACCATGATGTAGATGGTTCAATAGCCCTTCCAAGTTGTGGTTCCTTGTGTATGTACATCTGATTAATTATCAAGAGCCGAAATGTTGGTTTTCTACCAATTCTGGCGGTCCTGATCTATTCAGCAACCCACTACGTCATGATGATGCAATACTACGCCATAGGGACATCCAGGTGAATTCATCATAACCTTATTTGAATCTAAGGTATCACATTTATATATGTTTGTAATACATTTATGGGGTCTAAAACCAACCATTAAAAAGTTTGCTGTACATTCATAATTCAATGGCGGCCATATTGGATATTATGTTATTTCACCACTTTCCGGTGGCTAAAATTTGGTAAACTTTTAGGATGCGCTTAAGTACAGCTAATTTAACACAAAAAGACAAAAAAAGCTTTTCTTGCAATTTTTTGGGGGTCAAACCTTACTTTGACTCGCCTAGAAGGGCATCCTATTGCTCTTTGAAGATCCAGCCAACGCCTCATTCGCCAGAAAGACGGAGTCGTTCTACAACCCAAAGATAACAAATGTTGACCCAACCAACTCTATGCCCAGGGCATGCACGGCTACCAGCAGTGGGGCGAGGTGAAGATGGCCTTGGCAGCAACGAGTAACCAAGACCCCAGTGTAGCAATCGCTGCAAAAGACTTGACATTGTCAGACGTTCACCTAGGAGAGTACCTAAACAGTAAGTATGCTCTGTGGCTCGACCTTAGGACAAGTGATGACGACTAGCTGTACGCTAGTGGCAGGGCTGTGGAGAATGCGTCTGAGCGTATTACCATTCAGATCACAAAAAAGGCAGAGGCGGCCGGCGCATTGAACATTTATATGTGTATTGTAATAGATGCACAGCATAGCATTAAAGATGGCAGGTTTGTCAGCGCAGTCCACTAACAAGGTTTTGATGAAGCCAGATGGTCCCTGTTCGGCAATTGTTTGTGGCAGACAGGATGTGGTAAAACCGCATTCATCCTCGACCTACCTGAAGGGTCCTTCATTGGTGCCTTCGAGCATATTGTAATCCTCTGCCCTACCATACGTTTCAATGAGGCCTATCAGACGCGGCCATGGGTGTGGGATAATTCAGAGGTCTACGTCGTTGATCCAGGGGAACGGCTCCATGACCGTCTGAGGGCTTTCTACCATGGTTTTAAGAGCGAGCCTACCCTCTACATTATTGATGACTATCGGCAAAAAAGGCTCTAACCAAGAAGAAAGACATGTTATCCAAACTGGACTTTAGCGGCCGCCATGCGCTGCAAGGTTTCTGGCTCCTCACCAAAAAGTACAACTCTGTGCTGAAAGACTTACGTGAGCAGACTCGCTGGATAGTGCTCTTTCACACCAAGGACCGTGTCTAGTTTAAAGACGCTTTACGTGAAAATGATGTAATTCCAACAAAGGAGGAACGTGCCACAGTACGCCAACTACTGGCAAAGACCAAGCACACAAAACTGCTGCTGAAGACTGAACAACCTACTGCATATGTCGTCGATTTAGGTTTCTTCATCTGGGTAGCGGTGAAGTATTTTGAAGCTCAAAGGCATATACGTATATTCATGGATCCTCATAACATTATTGATAAACTCTTTGAACAGGACACGACTAGATTAGTGGAGACAAAGTGTGGGGGAGCGGAACCTAATTGCACCGGAAATGTAGATAGGTCTTCTAAGAGAGATAGGCTTGCTGCCGTCATAGCCTGCGGTCAGGCCCGTCAATACCTTGGTTTGGAACGCCTTACAATTGACCAGTTTGAATCAATGTCTGATGAAGAGATCATTAAGCTGTATGTGAGATACGAGGCTCGGATATGCGAGCTTGGATTCACCTCTGTATAAAAATAGAAATCTTGTGGCGCTGTTAGCAAGGTCAAAATTCGCTCGCTGCATTGTCGTTGACTTTTGTGTATCAACATATTCCCTTTTAGACTAATGGATTTGTGTAGTAAACATGACTCATAATCAGCGATCATGTAAAGCCCAAAGCGATTATGTTTCAGTTCACGTTTTTAAGCCTCCTTACCCACGCTCTAAGGTTGCACACCAAGCACTCCAAGTGTGTAATGAACTTGACCGTACATACAAGGAGATATTTGCTAGATTAAGGGCTGGGGTGGCATGCACCCCTCTCCCCACCCCTGCCCCTTGCAGCCCAGTCCCCGCCTCACGCAGACCAGTCCCCGCAATCCTGTCCCCAGTCCCCACAGCGATTCTTGCCTTCAAGAAGTCTAGGTGGATATTTGCGTGGATAGGTGATGATGTTCCTGAGTCTCACCCCCTTAGCTCGGACCTTATGATGTTCTTTAAAGGCATGCTTCAGAAGATGCTTAAAGTTTTGACTGGTTAGCTGGAAGAGGTAGGCGGAATCAAGTGTAAGTTTGTCCTTAAGTTAAGACTCTCCATGCACGCGGATGATGACAGCAATGAGTATGTTGAACCTGTGTTGCGTAATGAGCAGCAGGTGGTACTCTCCTCAGAAGACCTGGATGTTGTTAATATCCAAGAGCGGTTGAAGAAGATGTTCTGGCTGGGAGTTTGAGGCGGTCACAACTCTGTGGATTGATATTGCCAACTACCAACCCTTAAAAGATGGCTCCTGCTTGCGACTGCCAGAGACTTCTGCATTCTATGGGCTATTGTAGCCGCTCTGCACCCGGTTGCCAAGGACCCATTACATTCAGTGGCTCATGGATCTGTAGAAGGGTGCAGATGTAGAATATCCTACACCGGTGACGCATGTTGAGAAGATAGAAAAGCATGCTACCCTAGCCTTGAATGTTTTTGGCTGGGATGGGAAGACCACTATCGTACACTGCATCAGTAAGCATTCTGTACCTGTATAAAACTCATGCTGATTGAGAAGGACGGCAGGTTTGATTACACGCAAATCAAAGACCTGAACCGCTTGCTTTATAACCAGACCAAACATAAAGAGTACAAGTTGTTCTGTGAGCTATGTATGCATGGATATAACTCACAGGATCAGCTCCTGGCGCCCAAACATGAGTGCATGGGTATAGGGAAAACTGCTGTGCGAGTGAATATGCCTGAGAGACGGGAAGAACATATTATCCTTCCAGAACTGGCAAAAACAGCTTGCTACACCCTACATCATCCATGCTGACTTTGAGGCGCTCACAGTGAAGCTTCCGGGTCCTGTGCTTAATCCTGGTAAGAGCAACACACAGAGAACGCAGGAACAACACGGCTATGGCTATGGATGCTGTGGAGAAGTTCTTACAGGCTGTGCAGCAGGAGGAGCAAAAGATCAAAGCAGTTCTGTCCAAGCCTGTTCCTATGCGGATGACTCGGGATGACGGAAGGGCAAATAAGGCTGCAACCCACTATCATGTGTGCAAGAAAAAACTGGACTGTTACTCTGTCCGCGATCACTGCCATATAACAGGCTTGTACAGAGGACCAGCCCATAAAGTGTGTAACCTGAAACTTCGGCTGAGTCCCAAGACAACACCCATCCCTGTGGTGTTCCATAACCTGCGGGGCTATGACTCCCATCTCTTGATGCAGGGCATAAGCAAAGTGGAGGGGAAGACCATGGAGAACCGCCGCAAGCCGGTTGATGTCAAGATTGTGCGCTCTAGGGAAGAAGAAAGCAATGCGTAGGCTTATCACAAGTCCCGCCTACGCGCGTCATCAGGTGTTTAATGATGACCTGGCCACTCTGCACATGCACAAGACTCAGCTGGTACTGAACCGCCCGGTGTATGTGGGTATGTGTATACTCGACCTCTCCAAGCACCTGATGTACGAATTTTATAACAATACCATGAAGCCCAGATACTGCAAGAACCTTGGCTTGTTGTACACGGATACGGATTCTCTGCTTATGGAGATACGCACGCTTGACGTGTATGCTGACATGAAGGAAGATGGGCATCTCTTTGACACTAGTAACTTTCATCCCTCCCGTAGCCTCTACAGCAGTGTGAACAAGAAAGTTCTGGGGAAGATGAAGGATGAGTGCGCCGGCGTGCCCATCAATAAGTATGTTGGTCTGCGCCCTAAGATGTATTTGATATTGATGTCGAGCCGGGATGAGATCAAAAAGGCAAAAGGTGTGAAGAAGGTGGTGGTGAAGAAGCATCTACGACACACTCAGTACGTGGGGTCGCTGTTCGCACAAAAGCAGTTTAACCATGGAATGAACATGCTCGGGAGTGACTGCCACAAAATATATGGGCTCCACGTTAACAAGGTGTCTCCCTCTCTCAAAGCGGAGGATAGCTGAGAATGGCGTAGACACTGGGGTCTATGGGCACGCGTCGATCTGTTGAATAGATGAGGGCTGAGGAATAGAATGAGCACCGATCAAAATGTGGTGGCCGAGCTGCGGGTAGATGTGAATTATTTAAAGGAGGAGAAGGTGGACCTTGAGATTGAGGTGAGGGATTTGGAATTAAAGGATGAGGACCTTTTGGAGCACGTGATTCGTTTAGAAGAGCTTATTCCACAGGGTCCTGGTGATCGCCCTCTTTAGGTGGCCTTTGAGAAGATCAGCTGGACGGGCTGGCTGACACTGTAGTGTGAAAAGGGTAGGTGCGAGCGCACCGCAGACTGGCTCATTTTCTGTATGTGAGTCCATTTTGGAAACTGCGCTCGTACCCCCGCTCTCTGTATACTACTGGCTGACATCCGGTATATGTCGCGTCCAGTTGTTGGTAAGGAAAGTCGACGGTATGTCTAATCGAGCAGTTCAGCGTTATGAATCATGCCTTTGCGAGCCCTACGTATGGGCAACAATTTGATTAAATTACTGTCACTTTGTTGCACTATAACGTGCTTACTGGACAATAATATTATATATTAATCGCCTATATACTTACATTATATTGCCTCTATACACACGTGAGGATTATAAGATGCCACAGGAGATTCCAACGTAAATCGGACGGTACATTGTGTTGGTTACCTGACATTCTGACCCAGCTTCCTAACCATTTAAACTTCAGTTCATAGATTTCCAGCCTGTACAATTAAAACATATTTGATATGATGACGGCAAAATATCATATCTTGCTCCGCAACTATTCAAGTGCATTGTCATTACGAAGATTTATATTAGATGATATTTATAATAGATGATATCGCCCTGTTTCAATCACTGCAAAGCCGTGGTATTCAAAAAGCAATAGGCATATGCTGGGAGGCCGAATGCAGTAGAAGGCGAGCGAGGTTATCACAAACGAGATAATATGTGTTGAGTAACACAAGCCAAGCCAAGTCAAGGCTCGCATCAGCTGTGTATGCATAATCTACTTTGTGTTTATGATTTGATGCATATATTTGGTTATGTCTGACAGATGGTATGATGGTTATCAAAACTAAATGAATTAAAAGCTTTACTCTGGTCCGACTAAGAGTGCAATTAGTATATCGGTATAATTATTTTCGAGGGTATTAAGGTAAGGTGACGTATCAATTCTGCATTGCATTGCACCAATAGTGTACGAATAGCAAATAAATTACATTCTTCGACAAAACTCAGTATAATCGCTACATAATTGTATTATTACGTCTTGGCGAACTAATACCCCTTTTGCTCCTAAAACAGAATGGTAACTGCCATGGCGATGTTTTGTGTTGAATCAATACAGAGTCTGCCTAGATTGGCTCGGATCAGTTAAGAAACATTTACAGACCTTTTGGCGTTATAACGACGTGTTGCATAGCAATAACCCTGCGGTTCAGTTAGAAAATAAGATATAATGCAAAACTATGCAAATACATGCTATTATATCATATATTAATTTCGGTGCATATTATATACATTTCGAGTTACAGTCTTATGGAACGCATCTATGCCTAGCTTCCGCGGTATAGCATAGTCAGTCTCACGATCTAATATTACTCTTATCTCACCAATAAGTCCCGTTTAACATTTGAGAAGGTAAGGTCAGTATCAGGTAACACTTGGAAAAAACCGTGATACATTTGTTATGACAAGTATGTTGTCGTGATCCCGATTCGATGGTAGACATTGCCATTAAAGTAGTTCCCTGAATAATAGGGTCATTTGGGCCGCATTATTCAATTGTTACCGGCAGGATTCCATGAATTGTGTGCTAATGTAGAGACTATGTAATGCTGATGAGTCCTTCCCGTATGTGGCTCATTATGGATCGGTTTGTATGTCCTGAAACCTGTAGTATATACATTACACACTCGTGGTAAATACATAGCTTAAGCTGTCGCCTAGCAAATACTCTGCTTTCAAAGATTGCTACAAAAACCAATTGAAATGATATTCGATGTGTTTACCAAATAATTGTCCCGACACCAGTATTTAACGTCGTCGATACTGTGACATTTCATATATACTTGTGAGAGGTATATTATGTGGTGATGCATGGGACAACGACTTATTAACATGGATCCATGACACAGAGCCCGGCATTTATTCACATGATGTGGGTCGAGACATTTTGTTACAAGTAGCTGATCAGGTACGATTAAGCATTTTGAATAACCATTGCCGTCGGAGAGGTCATTCATATCATGCTTACGATTGTTGGACAATAATAACATTCTTGTGCACCGATCACACAGTAATTGGCTTTTTACAACTTATAACTTCTTAGCTCACCAAGGCACAGCTTATTAACGACAGTGTTTATATGTTGAGCCCAATAGCTCCACATGGATTCAATTAATCTTTTCCCGCGAATATAGAAGGCAATGTTGCTAGTTAAATCTGTATTTCAATAAGAGCCTTTCCAAGACCCAATCACTAATGCATATAGCTGATGAACTAGTATCGAGGCCCCATATTGTCTTTGAAGTTAAACGACACTGATGAACATTACTTTTATGTCGTGAATTCAACACAGATAACCTTGAATTCACTAATATTTCACAAAGGGTTGCAATGTGGGTCGGCTTAAAGGCAATAAATATATGTGCTCAATGTAGGAATTGCTACTTATAGCTACTTTACAGCAAACCATGTAATGAGGCATGCTGTTGTGACGTGCGACAGCTATTTTGTGCGGCTTGAACAAGACCGAAATCATCTGTCTGTCTTATTTTGCACGTACCTGGTTGTTCACGATCCTCACTAACTGAGACGAGGATACACAAACCGAAATCGATAATTTATATTTTACACCCACAGGCAGCAAGCGCCCATCATTAAGTATGCATAATATCAAACTGTTATTGATAGGCACCGTATCTTACCCATGTTCTTAATTACTTTTTCGTTAATCAAACTGCACTATGAATTGATTTAAACTGATTAACTTGATTGGAAAGCTCTGTTCATAAATCATTACAAACGCGGCGGATGTCACCTCATATGGACAACTCATATAACATCTGTGATCATGGAGATGCTTGTAAATAAATCTGCCCCAGATGTTTTAGTATATAGAATCCATTTCAACACCACATGCAGTTATTTGCTGCCATACACTTGACGGTCGAATTGTGTTCCGTTATTTCAAAACAGCCTGAGTAAAACTTATAAGTACAATTAAAGCAGATAATACCTTAAATGCTGTCAGGATATGATCACCAAGAATATAATGACATAGGGAAGATGTGCTACTGATATCTCCGCGACTGATATACAAGCGATACGTATGGTGGCATTAATAAGTATATGGAACGCTTGGTCATTAATTTGCTATGTCTCCTGGTTGGCATTGATTTAAGACATCCGGAACCTTTCAATATTAATGTGATTATGATATAAGCACCAGTGCATTCAATAGTCCCTGTCTATCATCAAAGAAGAGAACAGCATTGTACTTTCAACCTTGC
>CM067353.1:11172194-11232535 GCA_034190875.2 Urechis unicinctus
TATATGTAGCTTACCCCATCTTGCCATATTACTTAAATTCCATCCTCTGTCCGCCATCGTCTGTACCATTTGTTTGCAAGAGCAATGTCATATGTATTGTGATGTAAATGGACATTACGCTATTTTGCTGTTCAGCAGATGGTGTTATATTTTGTTACCAATCTGGTACGTGGAGGATTTTTCTTATTCTTTGGTCTAGTTATGAATAAGCAATGCGCTGATTCCTTACTGCCGCCCTTTTCCTCAATGTATAATGTAACGTGTGTTATGAGGACATTAACGCTAGCTAAGCACTGATCTATTCACCTAGTCTTCTTGTTAAACAAATATATATTCATCTCAGGGAATAACATTAAATTGTATGCTGCAACCACAGGACACCGAATGGAAGTGGATTTTGCCATTAAGTGATATATCAAGGAGGCATAGGACCCGGTGTCTAGCATTAAGACGATACGTTTATGTGTTAAGGGAATGTTTATGCTATGGACCGAGAAGAGGATCAAGAAGTGCCCGAATATTGCTATCAATCTTGTCATACATTTTTCGTCGTCAATATGTTGGCTCAACATTTCAAATAAAAACACTCGAACGATAGCCGACATGTTATCTTCAGCTTCTAAGTCAGCCAATATCTATCATTGTATAGGAACAAATAAATGATTTAACTTATTGTTAAGACCCTATACAATTCTGACCGTCACATTTGAAAAGTATTGGTACTTGCTTGGTTACAGAACATTGCATAACTATTATTGCGTACCATGAAGCGTTTTCTGGTTCGTACCAAAGGTCTCCAAAAGTTTCGGACGATAATGCTAACTTGTTAGTTCTATGATATATGCTAATTTGCTGTTGCAATGATGTTACATTGTAATCTATTTGGCATGCTAAAGTATCGGTTTATTCGGTATGATGCAGAAGTGTATCATAGTCACTAAATGATATTTATTTACCTGATGTACAGAACCGCTCCTGAATTAAAATGGTAATTTAACCCTGAAAACCAATATTTATGAGCATTCACGACGGTCCAATAAGACAGCCGTTATATACTGACAACTAACCGGTTATTCAATTTCCAAATGGAACTCGCTTGTTGAGGTACCCATCTTACCGGGGGGAATTTGATGGCGACTGATGATGAGGTCGTGTAATTTAATGGCCGTCAGTACATTTTCTAATCAGTATCAGGACGATTGGAAATGACTCTTGACTTACAAATAAATCAGCCATTGCCCGCACATGGTACAGCGGCATAAGACATATTATCCTTCTTATATATAAGGGTTATAGATAATAATACCCAGGTAATGTGAAGCATCATAAAATAGGCAATTACCTGCGCAATGGTGTATAACTGCTGATTATTGAATTCATAACATTACGTTATCTGCTTACAAAACCTAACTCGTTTTATAACCTACAAAAGAGAAAGACATCTGAGATATTACCGCGCAAATGACTTACGATAGGACAATAATACAATAACGATTGCCGGTAGAACTTCATGGCTAAGGAAAATAACCAAATGGTTGTTCATGGCATCATGATCGTATGCAAACATATTTTCGGTTGAAATGTGCAGCTCTGTGATACCCTGGTATGATTACAATAGTCAGGCTAATTTTAATATTTTTGGATAGTTTAATTACGTCATTTGTCTAATCTTGAAAAGCGGTCATCTAGTACAAATAACTCTAGACCGTATTCTTTAGTAAGTCTTCGGAATTTTTTCAGACTGTGCTATCTCATGGTTTCATGGTCATTATTTTAGAGTCTATCCCAGGCCCAACCACTTATAAATGTCACTAATGAACGCGTATGGAAGCCCAATATTGTCTGTAGAGTAAAACGACACTGATGAACATTACTTGTTCGTTACCTCGAATCCTACTTTGTTTCCCTAATATATCACAAAGGTTAGTAATGTGTGTCTGCTTAAAGACAATGAATATATGTGCTCAATGTAGGATATGCTACTTATTGCTACTTTTCAGCAAATCTGTAATGCGGCATGCTATTGTGACGCTCAACAGCAATTTTGTTAGGCTTGAACAAGACACATGCCATAATATGAATTTCTCATTTTGCACGTACATTTTTGTTCACGATCTGCACTAATTGAGCCGAGGATACACACTAGTTGACACAAGCAGCAATTGACGGTCACGAAATGTTTTGATAAATGCACTGATATAATGAATAAGATGGGGATTGCCAGATGAAGTATTAAGTACGCAAAATATCTAACTGTTATGAATAGGCGCCGTATCTTACGCACATGCTTAATTTTCCTTTATTCAAAATGCACGATGAGTTGTTCTTTTGTTAAAGTGAGTAACTGGACTTGAACAACTCGAAGGATGGCACCTTATGTGGACGAAATACATCTGTGATCACGGAGATGCTCGCAAATTTATCAGCAGCAAAAGTTGAAGTATATAAAATCCACTGCAATACCACACGCTCAATTATTTGCCGTCATACACTGGACGGTCAAATTGTGTTGCGTTATTTCACAAGAGCAGGAGTAAAACATGCTATTGTTACCATTAAAACAGATCGTACAATATATATATATATATATATATATATATATATATATATATATATATATATATATATATATATATATATATATATATATATATATATATATATATATATATATATATATATATATATATATATATATATATATATATATACTATCTTTTTGTGAGTGGTATGTGAGGCGGCATCGGAATGTTTTGCAGCAATATGTAGTTGCTACTTTTCAATAAAATTTAGCTGATAGCTACAGTTTCCATCTTCACAGCTAACCGCATTATAATACGCTCTCTGTGAGGGATATCCCATTATGATATTCACAATATGTGATTGTATGACATGCTCAAAGATCGTTTACCTGAACGCAAATTGCGTAAACCTGATTTGTCGGTGCTGTGCATCACTAAGGAAGAATGATTTCGGTGTCAAAGTGACGTGCCCAATCAGTACACTTGAACTCGACCAAGCACGTGAATGCCACATTTATATTAATTGACGAAAGTCGTGCAAGATATATCTTTCCATAGGCCAAATAGCTGTTTAATTCATCGCAAACGTTATCTCCAGCCGCTACCGATCTATGTGCATACCAAATTGGATACTTTGGTTACCCGCAAATTGCCGAACCGGTTATGGTGAGGCAGGTTTCATTAGGCTGCCATGAATTATGAAATTAATTCCAGATTAGCTCGACACTGATTACATCTCAATTGACAACGCTCTCAATTTCTCAATATTAGTTATTTAGCACAGCTATATAATCCATAGCGGGCTACTACAGCTGTAGAGGAGATGCAACGATGGGAATGATATAGCCCTATGGCACTTAATAAGAGTGCATTTCGCCATTATCTCCGAAATCAAGGTGGTATCAATCCAGGTTATAATGTTTTACGCACCCCAGAGTTCCCATGAGATTGTTGATAGATAGGTTAGGACTAAGAGGGTCCGGTTAAGTTTCAAGGCACGTTTATGCTGTAGTTCCCTTGTGAATGCATTAACGACGAGAATTAATCCTGCCAATTAAACATTTCCCTAGGAACGACTTAGACATACGAACATGGTACTTAGAATTGATAGCACCCAAAATCAACTTTAGTCTGTTCACACTTAAAACAGAAACCATATTGCAGGCTAGAAACAACAAATTAAGAACACCAAATTTCAAATACAAATGCTGCGTGCAAAATATACAACGCGACACTTCTAAACATGCCTAAAAATGTTCAACCCAAACTCTAATTTCACTAGGTTGCGCATAAACAAATCGTCAAACTCATCGCAAAACAGTAGACAGACCAAGCGCTCATCTTTGACGCGACCAGCAAACAGGCAGCGTGCAGTATGTGTGTTTTTGCATGTGGGAGTATGCGTTTGTGTGTGTGGCTGTGTGTTACACGTATATATACAAATATTAGTGAGCGGAAGATGTATGAATATATTTCAAGCACTGGTCCATTGAACATGGCATGGTCAAAACTACCACAAGTTAATGACTTTTGTCTCTATGTGCTATACAAGGAACACCTGAAATCAGTTTTCTTAGTGCTTGTTTGAATATATTTCAAGCAATGGTCTATTGAACATGGCATGGTCAAAACCACCACAGACTAATGACTTGTGTCTCTATGTGCTATAATAAGAACACCTGAAATCAGTATTCTTAGTGCGTGATTGATACGTGCAACAACACGGTGCTCAAGGCTGCACTCTAATGGCAGTGTGCGTCACCATACACATTACTAAAATACTTGATCGATACCCTTTTTGGCTATGTTCTACGTTTTTATTATTCGCGTTGAATATTCCCAGTTATATCAACGATACTTGATCGTTACCCTTTTTGGCTATGTTCTACGTTTTTATTATTCGCGTTGAATATTCCCAGTTATATCAACGCATATTTAACGTTATCTGAGACATGGGTAATTCCGAGGAGCTATGAAGGGTATTTTGTGTTCAATATGCAGAGGTAAATGGATAGTATCTAATTAACTAGGGTAGGCACATTTAGATTAAATAGACAAAATCGTGATTTCGGTATAATCTAATGGTGCTTGGTCTGTTTGACGTAAAATATGAATTGCGAATTGACTTTAGGCCATCAAAGTATGTAAATTGATATGAAGGGAACACCGCCTTCATAAGAAAAATACGCACAAACAGTCTTTGTTTATTTAAGAACATTTCAAATCACGGTTAATTGCTGATACCAAGGAGCATTTCGTCCAGGTGAGCGCAGGATAATTCGTGGTTAGCATTATCAAGAACGCTACAAAGCTAGTGATCTTCAATATGTTAAACGCACAATCTACCAAGCGAGGAGAGATTTATGACGCAATTCAAGTGAATCGTTTAAACATATACACTGATTGCATAATGTTAAAATAACGGCTCCAAAGCCACAACCCATCAATTGGATAAATAGGGTTTAAACGCTAATTGGCTTATATCGTTTTTTCTTTATTTTATATTTTATAAGTCATAATTGTTGAAACTTTATTTCTTGGATTTGTATGGATGCAAAGTGATGAATATATCTGCCTAGCTGGCGATTGGCATTGAGAAGGGGATTATATAGCATTATATAGCACCATTTTATACCTTATGATAAGTAACTATGGTGTTAGTTTCCCCTTTATGAATACTCACGTAGTATAATCCGCCAGCTTCTTTTCAGATGACTGACCATCCCTTATCAAACCAACTTAGATATGCATAAAACCATAGGTAATGTATTTTCGCTTTATGATAGCATCGAAAACATAATTAATGGTATGACGTTGGCGATAACTGGCTCCGATGGTTCACTGTAAGCCAGACTGGCCATTTAATATAATCGTATAATTCATTTGTTTCTGTGAAGATTGGTGGCCCGAATTAGGCCCTTACTATTCCTTTCTTACTCCAACCATTAAACATAAGCTTGCTTTAACGGATAAGGTCATACCAGCAGACAAATTGTAAGAGGATCAACGACTATGCGCTAGGGGAATAATCTTGCTCATACCCGATTATATAGTAGCTCAGTGCAGCTAAGTACCGGAAACCTGGCGGCTGCGCATTATGCTGGAATCATATTTATTATGTATGCTTAAACCTGTTTGGCTAACATGAACGATGTTGTTGTCACTACGGGTGTGAATTAGCTAGACGCAAATGCACAAACAACATATCTACAACGCACAACATAATAACTTGAGGTGTGAAAATCTAATATATTTCCGCAAAATTTCGCATGCCGGTATTGGTCACCGGAGGAAAACGGTAATATGAGGTAGTTGTTAACATAGAACATGTAACTTGCGCTGATACATTGCGGCAAGGGTGTTGTGACGTCGTATTCCCGTATAAGCCAGCTACGCTGCGCAAATATAGCCTTAGCGTCTTCAACGTAACATAATATAGGTCATTATGCCTACTATGAAGTTACCGTCTTCCTTGCACATGCTTATGGGCCAGCCATGAAGAGAAAAAAAAAAACAACATGCAGCCCCACTTACGACCCTGAGCTTAGCGCACCCTTCTGTGCATGCCGTTAAACAGATATTTATTACCCGTCTGAGTTCAAGCATTCAAAACCTGCGATGCAATAAAAGAGAAGCGGGTGAAATAAAGAACGTGACAATTTATGATGTCGAATACAGCTTTCAGTATATATGGCTTGATTTGGTAAAGACCTAAAAATACTTGTTAGACTGTGCGGGTGCGTGTATGTGCGCTCGTATGCTTTAAATCGACTTTTGATCCTGATATACGAAGTATGGAAATGGATAAAAATCACTTCCATTTCTTTTCTATGCATCATGCTCTAGAGCAATTTACAGATGTAACACATTTGCATGTTTTAGCAATTTGCTATGTATGAACAAATTCTTCATCAAGGCAGCTGCACTGGTGTTCGTCATTATAGGTCATAGATTAATCGACCTTTTGCTTTCTGACTCTTACTGGCCGTTTACACTAATGGTTCCTTGATTATGTATGTAATGACGCGAATCGCACTAAAATGCCCTCCTGGGTGCGCAGCGCCCAACTATGGTGTTTAGTTCATGTAACACTAAAAGATTGCAAAGCAATTTGCTTTTGCTGATGTGTTTCACAGCTGTTGGGGCAATCTTTAGGAATGTCATGGCTCATATATTGCGTTATATGAATCTTACTCTTATTTTGATAGCCTCGATAACTCGTCATTCTTATATTCGAATCGTACGCTTCCTTCTCATTCTACCAAATCACCCTTTATGTATCACCATTTATTCGTTCATGACTAATTCACTGACGCCATACATGCCTTGATGTCTATCTTTTTATTTCCTCATTTACTCCTTATCCAATTATCAAATCTAATATCTCTAAACATACGTTCATCAACTGCCTTATCAGCATTATTATAACAATCACTTATTATTAGATAAAAAAACAGGATTGGACAGCCAATAGGAATCTTATCAAAACCACTGTGATAATTGCAGCGTGCGATTATACTTATCATGGTCAAGATATTTCATATCATCGACCTATTTTAATGAAGAATATTAAATCATAAATATCATGCATTATATGCAGCGTCGCAGGTGGATACAAATCAAACATGACCAGACAGCTTATCACTTGACGCCACATATAGAGGGGTACTGGCTCACACGTCCATCCACTGCCATAAACCACTCACTCACAAAATCACTCACTCACTCTATCTCTCGCTACACTCACTCATTCAATCACACTCACTTACTCACCCTCTAAAATACTGACTTACTCACTCGTTCACATACTTGCCCTCAATTACTAAACTCATTTTCGCAACATAGTCTACTTAATCAGGCAATAATGTCATTACGCATGTAAGAAAATGTATGATGTCGTTTTGAAAGTATATATTTTTGATTGGTACACATAAGATACGAGGTGATATAATATACATCCCGCACAATATTGTTTTGATGCTTCAGACTGTCACTGTACCAATCTCTTCCCATTTGCAACACATTTTGAGTTAGCCTTTAAATCAGAAAAGTCCGTTTGCTCCTCTTTCTATGACGTCATATAAGTCTCGAACAGCGAAAGTCTTAAGGTAATAAGCGCACGCCTGCAATATCTTTCGCTTGTTAACTTTATATTTAGTCCAAACATTTGTTCTTGCTGCCCTTAGTTGCCATTGACGATGGCACAACGTTCGTCATAACTGAATGAGACGCCCCATTAGGTATCCAGCTTCTTTGTATTCATCACGACTAAGCCAACCACTTCCGCAATTAAATAGACGGAGTTTTTACACATATGTTGATGCTCTATGTAATATGCGATGAAATGATGCATTAAATCTTTAGTTATTTTGACACAACCCGTTATCACGCAGCATCTGTTTCCAATGAAAAACGTAGCACAAAATTAGTGCAGCGTTTCCTTAAGACATGAGTTAATAAAATTTTCCATGATGTATAACATTTAGCTTTATAAGGAAAAACATAGAAGTCTGATATATTACTCTTATTGCCAACCCTACACACGAAGTCGATTATAGCGTACGGATAAAAGCAATAGGCAAGCTACATTGGCGCTGCCTTTTAAGATGTAGAGCTCTCAAACAATGTTTATCCTGTTTATACAGATAACGCATATGCCGTGAATTATGCCGTCTACCTAACAGATATAGAAATGGTACAAAAATACAAAGGTCATACCAACAAATAGTTGCAATCTTGCATAATCTGTACAGGAATTTTGTTCGTGAAAAGGTGCTCCTTTCATAATGAATATTGTAAATATTTGATTTGATGCAATAGTTTCACCAATAGTTGGATTTTATTTGAGAAGACGCAATCGACGATGGGCCATGGGGTCATACTAGCTCACGTATTTCAGTTAAAACGGTTATTTTCCAAAACCAGCCCTATAATATCTCTGGTTTCAATATATACATATCATGTATTCAGGTATGTGTAGCTGATTACATTACCTAGCCAACAAGAATTGTTCTGCAATATGTGGTTTTGTTAGTGAGACATAATTGTAATGTCATGAAATAAAGTCTTTCCATTTAAATAAAAACATTAATACGCTTTTTAACATATTAAAACTCGTCCACTTGTCTTCTGTTTGATTTAGAAATTGTACAACTTATGAAACAAAGAGAAATATTTAACATGACTTTTTAAAATACGGAAACCTCTGATCCACTTGTCACTGCGTTGTACGTATGTGTCAATATGTTTGAATCTAGCCCTTACATTACTATGCATGAATGATATGGCAACTTGGTACTCACAAACTATACAGCGCACTTTAGCTTTTGTGTGTTCGCCGAACTCTAAGCTAAAGTCGTAATGGGGAAACTTATGACTGTGAATATAACCGAATTATTAGACGAGTGAATATACATGGTTGGTGATTTGATAGAAGTGAGAATATATCTTAGTTGAATTTCATTTTGAAATCTTATATACCCATAAAAAGAGCAAAAGCTGTGATTGCCTACTTAGTATGAGAATGGATCGAGCCTTAAAACACCCCTTTACCTGCGTGATGGTCTGAGTGACGGGATGTGAAAAGGTAGCCGCATTGAGCCACCATCTGACCAAATCATGTGATGTTTCGGAGATTGGCAAGCAATGTACACTCAGCTACCTCATTTGGCATTTGTAGAGGGATTGAATTTTGAGACAGACAATCAACAAAGAACCGTGTTGATCATCGACGATGCAAGAATCCGACGAACGTGTCACTCGACTATTCACCAAAGGGAGTCACCATGAGAATCTTAACGAGTTGTATTTAGTACAAAATTTATTCAGAAAAAATAAAGAACATCGAACAATTAGTTTGAACGCTCATTATTTGGTTGTATTTAAGAACACTCGGGATGCTTCGCAAAATCAAATGTACCGGCGAAAGATCAAGTAGGTACAGGAAACCTTTTAAACGCTAATTCACAACACCAGGGTTATTTGTTTATCGATTTGAAGCCAGCAATACCAGATCATTTACGGTTATGAATTGACATACTGCTACCCAATAAAGTTGTATACAGAAATGAATACCATCGATCATAGGGCTACCACCATTCTAATAGTAAGACATTGACCAAGGCCGAGCTGATAAATTACTAGTGATGGGTAAAGCCAAGCCTTCTAAATCAAGGTATATACCGTTAATTCGTTTTTCAATTTCACAAATGCAAATAGAAAATGAGTAAGCAACCCATTTTCTATATTAGTATTTTTCGAACACATATGGAAAATGGGTAAACAAACCCATTTTCTATTCTATATTTTGCAAACACATATACAAAATATGTATACATTCCATTTTCGTTTCCCTATATTGGATTTTATTAACCGAAAAACCAAAACGAAAAATGGGTTTAGTTTCGTTTTCCTTTTTTTGATAGGATAACTCGATTTCAGTTAAAGAAGGAACCCTGAGATCGCGCGCTTTGCGCTGATCCAAGCGGCGAAAATAATTTGAGTATTTTATCAGTCATTCGACGCCGACAGAAGATGTCTGTATTTTTAACCGACAGCAAACGCATCACACTTGATCTGACTGACGCAACAACACGAAATATTGCCAACATTACTTCTCTCAGTTGAGAGTTCATGTATATAAGTGTGTAACCAATGTTTTATATTGTCCTATCCCGTGTTGTGTTGAACGTACCTGGTAGCATCTCTTTTTTCCAAATCCAAACACCCACCTCACAAAGTTTATTATGTCTCTCATAATAATAGACAGCTTGCATGAACACCTGTTGTCTCTCTCTGTGATTGGGTTGACTGGTCCTCTTCAGTGACGTACCAACTCTGGCTTCAGCAACTTGCATGCCCTGTGATGTTAGGTAGCCTGTCATCATTCTCCTTCCATACGTATGTCCCACTTGTGCCATAAACCAACCACATGTGAAGTTTACACAGACCATATTTAAACCAATTGCTAAGGATTCCCGCAAAACGACAACGACCAATGACACAGCTGTGGACAATGCATGATCCAAAGTGACATCAGAAAAGGAAGCTCTCCGAGGGTTTATTGCGTATTTAGCAGTATTTACGGATTTATGTTGCGATTGAGCCCCTCTGAACTCCGAGAGCAATCAAATGCTCAGAAATCACTGAATAAGAGTGTCCATCATGTAACATTCTCACGACAACATCGCCAAATTCATTTAGCGCGGACGCCATGCTTTTTCGCGGCGAGCGCGTTATCTGTTTAAACCACCAGGAAACGTCCATTAATTAATGAACTTACAAACATCGAAAATGAAAAAACGTAAGTGAACCCATTTTCTATTTTCGTTGTTAAGATTGTGAAATTCATGAAAAGGAAACGAAAATGGAATTTTTGCCCATTTTGTATATGTGTTCGCCAAATGCCAAAATAGAATATGCGTTTGTTAAAAACATAAATAGAAAATTAGTTGTTTACCAATTTTCCATTTATATTTGTGAAATGGACAAACAAATTAATGGTTTATACCTTGATACCTCTAACATAAGGGCTTTGATTCACACGGCTGAAAAGAATTGATGAGATGTGTATGTGGATGTGACCTCAATAATTTAAAAGGAAACTTCGTTGACTTTAATTCAGACGCGTATAACTCTACACAAACCGGGTCTGTTCACTTTGATCTCACTTAAAACTGACGTCAGGAAAAAGAAAAGAGTATTACAAACCGGTGGATTTCTTCCAGCGATATTAGGACCTAGTTAAGGTATCGCTGGTACTTTGTTAGGCAAACTGTTCGGCTTATTATGGCAAAAAAAAATGATGTTGGTTGATCCCCTGGTGATGTAAAGTACACGTTATGATCAAGCTCCCTGTGTCAACGTGTTTTCCAACTTTGATGCTGAGATTAGGGATGTCCTAAATCGTCGTATTTATCGGAGAAGAATCTTACAACCAGGTTTTAACAAAACAGTCGGCGCCAGCACTGAACACCGTAACTGAACACGACCATAGCCAATCCCCCTTACCCCACACCCAAACAAGAAGATGTGTCTATTGCGGAAGTTGCAGAAACCAACCCCAAAAAATTTTGTAAAAAAAACCGTTTGTTATTAGAACGCCTTAAAAAAACAGACAAGGGTTGGAACGAAAAAGGGGAATTAACGATTAAAGGTCACGCCTTAAGTGGAACTAACATGACGGGTTTAGTAAGCGATATGTTGAGACGAAGCTAACACTTCGAGCCACTGGGTTGGGAAAGATTTGCTGAAGTGTTGCAAGACTCAAACATCCCCCAAGTATAAGTAGGTCAACCCGATCGGTGGAACTATACCTGGCGGGGTGCGACGAGTATAGATAAAAGATCTGGTGAGGGTGCGCCCATGACACAAGGTTTGGAGGTCATGGGAAAATTGATGCACCAGTCGCGTCTCGAGGGGTGCAGCCGTTTGTCCGAGCTACGAAGCTCCAAACAAAGGCAGTCCGACAATGATTGGGTGAATATGACGAGTATATATTACATTAACCGACCCGTTGTCGATATCGAAGATGACGCGTCTTAGTAGAGGGTATTGATCATCAATAGGCAACCAGGTTTAGTGGACATAGCCCGCTTAGCCAAACAGACCCAAAACATGAAAATTTTCTTGACCTGTATCCATGTTTTCTCGAGATACGTGTGGGTGATCTCGCAATATATTGGAGCTAATTCCTTCGCGATCTTCAACGATAATGTTGTGATTTGAAACGCATACAACGATATCTCTGCCAAGCGAAAAAGGTATGTAAAGGTGTCGTTTAACTGCTTAGTGTCACGAATTTACAGTCATGGTCGATTGCTGTTCTCTGCCACTGAAACGTTGTCTTAATGTTACCTAAATCACATGAGAACAACGCAAACATGACAATTAATAAACGAGCAGGCGTTGATATGGCTTCCTACAAAAAGAGGTTATTGCACGTTGAGCCTGAACGACCGACCGATGCACTGGGTTGATGATCAACATAGTTGTAGTCACCTATCTAGTCATACAAATAAATAGCGCATATTTTGTATTCATCCGAACCCACCTAGGCACCTTTCGGTTGAGTAACTTGTGACGTATCTACTAAGCCACTAAATATAAGCCAATTCGACGCCATTTGAAGCCGCGGATACAGCGTTAAACCCGCCATATCGGTTAATTAAACCCAAAGAGTGAGCGAGCGATCCAAGCCGTGGCTTGATCTCATGTTTTTTGCGATGGGTTGCAATATCACACCAGAGTAATAACTGCTCTTTATTTTTGTATATAGCTCACAGCCGAGCAGATCATTTAATAGATTTAGTCAGGTAACCATCTGAGAGCAATAAGCATATGCGCATGGCCTTTATTTATTAGCAACTATTTTTACCACCATATTGAGTAGGAGCACAGATATTTTGGATCCCGTATCGGATAGACCTGAGAATCCAAACAAGTTTATACCTTATGCAGAGCGTCCTGAGCCCACTGTTGACTGGTTTGTCTCATCATGCCCCATAAACCTAATTTGCATCGGAGAGCGGGCCCTCAATCTTTTTGTCTAAATCTACAAATGTTATGCATCTTCCCTAGTGTAAGTGCACAAACGCTAGCGATGAAAATTATCCACTGCTATGTAGCCTAATCAGCTATTGGTGAACTAGTTGCCAATAAAATAGAAGAAGGCGCTATCATGTTCATGTTGCTTTAGCCATATGTGGTCATTTTAGTTTAGACTCGAAAGCTCGCCTTGCAATCATGCCTTAGTGGTTTTGATATTCACTGCATATTGGTTAAATTAATTCTTTCATTTGTAATAGAAGACTCATTAAATGTTTCGTGTATTACACATTTAAAATGTTAGCGCGTTAAAAATAATTTTACTTGACTTTATATTGATCCTTTCTTGTATGCAACATTGGACAAAAAACTTTATACCCATTCATCCATCTATTTTAGGTACGATGATTGGATCACTATTTCAACTGCGCATTTGGCGGTAGTTCTTTGCGCATCGGGACAAAAACTGTATAGCTGGAACGAGAAGCCATAGTGACATATATCTTTTTCATCAATGAATAACTTTCAAGATAACTAACTGCTGTTTCGTTTGAATCAGTATTGTTTCCGGAATTCATTCTGGACATCACCTATTTGGTAAAGTAGATTATAATAATAAAGTTCAGTTCAATGCGACCAAAGACCATCTTACACTAAAGACTTTTAAATAAATCCGAGAATCAAATAGATCATTGCAACAGTGTTGCTCGTTTTGCCTGTAACGTCCCCAAAAAGAAAAACGCCTCGCACAAATGATCGTCCGATGGGTTGTTTATGAGTGATGGCAATGGCCACAGTATAGATGTTCACATAGTCGTCAAACCGCATTTATCTTTATGCTTATCCTGCATAGTGTAAATAATGCAATGCATACTAGTGGCGGATAGCAATATATTCTTTGCGCTTGTTAGTTCGCTGCCATGATTAAACTGTACATTGGTTTCAGCGCTTTGGATGTTTCCTGTTTCACTAAGTATTTGTCTAGGTGACAGGTTTGCTGCAGAACCCATTTTATGAAAATGGTTTAACATTTGAATGCAAGCATAGTTTTGGCCCAACAGATGATGTGCACATTGACTAATTGAGTTGAAACACTTTGGGAGTATCCCTTTTTTCTTTTTCTCAATGCGACCAGGTTAATGAGTCTTCTCTTATTATAATCAATTTTTATTTCTACCCTAATGACAATATATTTCCATCGAATATTTTCTCACAAAAAGAGTGCAATCACTTAATTTTGTATTGTGCTGTTTCATAATGCCGAACCGGAGTAGTGGATGGCTGCTGTGTACTCTCGGCAAAATATAAACTGCGGTTGAGCTTGTTGGTATATTGACGAATCATGTTGCCAATCGCAGAAACGAAGTCTAATCGGAAATTAATTGACATAATAGTGAGTTCGAAGCAATCGGTTTGCTTTTTGAAAGACAAACACCAGATCACTCCTTCCAAAGACACAGAACATATTACAGCACTCACTGTCGACATATACACATGAACATATATAGATATGTATACATACATATCTATATCTATATATATATGTCCATATACATATAAATGTTCATTGAAATAAGTATATGAATAGTCAGATATATATGTATACCTTGATATTATTGAGCATTATATATATATTTATATATATATTTATATTTATATATATGTACATACTGACATTTATATATATATATATATATTTATATATATGCATATGTATATATATATATATATATATATATATATATATATATATATATATATATATATATTTATATATATGTATATATTTGTATATATGTATACTTTTGTACATGCATCGATGACTTGTAGATAGCTAGATATTTATTAACTTGTACCTGCTGAAGAATTCGTTGCACAAATAAAACTTACATTGATAGGGATATATTAGCAAGTAGACTGAATGCGGTATTGGCCGCCTTATTGGCAATAAGACTTCCGTGATGTCAGTTAGCAGACTGCTAGGTTACATTATTCCACCCAAATCCTCACGTTATTGGAAAAGTTATAAACATCGTTTTTGTACAGACACCTGCTTCTCTATGCAGATTCTTGAAATAACCCTCTAGCGACAGGCATTCCACGAGGGAACTATTTAGAAAGCAAGGATTTCGATGCAATATGAAGAGCAAAAGGTTCCAGGAAACGGTCGAAAACGACGAAATTGGGGTTAGTTATTGACGCAACCCATTGGGGACCGTAGGAGCCATATTCCGAGACATCAGTCCTATTTTAAGCCTTATTATATCCAGATTTACCACACTGTGCAGGCCGCTACCTACCATGATTGCCCTTATCATCATTGCGCATCCATTTTTGTGTTCTGAATTTGCCAGAAACTCGATGTCTTGCCCTACGCAAATAACGCTTTTGCCATGAATTGATCAATTCCATAACACAAATGTCCGAATCTAACCCATTGTCATCATTGTAAGCAATGGTCATTCACAGTGGATATCAACGGTATTCTATTTTGTCGTTCATGGCAATGAACAAACTGGTGCTTAAGTTGAAATGATAAGCACATCATCAGCACATTATTTTCGTGTTTCAGGGAAATAATTTGTATTAAGCGTGGATTTAAAAAACATATTTTATATTTATTTCGCTCCATCTTAATGCTTATTTTTACAAATGCCACACATTGCCATATACACGTTAAATGACATCATTCTGTTATGGAAGCATTGAAAGAACTTCACATTATAACTCTAGTTTTTAAAAAATGAAAAGTCAAATCACGGAGTGCCAAATGAAAACTCTATACTACTAGTAGATTAACTTTGGTTCGGTCTTTTGTTGAAGAGTACAATGTTTAAAAGGTCAAATTGATAATATCATGCTTTTTACTGGCAAAAATAGTTGATTCAATGATCGGATGCAGCATGTCATATGGTCGGAACCAATGGGACAAGTACAGTATTCATTTGTGTGTACAAATCATACGAAGAGTGACATTCATTTACGGACGAACCACAGTCGACGCCCGAACATGGTCCTAATTTAACTGTTTCCTTGTTACTTAATTTAGTTGCCAGTTGCTCTACTTTCTTTCGTTGTCAAATGTTCGTTTCCCCTTCCGATAACCTTCATGTGCTTGGTTTATCGAGACACCTGGTGAAATATGCTATTTCACAGTCTTCAGGAAACTTCAACGCACAAACTTAATACAAATCACGTTGACTAATGTAGCCGAAAAAACCGGATGTGCATAATGAAATTATAACCAATCTGGCAGTTCGGCACTGGTTCATCATCTATAGTAACACAAACGTGTGGTAATAAACCACGGAGACAAGTTATAGAACGCTGATAAACGTCTGTCAATGTATAAATGTCAGTTGATGCTTCAACAATTTCATGCTAAAAACAGCAATATTGCTCATTAACCATACTCATTGAATGTTTCATTTTGCACTTACATTTTTGTTCATGATGCTATCTAACTGAGACAAGGCTGCACGCGATTTGAAACCGATAATGTATTTCAACGTGCACCGGGAGCAATGGGCCGTCACGGAATGTTGTGATGAATGCACTGAAATTATGCATACGACGGGGATTTCCACATGAAGTATAAGTATGCAGGAAATCTAATTATTATAGATGGGCGACGTATCTTACGCATGTGCTTAATTGCTTTTCATATGATCAAACCGCGGCACCTTTTTTGGACAACTCGCATAACATCACGAAGAAGCATGCAAATAAGTCGGCATAAGAAGTTGCTGTCTCAAAAATCTATTTCAATACCACAAGCAATTATTTGAGAGATGTGCTACTGATATATCTGCAACTGATATACGAGCGATACGTACGGTGGCATTAATATATCCATGTAACGCTTGCCAATTAAACAGTTTTGCTACCATTGTTGTTTGGCTTTTGCAAGACCATGTGTATAAGAATGGGTTAGTGATGACTACTACATATCGCAGTTTCTGCACAAATACCTTTAAAACTAATGTGATGCCAAACAGTGTTGTGTAAGTGCTATAGTGTGCGACTCTTTGCCGTACAACAGCGAAAATACGGCTCAAATAGAGGGCTTACCATGAAACGAAGAGCGCTAAATCCTTTACGGCAAACATTTTGTGGTTTAAGATTTTGTTCGGGTCCAGGTGCCTAAGCATCATTTGTTAACCGTTAAAAACAATCTTATGGACTAGGTTCAACAAGGCTGTTGGGAATAGCAATTGTGGTGATTGACATTTTTTAATGGGGCAGATATTGAGACATTGTAACGCGACGTTTTTAACCGATCTATTCACAGCACGAAATACCCTGCTTTTTTTACCACCAGTTGGCGTTGGTGTGCTGTATGAGAATCACAGCGCTTCGTTATTTTGGTCCCTTTTAATATTGTTTGGTAATGTATCTGGTATATCACGTTACTGAGACAACTATATTGCATCCATTAGTTTATCGATTACCTAATAATGGCCTGTCATTATATTGCTACGCAAACTATCTATATTATGCTTGAAGTGCATGCATACGATTCGAAATGATTCAACTGTCCAAATGTATTATTTGATAAGCACATGTATTGGCAGATGATGGGGAGGTCAAATTGGGCGATTGTTATTCCGCGTGAACACTGTTTGCTGAAGTGCCACTATATTTTCTGCCATTCGTTTATGTTCCTGAATGTGACAGCCAAATTAAGTTAAATAAATTAAACTATAATTAAGCCGACGCAAATATGCATATGTAAGCAATGTAAATCATAACAGGTGCGTAACAAACACTTTAGAGACAACCGCCTACGTTAAGATTAGCGCCAAGCCATAGAATAGTAGGGGTGATACATAAAAAATTAATTATACATAAAAAATTAAATGTCGTATAGCTTGGGTCTGTTTCGGATAGGAATATGTATTTGGTGCATACACTTAACTTTTGGCTCTCATATATTCGCACGCATTTGAGGAGTCGCCCCTACAATAACCATTGCTATTAAGGTAAGCTTTTGATGCATGATGAATCGGTCGTATTTGTGATGCCGTGAACTACCGTGCACCTTTTTGTATGATTTTCGATGAATATCAAAATGATGCGTCACCAGTGAGACTGGTTTAACCAATATATTGCGCTTAGGCAGAATAGTGTTGGTAATAACAAACCGACCGATGGATTGGTATGCGAGATGATGTTTGTTCGGAGACGCATATCCACCATTAGCGGGTAACTCGTCCTTTACTAGTCACCGCTTTAGATGCATACGGTAAGTATAGCGGTCAACGGAGGACGCCAATATGCATTGATATCTTTCAAATTGAATATGTACATCATTTGCATCCCGTATGACTGCACTTAATGCCGCATCGAAGCGTGCATCCCTTGACATTTTTTTCGGCTTCGTAGATTCTTATATTTGAACGAATGATATGAATTTAGCACAATGTAAGGGCCATCGCGATAAATATGTTATCGCATGGTCACGCGGATGAAATTGGGAAAGACATTCAGACGCTCCGCGTCCTCGTGTTCTTTCCCCATATCACCCACATGACCATGCGATAACTAACACTAAACTAATACATAAGAAGGATAACATGTGTAATACCACTGAACCATACACAGGAAATGGCTGATTTATTTGTAAATCAGAGATTCGAATCCAATTGTCCACATACTGATTCGAAAGTGTACTGACGCCATTCAGTTACGCGTCTTTACCATCAGTCATGAAATTTTCCCATCTTTGATTGGTACGTCAACATGCATATTTCATTAGGAAATTGAATAACCGGTTATATTTCAGTATTCGTCTCATTTGACCGTCTAGATTGCTCATAAACATTGCATTTTAAGTTCGGATTACCATTTACATCATGTAATTAAATGTCATTTTGTGCCAATGATACACTACTGCATTATACAGAATGATCTGCTACTTTAGTGTGCCAAATAAATACTGAGTAATATATTTAGAACAGCAAATTAAAATTTATCATAGAACTAACGAGTAAACATTATCGCCCAAAACTATCTGCGACATTTGGAACCAACAGCGAAATGCTCTATAGTATGTAATTCCGATTACGCAATGTTTTGTCATCAAGCAAACGCCAATACCTTGTGTAAAAATTATTTTTTGAAAATGTGGTAGTTATAATTATGCAGCGTCTCAATGTTAGTATCCAGCACTGTTCATTTATTTGCTTCCCGAATACAGCCTTTACCATAAAACTAAGTTGCTGAATTCACTTAGGAGCTGAAAAGCACATGTCGACTCTCGTTTGTCTGATTTGGAATGTCGAGCTTACATATTAACGACGAAAAATATATTACGAGATTGCCTTTGATAGCAATATTCGGGCACTTCTTGATCTTATTCTCAATCCATAGCATAAACATTTACTCAACACACAAACGTATCGTCAACATGTTAGACATCGGATCCTATGCCTCCTTGATATCTCAGTTAATGGCAAAATCCACTTTCATTAAGTGTCCTTGGGTTTCATCAAACAATTTAATGTTCTTTCCAGGGCTGTAGATGAATATACATTCGCTTTACATGAAGCCTAGGTGAACAGATCAGCTAATTGCTAGCGTCAATGTCTGTATATCAAACATGAGGTTATACATAGAGGAAAGAGGCGGCAGTTTGGAATCATTGCATTGCTTTTCATGCTTATATCAATAAATTCGAATAATACTCTACGCACCAGATTTGTTACTTAATATAGCACAATATGCTGAACAGCAAAATAACGTTATTGCCATTCGCATCACTATATATATAACATTGTTGTTGCAAATATATGGTGAAAACGAAAGCGGCAAAGGATGAAATTTTGGTACTGCGCTCCTGAACAATTAGATAAAGTTGCTTCCATGCTCATTTTGCACATACTAATTGTATGCTTTAACCTCTTTTACTGAGTTTGGCAGTTCTACTTTTGTATAGCCCTCTATACAATCGTCAGTGATGTAATGGAAGCATCGCGTTTTATGTAGCATCTTGAGGATATAAAGTGACTTTTTGCGGCCATTTTTGGCACAACAGTATGTTTGCAGCATTGTAGAATATTCGAAAGTTATTCGATCACTACAAGAAGGTTGCGTGGTTTCAGTAACCAGTTATATAAGTATACGTAATGCTGAAGATCATTTAAAGCGATCACACGATTACGATAACTTATTGGCACGCCTTTCCATGTATTGGACCAAGACTTATCTAACAATTAACTACTCAAATGATTAGCCAGATACATCACACCTTAATTTGTCAGTTATGGTACTTCAATGATAAAAGGCAATGCGCCCAAAGAGTTTATATCTACGCTAAGAGGGTCCACCCAATCCTGAACCCGAAAAAGTGTATAATCAGACCAATCAGATCACTCCATGTCTGTAACAGACGCCGATCTCCAGACATCGGATCAGCAATCCTTCAAACTTTTGTTTATTTCATGGTATAGTCGCCTACAGGCGAAGGTGTATTTCATGTATTTCATAATCCCAACACAGCTTATTGAATCTATAAACTCTATGTTCCAGATCTTTACATGTCCCCGGCACGCCAACAAATGTTAATGGCTACCAAAGGCCAGTTCCCTTGCTCTATACTATTGTTGATAATCTAATATCACAACCAACATAGCGGACAATAAAAGTAGAGGATATTCGACGAAGACGTTGTAAACGGCGAACTGTTTGCGAAAAGGTTTACCCGGGCCGTATATCAAGTTGACATTACCTTCATATTGAAGTTGTTATTCTTGGTATTTTTAGGCAACGTGTTTGGCAGGGGAAAGGCTCTGCGAAACAGCGTTTACCACCTCCCTACCATTTCCCGCTCTCATCTACATTATGACCCACCTAGCCCGATACACATGTTCAAAAAGCAAGGTGTAAGCATTAATCAAAAATACACGCACCATTCAAAATTGTACGTGCAATATATATCAATTATATATATATATATATATATATATATATATATATATATATATATATATATATATATATATATATATATATATATATATATATATGTATATATATATATGTGCATATATATATAAATATATCTATATATATAAATATATATATATGTATACATATATATATATATATGCATACATATATATATATATATACATATGTATATAATTGAAATATAATGTACATACAATATTGAATGTTGCGTGTATATATATATATCTATATAGATATATATATATATATATATATAGGTATATATACATATATATACATATATAAAAACGTATATATATATATAAATATATATGTATGTAAATATATGTATATATACGTATATATATATGTATATACATATATATAAATATATATATATATATATATATATATATACCTATACATATGTTTATGTATATATATATTTATTTATATATATATATGTGAGTGTGTATTATTAATATATATATATATATATATATATATATATATATACATATTGATATATATATATATATGAATATATATATTTATATGCGTAATTATTTATATATATATATTTTTTTATTTATATAGATACATATATATATATTTCTATATATATATTGACATGTAGATCTTTATATATATCTAGAGAGATATATAGAGATATAGATATATAAAGATATATCCCTCTAGATCTATCTCTCTCTCTCTCTCTATCTCTCTCTCTATATCTATCTCTCTCTATATATCTCTATCTCTCTCTCTCTCTCTCTCTCTCTATATCTCTATATATCTCTCTAGATCTCTATCTCTCTATATATATCTCTCTCTCTATCTCTATATCTCTATCTCTATCTATCTCTCTCTATCTCTATATCTCTCTATCTATGTCTGTCTCTCTTTATGTAATCATACAATATCCGGAACCGCCCTTTTCTAAGATTCTATATGAATGCTATAACATCATTCTGTTCTGTTCTGTGTTCCGATATCATCCCACGATCTTAGCGGTCTTCGTAGGTATATTTTATGCCAATCTAACGCATCGTTGTGGATATAGTCACTAGCTGGAGTAAGGGTAGTTCACTGCATTCTAATATTGCA
The DNA here is from genome assembly GCA_034190875.2 of Urechis unicinctus. Taxonomy (NCBI): domain Eukaryota; kingdom Metazoa; phylum Annelida; class Polychaeta; order Xenopneusta; family Urechidae; genus Urechis; species Urechis unicinctus. The sequence continues at coordinate 11,194,322 of CM067353.1, forward strand.
CACCAACACCAACTTGTGGTGAAAAAAGCTTAAGGCGTCAGGAAGTATATTGCGTGCGTGTACAGGCCAGTTGAGTTAAAAAACGCCTTGCCTTATCTCACTATCTGCCCTATTAAAAAAATCGTTTCGGAGCAATCAATCACCACCATTGCTATTTCAAGCAGCCTTGTTGAACCTAATCAAGCATGCGCGTTAAGTTTGTAAAACTGTGCCAGCTTTGGAAATTGATTTAAACGGTTAACAGACGTTGCTTAGGCACCTGGACCCGAACAAACACTTAAAACACTACATGTTCGACGAAAAGCATAGTAGTAAGCTTGTGTGCCCCTCAACACCTCGTTTTTGACGTAAAGACGACGTCGCTGACTTGGCTGATGTGAGAAACCATTGCGGAATATATTTTTCGCTGACAGATCGTTTCCGGATTCGGTGCCCGGTATTTCATCATCATTTTGCTGACCTAGTAACCTCATGTGATGGACGTGCGGTATTTGGGTGAGGTCATTTGCGAGGGATATGTCCTGAGTTGTTTATTGAGAAGGAGTTTGCTGACCTTTGCGACCTCATGTGATGGATGTGTGCTATTTGGGTGAGGTCATTTGCGGGGATCTATTTTTGGAAGATGTGCGCTATTTTTGGATATGTCATCATCATTTTGCTGAGCTTAGCTAAGTTAAGTAATACCTCATGTCATGAGGAGGTATATAAACGCGACAGTGTCTCAGTTCTGCATTTACCATGGGTGGGAAACGGATGAGCGATGCTGACTTGTTAAAAGCTGTGGAGCAAATCGAAATGGAGGAAGTGAAACCACCATACACACGCTACTTTGCGCAGTATTCGATGATGGTTTGGAATAAAGATGTAGTGTTTTTGAAAAACAATTTCAAGAAATGCCACATAGAGTTGTAGATAAAGTGTGTATTGGACTGTGGTAACGAAATAGCTGCTGTCACAGAAACATTGAAACAGTTAGAAGCGGGAGAAGAGAGTCGTGTCGAGGTCTCAATGTCGGAAGCCCCTGTGTTTACAAACTGATAAGGGTGGAGAATTTATCAACCGTAAATTTCAGACATTACTTAAGCAACAGGGGATTCGCATTTTTACCACCCACAACGAAGAAAAAACAAAGCTAGCATAGTCGAGCGGTTTAATCGTAAGTTAAAAACTAAAATGTGGCGTTATTTTACCAAACACAACACCAGTGTTTATCAACCGGTTCTGGCTTCGCTGGCAAAAGGATACAACCTCAGCAATCACCGCAGCATCGAGTGCACCCCAATATCGGTCTCGTTGGGTAATCAAGAATACACGTGGATGACATTATATGCGGAAAGCTGTGACGGGGTTAAACGACCTCGGTATAATATTGGGGATCGTGTCTGCATCAGTCAAGCACGGGGTAAATTTTAATAAAGTTGCACTTCCAATTGGAGTGATATTGTGACATACTTGTCAATAAAATCATAGTAAAATTCAAACATTCTTAATTTGGCATATTGATAAACAAAATAGCCTATTTGTTGGTTTAAGTTGAGATTAATGGTGGTTATGGCCATGTCGAATTCAAACAGGTTGGGGTTTAATTCGTTCAAGGCTCTGAATCTTGTGTCGTTGATCAATTTCTGACCCTCTCTATGGTCGGCATACCTAACATCACGTAAGTTGGTTTTATCCATGACGCATTTACCTGCAAACATAGACAAACACATAAGCACTTGACGGGTATTTGTTTTTCTTCTTCAAAGCACAAATTTGAAATAAATTTGAAAATAACAATTAAATAAATACAGTTTAGTATATGTACCATATGCCGAACTTCCAAGTAGCTTAAAAGTTTCGGCTATAACGGTCTGACTCGGGTCAACATCGACCCCACGTCTACACCCAAACAAGAACATTATCAAAAAAAAATGAAATACAACGCTTACAAAAGTATAACATATAACTCCATTCGTGTATTCATACATACCTGGCGTCTGATACGGTCTCGGCAAATCGTTTGAAATGCTGTGGGTTCATACTCCAGTGTTTGGTGTATGTTTGTGATCATCAGACCATGTTCAGAACCTCTATTGCGCTCAGGTTTGCACGCGCATCGTAATTGCTATTGTTTCCTGTATTGTTTTTAAGAGTCAACCAATAGCGCCTCAAAGAATATGAAGATTCGAAGAGCTAACATTTTAAGGATTCTGCTATGGCATGCAAAGCTCCCTAATTCATAGACGGTTGATTGTGTTGCATATTGATTTGCATCATGGCTTGAGCTCGCCGAGCCCAATTTGTAAGAGAGCGTCGACAGCTGAATAACACGTGGCCCCTGTAAGTGTCCCAATCATGGACACGGTGGGTGTTGCTGCGCGTTGACTGACGCCATGTATAAAAAAGCCGGGAAAGTGTCGATGCATGAATCACTATGGCAATATGCCTAAGTGATGTTTTTACTGGGCAGGCTGTAGAGGTTGCGATGCATTGTTTGCCCGCATTTGCCTGCCACCCGTTAGCTTAATGCGTGCTACTGACCTGTGGCTGATCCGACGTGGACTTGGGTCGGCGGTGGACGCGCGATGTCAACCTGTCAAGTTCATCATTGCAGGCTCCTTTCAGCAGAGGTTGGATTAATTTACCGGTGCAGCATAAACTGCCAAATAATTATTCATTCAGAATTCTTCCATTATAATGCAGGCCTTATACTACAGCTGATTGCAGCTGCAATAAGTAAGAGGTGTATAGTTTCATCGTTTCTTCATCATTACAGTCTGGATATAAATCATGAGCCCCAGAAATAGGCTTTTTATGAGTTATATGTTTATATTGCCGGTCCAGTTACTGACAATTAACGAGCAAAAAGCATTAATATGTCTTTAGCTTTATGCTAACTGTACTGTACATTCTAGCAGCAAATGGTCCAGTGGGTGCTATTACGTTTTATGCAGCCAATTACGCAGATAGCTTACTCCCTTGCTGGGGAGAGAATATCGGACGCAGACATACGTACCAGTAGCGAGGTCAGGCAAAGTGTCTTAGCTTGGCAAATAATGTTAAGTGTTAAAGAAGTTTTGATTATGAACTGTTTGTCAAAGGTTCACAGTTTATTACCATGGAACATTTATTGCTGCATTCATAAACTAAACAAGATATCTCAACCTGTTGTAAAGCAGCTACCTTCAATCTCTACCAGCATCAGCACCCGAAAACTCACCATGGAGAATATATCAGGTCAACCAATTCTTGTCGTGCATTTGTATGTTCATGACGCATAATTTACGACCAGTGTCACAACAAATTACTTAAAATTATTACCTTGAACATCTTGCATGATATGTAAGTTAATAATGATTTCAAGAGAGATAAAGGGCATAATGTAACAACTATGGCAAGCTTTCCTTTTAATTATTATTATTATTATTATTATTATTGGTTTCAATCTCGTCCGCCATGAAGATGCTATCAACATATGAGTAACATGCATCATTTGTTTGTATATTTCAAAATGTACATATGTACACAACATACATACAGTATTTTTCTAGTATAAGTTTGCCTGAGCTTGACGCCCCAGTTAATCAGTGCTCCATATCTCACCAAGGAGCGTTTGAGCAGCTGACTATAGTTCTTTAATGATAGGTCAGAGTAGTCTTGCGACTTCTGGTTTCAAGAGCCTGTAGATGGATTTTTGTTCTAGATACCGACGGAATGGTGTTTTGTCCGTTTGACGGACTCTATATTACTTATTACGGACTTGCTGAGCAATAATTAGCCCCTCAAATACGTGTTGGTGAGAAATGCGTCCTTGTCGATGGAGTTAATTGCCCTGGGCAAATATCAGATTCCGTCTCGCTGCGGGTCAATTGCCGCAGTTTGGCAAATAAAGTAAGCTTTGTAATTGGATAATATTTATAAATTTCAAATGCTGCATGGGTTCAGTAACTTAGTGTGATTAATCCTCGCGTTGCCTTTAATTTTGCAAGGGCTATTCTTGCAGTACTGGTCACAATAAACGGCTTAGTGGCGGCAGCATTTAGCTCGAATAACATTGCTTACTCTAGTTCCCAACAGCATTTTACAAGGATCTTGCAGTTTAAAATATTCAAATCAGAATCACGAATCATGGCTTATATGATTTACAAGCGTCTCGAATGTAACGACAGAGTGTGTGTGTGTGTGAGAGAGAGAGAGAGAGAGAGAGAGAGAGAGAGCTTCATAAGTTTGCGTGTAAGATAAACTTCTCGTGTTAGATCAACTTAGAGTTTTTTCTTATTTTGTTTTTACAATTGTTATCGTAACATATGTTGTCTGCTTTATGGAACCTCAAACAATGAAATGAGAGTTTACGTAAAAATAAGAAACAACCGGTCAAATGTAATGGCCGCGCGAATGAGCTTATGTGCGCAACGTTTCCAACATCATAAGTTGCATTTTGGAAAACTTAGTGTTTTCATCCTCTGTTATTATAATTGTTACCATAACATATATCATCTGCTTGAGGAAACAGCAAACAATCAGACGATAGTGTATGTATGAAATGTCACTAGCCATTCTGTCTAAAACAAAACTGAAACACAATTTAAAAGGCTTTATTCTCAATGAAATATGTGACAGGTGTAATTGAAGTAATCAAGTTCTTTTCAATGTACGATAAGTACAGTCACAGAAGCCTTGTACGTGTCTATGACAGTCTCGACACATTTACGTCGCCATTAAGTTTAGTTTCTGGAGCAAAATAGCAGCACGAGAACATTTTTGGCTACCTTGTTGTATGATAAAGGAGAAAGCTATAGATGGCACGTAGATCCGTATTCCCCTTCCTTATGCTAGAACAGATTAGGCACAGTACGGCATGAAAGGCATTACACGGAGGAGGATATCGATTGTTTGTGAATGTTATGCAGACATGTACTTTTGTGCCACTACGCTTCACAATGAACGGAAATAGATGCTTAAACCCCTGGGATTGAGGACATTTATGCCTCTTTATAAGTTTCTTGATTACGTTTTTGTAAACTCCGTAGAGACCACTGCAGACGGCGGTTGTTTTGTGGAATATCTTAGTAATTATTAGTAACCATTCTCATGTAACGCCTCAGAAAACGGAACATTAAGCATTCAAAAGATATAAAACCTAACAAAGCTATTGTCTAATTTGTATTAAGCATCGTGTATGTACGTGTACGAAATAGGCCTAGCTCCTACACAAAGTTCTCCAATCGAATTCAAAGTAGCAACAGCGTCTACAAATGATGGGTGTTATAGCAAACTTTCTGTATCATACGGTCGTACTCTTTTGCGAGTAACCAAGTTAATTTGGATGCGAAAAGAGTTTTTGCTGGGATTTTCGAATTCGCTTATACAGTTGATTGGATAGAGCATGGCCTATATTAATGCTTATAGTTGTACGACCAGACCAACTCCATCAGTAACTTACCCCAAGCCTATGGAAAGTTAACGAGTAAGTTTTGGCACCTTCAATATGCATCGATATGTACACTCTCGAACAATGCGTCAGTCATGCAAGAGCTAATATGAATTCGTCCGTCTATTGGTTTGGTAAATCGTCCCCTTATTGTTATGCTTATCAAGCCGCTTAGTAACAGAGTTAGACAGTTAAGGATGAACATGCAATAGACGAACGCGGTGAATAAAGAATCCTAATGTGTATCGTGCCCGTCTTAGTTCAACGGTGACAATGTTTTAAATGCCTTGACCGCATTGACAGTTGAACATAGTTATGAGTGTATGAATTAAATGAAACCCCCCCACTTTTTTGTACAAGTTATTATCTAAGCAACCGGGAATCAACCCGAAAACCACCCTGCGACCAAAGTGAACGAGCTAAATATACAAGATACTGATGTAGGTTCAGACAAATAATGTGCATTTGTATGGTAGACCAGCTATAGATCGATTCTCTTGGTCACATTTTGTAATAAGTAATCCACAAAAAAAGTGGTATGTTTTATCTGAAATGAATGTTACGAACGGCTTAAAACTAACCATAGGCGACTTACTACACTTTGTTTGTATCATAAATATTCATAGAGCGGATTGACAAGGTTTCGTTGAATGGTGTTATGTGATTAGCATATTCTTGGCGTTGGCGCCTTGACGCCAGTCATATACTCTACGCTGAACCATAACCTTCTCCAGTATGGGTCTACATAACTTCATCGACAAGGTACAACTATTTGCATGTTTCCTCGAGCTAAATCGCGCAGTCGTGACGAATTGATGTGCACCTTAAATGCCGCCGTCTATATCGAAGACGCTCTGTAAATGTCAGAAGAACACAATCAAAATAATACAAGTACACTTATCTGACAAGTTATCAGTAATTATTACTCAATCACAGTTATTACTAGCCCGTAATGGCATATATTTTCGGGTTTAATCATTTATGAGGTTGCTCACCGACATTTTTATCATTCATGGCCGCGTATTATTTGCATTCGGGCTGCTTATTATATGTATTTGATACGTCATATCAGTAGTCCGTATTGTTGCAAGTACAGCTATTTTTAATGCTGTCGCTTTCATTGTTGAGTGCAAAAGTCATCAAGTCGTTTGGCCTCGAACATTTCGAGATTGATACACGTGCTCGTAAATCCTTAGGATTTAATTGTATTTATTCCGTCAATCTGAGATCAACTGTGCTGAGAATTGTCAATAGATATAGTGACATAAATGCGTCGCATTTTCGTTATTCATATTGTGAGATATGCTGTAGAGTTGGTGTTATATCTATGATTGTATAAAACAAATAACATGCGTACTACAGGCATAATGATTAAATACATTACTACTGCGCATCCTGATATGCTTACGGTGATGTTAGTCCGACCTCTTTCCACTGCTGTTCACATTTTGTAGCACAGCACCTAAACTATACCGATATGTGTCGAATATGCAATAGGAAACCATTCATCATGCACAAATATCACTCAATAAACATGACGCATCGTTCAAGATATAATTAGACGTTTTCTCAATTAACGATCTTGTATTGCATGCCTGTAAAAGCTCAGGTAGCAAGCAATAACTGTTTGAGGTGTATTTCTACAATACTTTTAATGCAATGCCGACACCAGCCATCGCCACTAATAACCAACCATGTCAGTTGTATGCTACTTGCAGAATAGCCGCCGTCACTTTCCTCTCTGCATATGATATTAAAAATATGTGACCGAAAAGCGGTTGGGTTTTTTTCATAATAATTGCGCGGTTTTTTTGCGCAGCAAACGTTGTGTCAATGTCATTGAATGTGGTAATTGGAGAGATTATGGGGAGGATTGTGTACAATTATTGCTATTCGTTTAATATATTTACATTAAGTAGAATCAAGACCATATAAACGACAGGCAGAGGCAGCATAAATTAATATATATATATATATTAAATATATATATACAATTTTCATTTGACTTTCCATGACTTAACTTTTCGTTTGTGAAATACTACAGTTATAGCGTGACGTTTGTTCTATGTTTGCATGACAGAGTATTGTCATTTAACTTGCAGATGACAATGGATAGACAAATGCGAAATGTGTTCATGGACGGTAAAGCCCTTGTGGCAAGCACGGGTGGGAATTGACTTAAATGGCGATGATGTGTGTGTGTGAGTGTGCGATTGGCATGACGGATTAGAATGAGAAATTGAAGGGCGCAAGACATTTGTAGAAGTTATTTATTAAGTGGCTTACTCTTTATTCCAAGTAATGAATTAATCTTGTGGCCAATGTTCCGTGAATATGTGGCATTTTAAGATGTTTGCTGGTAGTTTCGAGCTGATTTGGACCAGAAACGGGTAGGAAAAGTCATTGAAAGCATGGTTTGTAGAGAATAAGGGTGTCAACATTGTGTAACATTTTGCCAGGATAGAGATTCGGCAGTGATCTCATATGCCATGAAAGGTATTTTTAACAATATTTCCTCGGCAGTTATAAATAAACATGGATGATTATCCCACAATTGATAAGAATAAACACATAAAGCAAATTATGAGTGCATTAGTATCAAATCGTAACGCACACATTTGAATTTCAGTGTGAAACATACCAAAGCTTTATATTGGATTTAAAAAACAATATAAATGGCAACAACGCAAGACAACAACATTATTCTAATATGTTTAAAAATCATATCGATAATTATGAAGTTCAAAATTTAATTGCGAACTTTAATTTCAGAATCAAGCTATGTGTGGTCAAACGTCAACATATATAATGATGATATATATTATATTATCTATTATATATGAATATATATAAGTATTTCTATATATATATATATATCTAATATATCATATATATATATATATATATATATATATATATATATATAATATATATATATTATAGATATATATAGATATATATATATATATATATATACATATATATATATATATATATATACCTATAATAACCGTAATACATATAGTGCGTTAAAAGTTATATTTTGATAATAAAACACAAAGTTATATTTCATGCAAATATTCGCTCAGCACCGTCACTACGACAAAGCCCATTCGCTAGAAATATTAAATAAATGAATGGTGTGTATTGTAATTCACAATGATAGTTTTCTATGAATTATTTCCCTGAAACAAGAATTTAATGTGCTGAGATTGTTTTTATCTATGCCAACCTAACCAGCATTTATTGCGTCGAATGGCAAAATACGATAACGTTCCAATGGTTTTTGATATCCACTATAAATGAAGGAGACCATTGCTAACAATAATGAAGATGTGTTAGATCTGGAAATTTCGTGTTCTTAACATGATCTTTTAAAAGCAAACTCGTTACTGGCGTAGGTTCAGTCATCGAGTTTCTGGCAAATCGAGAGTTAGAACCCCAAAAAGGATGCAGTAGGAGGATAATGGCCATCATGTACGTTCAAATGCAATCATTGTGGATTGCGGTCGGCACAGCGCTGAATATGGATAAAATATGGCTTAAAATATAGTCGAGATATGGGTCCCATCAACGGTCATATCTAATGATCTTATGGGTTACGTCGATAAGAAACCCCAATTTTGTCGTTTTCTATGGCTTCTTTGATCCTTTTGCTCTACATATGCATCGAATTTAATTTTAACATGGTATACTAGCCCGTGGAATAGTATTTTGCTAAGCGATCATCGCACAGTCAGGAGCATATAAGGAAGTCGCCGCTTTGTGTACTGTCGTTAATCAGACAATGACCTCTGCTGTGCGCTTAATGAATATCTGCGTTTTTAAGATCTAGGCTACATTTCGTGTTATCCGGCTTTTGATAGATTAAAAGTAAACTCGTTCAGGCGTGGGCATGTGAATATCATGTTATCGAACAAAATCGCTCAGTAAAGTACCCCAAAAAGGTTTTGTTTAGGAGGAATAATTGCTCATCAGATATGTATGTTCAATGGTACATACTAATTTGATTGATCTCAGCGACACCATCGTGACAATCGCTGAATATAAATATATATAGCTTTAAAATATGGTCGAGATATGAAGTCCCATATTAATAGATCTTATGGAATACGTCGATAAGAATTCCCCCAATGTTGTCATATTTCTTATGGCTTTCTTACAGAACTTTGCTCTCGAATTTAATATATAACATGACTAACTATAGGTGCGTGGAATAGTATATTTTGCTATATATCATCTCATCTATCATTATTCGCCGCTCTCTAAACAACTTCTCTACTCGTTAATTTTAACATGGTATACTAGCCCTACAAACATCGAATAATATTAACATGTGTACTGCCCGTAGTATTTTGCTCGCACTCAAGCAATATAGAAGTCGCCGCTTTGTGTACTGTCGTTATTCAGACAATGACCTCTTCGTGTGCGCTTAGAAATATCTGCGTTTTCTAAAGTTAGGCTACATTTTATAAAATATCCGGCTTTTGATAGATTACAAAGTACGAGTTGTCAGTGCAGTGGGCATGTGAATAATGTTAAACAGAACAAAATGCTCACTAAAGTACGTAATCAATGTTTTGGTTTATTCATTTAATTTGCTCATTCAGATAAATGTATGGTTAATGGTACATACTAATTTGATTGCTCTCAGCGACACCATTCGTGACAATCGTCAGGTGTATATATTATGAGCCCAACTCTTCGAAAAGACGCCATTTAGAAGTTGGTCCTCTATTCATCAGTGCGCTTGATTGAATTGCGAAACGAATTCCATACATGTGACAATTAATTATTCTTTCACACAGAACCCGCATAAAAGTAGAATGATAAATAGCTGACGTACAGGTGCGAGTACATACTGAATAGTTGATCTGTTTCTTCCCCAAAATATTATTTTACTTATGCTTTTGAAAAAACTACTACAATAAAATATACTCTTGGCACAACGGTTCGTAATGAAGACAACATTGCCTAGGCCGAGAGCAAACTGCAATTGTTGTCATTAATTAAGCTGATAGCACATTTCAACCCAACTAGGAACGTTCAGATGTAATAAACCACTCAATTGCAAACGGATAAGCGTATAAAAGAACACGATTTAATCAGTATCTTCGTTTTGACTTTGCAGATGGTGCAAAATATGGCACGCAACAATTAGTGCCTATAGCCTAACATTTACAATTGTAAAAATGGTTGGCCCTACATACATCTTCATCACTCAAATACAATGCTGTTGTCCAGAGTCAGCGAAAATGCTTGAAGTCACAACCATCAGCGCATCAGGTCGATTGCTAACAGCATTGTCGAATCCGCATATCTAAGGTGACAGTGTGTTTGGGCAATAAAACAGCGCAGATGCCCTTTCGCAATGCTGCGCTTCATTAGTGGAAGTTATTTTACCGGCAAGCGTCGAATGCTTATCGCTAGAGGGTTATTTCACAAATCTGCATACAGAAGCAGGCGTCTGTAAAAAATCGATGTTTATTACTTTTCCAATAACGTGCAGTTTTAGGTGGAATAATGTCAACTAGCGGTCTGCTAACTGACATCGCGGAAGTCTTATTGCCAATAATGCGGCCAATTCTTGCCCAATGTTTAAATTTGATTTGTCCAACGAATGTCAGCTAGAAATATATTATGCCACTAACTAATGTGTATGAATATTGTGTATTCTTATTTATGTTCACGTACAATTCAGGCATTTTGCCAAAAAATATATATATATATATATATACACTGTATATATAGTTTAAAAGAAAGCCTAATACCTACAATGTTGTGACTAGGCATCGACTCCTAATATATGTACCCAAATGTAAATCACAAACAGCTACTGACAGTATTATGTATGAAGGCGTTAAATTATTAGATCATATTATACATTATAGGATAATATGTATATAATATATGTAATATATATATATATATATATTTATGTTAATATATACATGTGCATATCTACAAATACATATGTAAATATGAATGGTATCTGCTATATAATTAAACCATATATGTCGTATTATGCTTTCAAAATAATTTTAAGAAAACACATTGCTGACAAATTGCAATAGTGTTCCCAAGATTCTATCATTTGCTTTTGAATTAACCAAACCAAATGTTCAATGATATATTTAGATATGTTTATTGATATATATAAATTCCGTTTCCCTCTCTGGTTGCAGGGCGCGCATGTTATTGACACGGTAATTCCTGAGAATTAGGAGGATTTGTCGAATTCGTAATATTCAATTGAACGAAGGCATGTTATTGCCCAATATAATCTAGGGATTGCGACACTATAACAGAGTGGGCAAGGGTATTGGAAAATGTTTGGTTAATCTTTGTGAATCCGTTGGCATATCGGAGTACATTATAGGTAAACGACTTTAGACAATGTGTAAGTATCGTGCATCTGTTTATACGCATCTGTTTTTCATGCAGATGTAACATTAATGCAGGTTGTAAAACAATTTCTATCCTGTGATGATTGACAGAGACTGTTGATAGAGATCAATGTGGCAGGGTATGTCTACATCAAGTGACGTAGCAAAACAATTAAATGGTCAAGCGTTCCATTGACATATTAATGCCACCGTACATATTGCTCGTATATCAGTTGCAGAGAAACAGTAGCACATCTATCATGTAATGTTACCCTATATCTCTATATCTTCCCAATAAAGATATCTTGACACCATGTATTGAACGATCTGTTTAAATGTCATATGTTTTACTCCAGCTCTTTTGAAATAACGCAACACAATTCGACCGTTCAGCGCATGGTAGCAAATAATTGCGTGTGGTATTGAAATGGATTCTATATACTTCAACGCATGGTGCATATCCGTGATAACAGATTTTGAACAAGTTGTCCAAGTAATGTGCCATCATCTGCGTTTGTAAGGCTCTATTTACGGAGCTGAGTTTGTCAAGTGCTGTTACTTAGTTTTTTTAAGGGACAACTCATCGTGCAAATTTGATCGAAGGAAAAGCAATTAAGCACATGAGTACGATAAGGCGTCTATTCATTACAGTTAGATATTCTGCATACTCAATAGTTCATCTTTCAATCCCCATTTTATGCATTATATCAGTGCATTCATCCCAACATACCGTGACGGGCAACTGCTGCTGGTTTGCATCCTCGTCTCGGTAAGTGATTGTGGTGAACAAACAGGCGCATGCAAAATGAAAAAAAAACAGATGATGGCATGTGTCTTGTTCAAGCGGAACAAAATGGCTGTTGCGCATCACAAAAGTATGTCTCATAACAGATGTCCTGAAAAGTAGCTATAAGCAGCATTTCCTTCATTGAGCAAGCCGACACCCATTACAAACCTTTGTGAAATATTAGTGAAACAATAACAAAAGAAGTAAGATTCAAGGTAAAGAACATACAGCCATGTATGTTGACCTCCAAAAATCGTAATACAGGACAGCAGGGTTAACGATGATGTGAATGACCTTACCTGGGGAAATGGCTATCCACAATGCTAATTCGTACTTGATCATCTACTTGTAACAAAATGTATTTGAATGAATGCCGGGCATTATGTTATGAATCCAAGTGAATCAGTCGTTGCCTAATGTATCACCATATGATATACTTCACACAAGTGCTTATCAAATGGTCACAGTATCACACTATCGACGACGTAAAATGCTTGAGTTGGGACAATTGTGTGAGTAAACACATCGAATATCATTTTTACTTGGTATGGATGCAATCGACGAAACCGGAGTATTTGCTGGGTGGCAGCTCATATCGTATTTGCTACCAATGTGTAATGTACTTGACTCACTGCTAATTGCATCCAACCATGGTAAAAATTCAAACTCAGTCTCTATATTACCACAAACGTCATGAAACACTGCCGGCAACAATTGACTAATGGGGCTTAACTGGCCAAATGATTGAGGGAATAACCTTAATGTCAATGTCAACCTCCAAATTGGGGTCACTCCGATATATTTGTCATTCACAAAAGTATCACGGTTCTTCCCAAGAGTTATCTGATGCTGACCCAACCTTATGTAATATTAGCCAGGACTGATTGGTGAGATAGGAGTAATATTTGATCGTGAGATTGACCATGCTATACCACAAAAGCATGGGCATGGATAGTAAAATATTTTAGTCACTCGATCTGTAAAACAAAATATGCACCTTGATAAATATTATTAATAAATGCATGTACTGGCATCTTATTTTCTAACTGCAAGGCTATGCAATTCGTCATTTTAAAGCTCTAACAGATCTGTTAATGCATCCTAACTGACACAATCAAATGTAGGAAGACTCTCCATTTATTCGACCAAAAGCGTCGCCATGGCATTTGCCATTTTATTTAAAGAATAACGTAGGGTAAGATTTTATAAATACATCACTTAATGATTATATTGAGCTTTTTCAGAAAATGTAATTGATTTATTATTCGTACAATACTTTGTCAATGCTGCAATCAAATTCTGCAGGTTCAAGGTTCAAGAAATATATTTTAATTTCATAATTGATACGAATCCACCATAATTATACCAAGATACTAATTTCACTATGAGTCGGACCTGAATAAAGATATTAATTCCATTAGCTTAATTGTACAGGCTGGAAATCGATGAACTGATGTTTTTAATGGTTTGGGAGCTGGGTCTCGCAGGTTTCTGCTACTGTTCGGTCAGAGATTGAAAAGCCCAAGCGAACTTATTACATTAGCTAGAGTTGGAGGTTACCATAATAGCCACAATATTGTTTGAAATAGCACATCGACGCCAACAATGAGTAATTCCCTTGCGGCAGAGAAGCCATTTTCGCAGGCCTTGAGCAACGAAGGTCTGCTCCAATGTGAATTGTAAGATAACGAAGACAACTTCTCTGAACATATTTCAGGGTTCATATTTTTAAATAAGCAATTTTCATGAGGATGTGGAGCGCTAAACGGCACTACACTGACTGAACTTATTGCAGTCAACACCCCGCACATCTATTGACTTTTGCAAAAGGTAAATTACTCGGTACAATGTGCAACAGGTTACCAAGCGATGTATACTTATATCAAGTACCAGCTGCGGCTTTGTTGCAATAATGTATATGACGCTTGGAAAATAAATTGGTCTGTCTGGTTGTCCAAGAAGCAGATGTCCATTATTATACAGCGATCGTGCCGCAATTAGCGTTCAATAACTAATGTCACATTACCTCACCGTCAATCAACCTTGTATTTCCCTGTTGGTGCCTGCAAATACAGACGTGTTATTATCAGATGTTTAATGTAGAGCCCCAAACGTTTCACGTAACTTCCGAAAGCAATTACTGCGAATACATATGGCTGTAATACCAGTTCGATCTGCATTAACGCTAGATCCAAAACAAGGCATACCGATTATTGCGAATCGTTAACGTTCATGAACATTTACACAGCTTTCCATTTAACCTGTGTTAGACGACATTGGTGAACAGCACTATAAAATTGTATATACATGCTAACCACATTGCTCAGGTACCTTCATATAGTAATATTGTGGATGGAAAGAAATGTTTATCCATCAAAAAGATGGCGTCTCTAGTGCATCACAATATATTTTGCCACTGTTTTCCATGCTGTTTTCGATACCGTTATCACCGAACAATTACTGAATGTGAGGATGAATATGCATGTTTTTGTTTTGAGGTGCTTGACATTGGATCATTTTACTCAAAACAAAAATTGTTTCCGGTTGATGCCTTCTACAAGCACAGTTCACTAAATATGCATTGTTCTGGCCGAACGTGCACCACAATATGTACATCATTTTTAAGGAAGCATGGTATAACGCAGAATATGTCGCAAAGAGAATTCACATGGGCATGCTAATGTTAAGATTCGAAGAATGAAACTTGTGGTACTCGTAATGGCTCATCATAAAATTCAAGAAATGTTTATCCGATTCTTACAGAGGCACAGAGATCCATGATAAATCTTTTCCGCGTTGACGTCTTTGAGATGGCGTGTCTCAAAAATGGGAGGTATTAGCAGCGTTGGTACTTATGTAATTAATAAATATTATTCGCTGGTACCCACCTCTAGCACATATGTAATACATGCAATACGTCCGCAAAGTATCGAGGGAAGGAAAATAACTTTAGCTACATGATGACAGCATTGAATATTTAATTTGTCCTAAGCAAATGATATCCATCACAAAACGACTCGATATCTCTACCATATCATGGTCTATTTTTTATCATTCATTAATATCACATTGACAAGTACTGCATGGAACTGTACGCATAATCCCGGCAATGACCATCATGTGTTGGTGCAAAATATTTCTATGCGATTTCGATTCCGGTATCGGTTAGACAACATGTTGTTGTTAGTTGCAGGCAATCCATATTTTCGAAAAGAAGGCTAATTAATGTTTTATGGAAGTTCAATCCCATCTTTCAATGATTTCATTTTTGGTACGCACTATACCCAGCTGCAACGGCTTATACCATTACGCCAAAATTACAGCAATGGTTATTGAAATGCATATTTTGCTCGCTGTAAACTGAAGGAAGCAACAAACATCACCTCTAGAGATTCAGGATTTTTAACTCTGTAAAAGAATATATATTAAAAAGCAACGTTACAGTTGGTTAATAACAATAAAGATTCGTACAATGAGGCCGCAGCCATGCCCGAATCGTGAAACGCAGTTTTGGTGCCGAGTGAGTTCATGTGCGTTATTTTGACCAACACGACCAACCACTCTGCCTCATTCTGATAAACGAGCGACATTGTATGCATCTCGTGTGGTTCGTTTTCCGTGGTTGTTGCATCATTTTACACGGGTAAACGTCGTTATAATATCCTTTGCACACTAGTTAGCAGATTTGCAACGTGCAGGGCACAGGTCTCTGGTTACCTCTGTGTTTTGGGAAGCCATTTTCATGGTTAAAATTATTTCTAGCCATACCGTTTAATGGTGTGATTACATTAATGTCATCTTAAAACAGTTTTTAAGCTTCGAAAATGGCAGTTGTTGTCCCGCGAAATTTACATGCTCTCATAAACTCCATCAATCCACGATAAAATAGACGTGAAAAATCTGGTTAATTCAGTTGAAAGGAATTCATTGTCAAGCACTTGAGACGCTTGGTCGCCGTCGACTAGTTTATTCTACCTCAATTAATACTGCCTTCGGTACAGATCAGTCATGGGCTAGTTATTGGCTGCGAATACAATCACTGTTGTGAATAATTATCTTTCACAACGGAAAACGGTCAGCTCATCCTGTGTTTACATAATACCAGCACATGCCATATGTACTGTAAAATGGAAGGAAGAATTTCATGCATGTAATTAAGCGGGTTAGCAGTTTGGTTTTTTCTAGTGCTATTAGAATAATATCTCAAGTTTCACTTTTTGATTTCTTGTAGACATTGCTATTGGGGTTTTGCTGTACAAAATGCATTTCGGGATATGCGTAGGTAGGATGTAGTGTGGAGATTCGAAGTGGAATACTTTCGGGATGATATGCGAGTGGATCCTGTACAGGTTAAAAAAGGTTGTGGTCTTCGTAGGAAATAAAACAGATGCTACATCCAACACATGTGTTTTACGCGCAATACGATGTTTATTTAGGCCTTCTCTTTCATGTGATATAGCAAATATCTCGTGCTTGCGTATGGCATAGAAGGACGATAGCTCAGGGAAGTCCTACAGCCGACATCAGACATCAAAACTATGGCTCCAAGATATTAAAATGTACGTCTGTTCTCTACAATCTAATTACGAATTACTCAATTACACTCCAATATGATAATACGAGCTCCAGAAGTCTGTTAATTAATTATCTCTCATATTGAAGTGCCAACTAAAACATTTTTGGAGTCTCACAATGCTGAATGGGAAGATGACATTCGTTCAATAATCGTTGAATGGGCTATTTGATTCATACACTGGTTGTTCGCGGAAATCAGCCAATCACCACCACCATGGTTTACTTTGAGCAAACAAACGTATAGACATGGATATACCTTTATCATAACAAATGTAACACCCAAGAATCTGCGACGGTTGTTTTGGTCCCTTTCATTGAGCATTTAGGCTTCCCTCTGTCATATGATTGTACATTAGGCATCATTTAGTTTGTGCGACACGGTTAGGGCAGAGGCGTGGATGCAATTACAATTTTCACTATTAATGCGACCTAAACCTCGTGTAATACAATCGAATGAGGTCGAGAATACTTCATAGCATTTAGGTTCGGGATGCATGCACAAGTTGCGTTATTTACCTACGAATGTAATTTTCTTGGCTTGAATACAAACAATAACTGAAACGCATAGTCATAAGCGGCGTTTTGCTTCTGACCTTTAGTGCCAATATGGTTATTTCCGTTGGCTGCATCATTTTGTAACGTCCGGCTAATATACATAAAAATTTACTCATTTAGCTCAGAAATCGCTTTACTGATTTATCGCCCTATTAAACCTCCCTATAAGAGCAACTGTGCAATAATGAGGACAATTGTTTCAAAGCCCGTCTCCGAAAGGACAGCTTAAGATGGGCAATATACTCTTAAAGGTTCCCTTTGGGAGATCACCAGCGAGAAATGCTAATCATTAACAATGTACCGTAGTATATATGGTCGCAGCGCGCACTGTCGGTTTGTCATTCAGATAGAATCGAGCCCTAAACGCGTTATGTGTTTATATTTGACAAATGTACACCTAATATGTACGGCTGCATGCTAGTGTAAATTTTTACAAGGGTAAAACCGATGATCCCCATTAACGAATCCCCCAAACACCCATTTGAACCTCTAATTTCAAGTACATTTGTTGTGTAGCCTACTTCAATAAGAAATGAGTACTGTTTTTGGTAATGATCCTTTAATGAATACATACAGCATTGACAAAAAAACACACATGCACGGGCCTCGCACGCTTCCGCCGGTCGCTCCCAGCCACTAGTCTGTCGTTTCACGTGCCACGCAGCTACATTTATACTGAATGGGTCACGAGACCACATCACCCAAAATCATCGCCACGTATTAATTGCTATTTCGGACATCATCTTGACCGACGCAATTATCATCATCTTTGTGAAGGGATTGACCATTTCAAATGAGATAATTCTGACGACATTAATTTTGTTATCAGTTTTAAATCATCTTTTCAGTGCATCACTGTTATTTACCGGTTTTAACAACTATACGATTAATTCATTCTGCCGCTGCGTGTCCTTTATATGGTCTAGATTCTACTTAGTTTAAGTGTCTGAAATGAATAGCGATGATTGTACAACCCCCCCCCCCCCCCACCCTCCCACGATTATCGGTCCAAACACCATTCAATTATAGCGAAACAACGTATGCTGGGAGCACAAATTCGCCAGTTGTTGTGACAGAACCCCATCGCTAAATAAATCACATTTCAATAGAACATGTTATTATTTCAGTCGCATATTTACACTATTTCATTCGGTTATAAGTGTTTCTAACCTGATGTTCGATATCTACATAATATCAATTTATTCATGAACGCATGTGATAGGGATAATGGTATTTCGGCAAGACATAAGTGGTTCACCGCAATAGCCTTCCCGAAAAGTCACCATCAAATTACACATTTGAATTAGTATCATCGGTATATCCTGAGAATGTGGTCAGCGTGAGCAGAGGCTGTTCAGAAGCGGTTATTGTAAATGTCTGTTACTACCGAAGGTGGCAATATGGCTAATTCACTTATAACGACGATGGCTGGCGACGTCGTTACGTAACGAAACTTTGTTAAAATATACATCAAACCGCGGTTGATTGCCTCGTAGGCTTTTATTATCTTGCAACACAAGATCGTCAATTTAGAAAAAGACTGATACGTATTGAACAGGTTTATTGAATTATGTTTGTGCATGTTGAGTGGTTTCGTATCACACATTATATACCCATCGGTATAGTTTCAGTGTTTGGCTAATTAATCAAAACTGTCTTGGATAGACGTCTGAATTACATTACCGCAAAACTTATCAGGTTAAAAGTAATGTATTTTTATCCATGTGCCTGTAGTAAGCATGTAATTTGTTTAAATAATCAAAGATGTAATACCAATTACAAAGCATATCTCACGATGTGAACATCGAAAATTCGACGCTTTTATGTCGCTATTCTTATCAACGAATCACAGTACAGCTAATCACAGTTTAACGGTACAAACAATATAAATCCTTTGTAATTACGAGGACAATCGAATTGATGACTATTGCACTCTACATTGCAAGCGACTTCATTAAAAATAGCTAAGCTTGCCACTAGACAGACTGCTGGTATTGCGTATCCAATACATATACTAAGCATCCCAAATGCAAACAATATGCTGTCATAGATTATAACAAGTTCGGCATACATACCTCATTAATCATTATACCCGAACATAGATCTAAATACGGGCTAGTTTAAAACTGTTATTGAGTAATAATTACTGTTTACTTGTCATATAAGTGTACTAATATTAATTTGATTTTGTTATTTTGACATTGATAGAGCGTACCGTCGATAAAGTCAGCGTTACTTCAAGTGCATATCCGTAACGACTGCGTGATATAGTGCGAGGAATAAACACAAAGTTCCTTGTCGAGGAATCAAGTTATGCTGCCCCCATGGAAAAGACTGTGGTTTACATTAAATCAAACGCCCAGGCGTCAAGGTGCCAATGCTGAGATGTTGCTGATCAGATGGGGACGGTGTAGTTATTTGCGACGCATGCGTATCGGGCCTAAGAGATTGATTTCATTTACAAATCGTTAATGCAAATTAATGCGTTAATCCACATCCGCAAAGCTTATTCGTTTACTTCTCAAAGGCTATAGGTGAGCTGCTGATGAAGTTGCGTTGGTCGCATTACTGTAAGCATTAAGGAGGCAATACTTTATCCAAGCAACTGTATAAACGAATTCGACATTCCCTGCACTCTTATTGCAACCATATTTGTTTGCACAATTAACTTAGTTACTCGCAAAAGAGTATGTCAGTATGATAGACGAAGTATGCTATGATAACCATCGTCCGTAGACAATGCTACTTCTTTGTACACGATTTGAGATCCTTGTGTAGGAGGTCAGCCTATTTCGTACACGTACATAAACAATGTCGTATATAAATTAGACAATAACAAGGTTAGGTTTTATATATTTAGAATACTGTCAGCACTTTATGTTCCGTTTTTTCTGAGAATGTGGTCACTAGTAATTGCTAAGGTATTCCACAACACTACCGCCGGCTACAGTGGCCTTTATGGAGCTTACAAAAACGTAATCAAGAAACCAATAACGAGGCATTAATGTGCTCAGTTTAAGGGGTTTCCGTCAATTTTGAAGCTTAGCGGCACAGAAGTCCATATCTCCATGACATTTGCAAGTAACCGATATCCTCTGCTTTACTGCTTTACACGTCGTACGGTGCTAAATCTATCATTACCATATTATGGCTGCTAATTTGCTGTTTGGAGGTTGCGTCTGATATATGTTTTGGTGCATCTCCGTCCAGCGTTTGCAGCCTCTTGTAATGTTACTGATATCTGGTATTAGATTTGCAATGAAATGGGTGACAATTTCATGATTGAAGACTCAACTGCGGGCAATAAAACCAAGCATACATCACTGGTGTCCAATAAGCCCCTTATCAATACCACCCATGTTTCACCTATGAGTGGATAGGGTACTCAGCAAAAGTATTAGCCTTAGGTTTATAGCCAATATTTTATCTCGATATTAATCAAATCTGTTGTGTCTGTTCTAATACATCAATCACTTTATGGGGAGTGTGTGTGTGTGTGAGGAGGGATGGATGTTACAGCGATAATCTCTCTCTCTCTCTCTCTCTCTCTCTCTCTCTCCTCTCTCTCTCTCTCTCTCTCTATATATATATATATATAGACATATATATATATATATATATACATATATATATATTAAAATTTTTATACTTATATATATATATACATATATGTATATATGTATATATTCATTTATATATATATATGTATATATATGTAAGTAAATATATATATATATATATATATATATATACATATATATCGCAAAGATTAAGAGTTATCCATTGTTTAGTAAGCATATATCCCATCGCTAAATATATATATATATATATATATATATCATATATATATATATATATAGATATATATATATAAATTTAATTCCCACTTTATCTGCCTATATATATATGTATATATATATATGCTTAAATATATATATACCACAAAAGATTTATGATCCATTGTACGAATGGTTTTTATTGGATTAACTAAGAAACTCTGAATGAGTATTACAATGAATTCATTTGCTATGCCGCAGTGAAAACAAACTGATGTTAGTATAACAAAATAATCTGTGTTTAGGGAAGGTACGGGACCTTGATTCTTTGCTTTTACCGTGTCAAATGCTAACCGATTGGTAATCATTGACCACGATATAATTAGCCCACCATTTTGCAAGTAATAGGTTAGCTCGGTTGACGATAGTTGCTAGCTAGTTTGATCGAAGTACTGAAAACCGTCATATCTAAACAAGCGCCGTATGTCAAATAACATCGTTTTGTCATCGCTTTTGGCACGGTATTTTGTCCGTCTAATTGAATCCATACACAAACAATTTGTACACAAACGCCCCACCTGCACCGTCGTGGATCAATCACGCCGTTATGCAATGTTCACCATCTGTGGACAGTACATTGTTGTATATAACTAATGGTTGAATATTTGCTTAAATTCGTTTTAAAACTTTCTTTGTGGTGATCGAATGGTCTTTTTTGACAGAGCAAGCAAACATTTTATCGACAAAGCAGCTAGTTCAAATTGAAGACGGAGACAAGGATTTGTGCTTTATCACGAATAAATATTAGCAAGGGTTTGATTTATGCACTAGTCGGTTTTTTTCTAGGTTTGAGTTGCACACAGAGCATATTTCTATGAATGCCCTCTCAATTTGCTCTTTTGAGACCCATTATTGCATGCAATAGGCTTAACGCTACGCCGCTACGATTGAATGCCTTCTGTAATTGCCCGCTGTTCTAAAGGAGCCCTTTAAACATTACCATGCAGCAATTGCTTGATGAAGACTATGTCGTCTCAAATTTGTCATTAATGGGTAAAAAAGTGTGTGACTAAACATTAGTTTGGAAAGTTGCGAATTATGGCCGGGCTGCGATACCAGCATCCCCTATCCTAACGTATCCTCTTAACTATCACAGCGATGTGGCTGATACAGCAAGCAAACAATTATCATAAATAACATGAATGCAATTATGCTATATTCAATTTACTGATTTTCTTGACAATCTGTTACAATCATAAAATGGGTGCATAGATTACGTTTACGTCGATATAGGGGAGAGCAGAAGTGCGGTTTGAATAAGTATTTGACTATGCTGATAAATTACCTAAGTGGTGGGGATGTGTTCATGTTTTAACGGTGACTAACATAGAAAAACGTACTACATTATGCTCAGAAATGCAAATATTCTCGACGTCGTATGGAGCTTTTTGAACTAAACCAATTGCGCTAGTAAGTGTGGGCTTGCCGCGACAATGGAATAATACAAGGTAATTGATGATGAGCCAATGATGTCTTAGTTCCTGTATGACTTGTGTAAGAAAACGGTACCAAAAACCTCCGATGCCCGAATCTTCTTCGTCGAGCATTTATATGTTGCACAGTACGTTTAGGACATTGTTACCGGCTATACTTATGTCTCGTTTAACATATAGTGGTTAACATATAGCGTGCATGCTCTACATTCGCATTATCGGCGCGCTGACGCTAAATCTGCAATATATGATACGTCGATTTCTGACGGTGATTCCAAGTAAAACGGCCTATGCCACATTTATGAGCGTAATAATGACGTGCAGGCCGATTCAATGTTATCAGTCATAGCAGAGACGATTATGTACATCTGTCTTACATATGACTACATCCAAGGATTGTAGGGATATCTCTGATTGTACAGATTGGTAAAGAATCGGCGCAGAAGTAAAGATTAATATCGTAACGTGCAAATTGTGGACAGGAGCTCGTCAATTTCTTGCGGGGTGAGAATAGAAATTGCTCGCTCATCCCGTTGCATAATGAGCTCTCTTAATAATGAAAGAGTGTTTAGGACATTACTGTCTGTTTCATTCTGACTCAACCTGAGTAGGCACACATTCGGCGTGATTTCTGCCGAGAACATTGCGTTAGTACTAGTTCCAAAGGTTAACATTACAATTCTCCATTAACAGCTTGTCCGAACACAGATGATAACAAATTGTTCAGTTGTTTCTGTACATCGTTAATACGCCAGAGCAGACTTTACCATCATTCATTAGTTACACACCAATATATCTAGGTTACCGGCCTGTGCATGAACGACATGTGACCTACCGGTCAATTTATCAGATCGCGTTGTTGTTGTGTATTTATGGCACCATATTACTATAAAATCCGTGTTCTGCTGATTATTCCATAGCAAAAAAGGACCTATATCAATCCTAATCGTAATTGAGCCGACTATATCACAACGATATTGGCCTCGTGCCGGACTTGCCACTGCCATGCAACTTTTAACATTAAGAAGAAGGTATTTCTGTGCCTTTGAAGTTTCAGTGCGATGTTCTTGACACGTAGTAGCGTGTTTATGGTTCTATTGTGTATTAGTTTATTTCTCCGTAAAAGCTGCAGGTGCTGAATTAATCAGCTTTAAAAAGCGGTAAACATGAGTGAATATCGTAACCTGTTGCCTCAGTAATGCTCGGCAGGGAAATTAATGGTTATTTCCCTTCTCAAGCAGCCAGTATTTAGCAACAGAGTTCGCCTGGGATATATTCATGCATCGGATATTTGAAAGACGGTGTCTTGACGATGTTGTAGTGCAGTGTAGGCACAAACACGCGCTGATTACGTATGGGGCAGAGCAGTGACCAAACGCACAGAATAAAGCACGTTTGCTCTTGTTGGCAGGGTTATCGATCATCATGTCTTCCTCATTATTTCGCTAGAATTAACAGCAGCTGTCAGTATTTTTAGTATATTGCTACATCCGTCGGCATTTCACAAGAGGCGACTAACAGAGCACGGCTCATTTTCTGTGAATTGGAAATCGTTCCGGTGGAAGATCAGATTCCGGATTTGAGCAGAGTAGTCCATTCGAGAACTGCATCGACAACAACACGCCACTTTTGCTCCAAAGGAGTATGGACTGATATATTTAATCACCAGGTAGTGACATATTCTAGGCTAATAGTGTTCATGGCTTACATATTTTCCCCTTTTCTTTTAAAATTTACCTCCGAGGTAGTCTGTCTCTTGATATATCTATTTAAGAATGCGAGTGCTCAGTTTGTCAATGGAGTTCGAATTACTCATAAACGAGTATATGTTAACATACCCCTGGTCTTAGATGCACTGGTTAAAGCGTGCATGAAATCATTCTATGATTTACGTCCCATGAAAATAGTCTCGAAATTGTACACTCTGGGGATCCTGCGAATGTTATCTATTTGGACTGTGTGATAAGCGTGGACTCCCCAACCAAGTGTTGGTAGCGATCTTATAGCATCGGGTATCATTGGTCATGTTTCAGGATCAATAAATGGATGGCTCAGTGAATTGAAAACCAGCCACCAGGATTCGTACCTATACAGCACCTCACATACCGCGTTGGACTGTGGAAGTAACTGACAAATGCGTTTTATCCCAAAACACGTTGGATTGCTAATAGATAGTCAAGCACTAATTTGTAGTACCGATTGGGCATTTCAATTGTAATATTTGCTCAAGAGGAAGAGTATTGAGATGTACATATTGAGCAGTCAGGCGAATTTAACCAGTATTATCAAGCAACAGCTGCACAAGCCCGGTCAAACACACCTTTACTGATCACACCTCATTAGGCACTTGTTGAATATGCAATTAATGAGTGGTCGCCCTACTTTAGACGTGAAATAGACATATTAGAAAGATTACAAAGCTCGTAGCCTGTGTGTCGGAGTTAAGGTACGAACAAAGATTGCACGGCGTTTCCATAACGAAGTTTACAAAACGTTCCATTGATCATACCATATAGGATTTGATTGGTATTTAAGCTTCACATCGCTAGACTGTAGGCCATGGCGTTAAACTCGCCTCCGTTTTACAGTTCCATGACCACCATCTGGGGTGGGGGTAAAAAGTTGATAAAATGGGACCCAAATGTTGCACATTTGCGAGAATCACTGCGTTAAAGTGCAAGTTGACATCAACTGTACGTATAAAAATATTTTTGTCATTTCAGAACCCTTGGAGAACTGTAATTATAACGAAGACTTTGATATTGTAATTCGAATTGTATTCTGTAAACAATGTTCTTTTTATATGGTAGAAAATAGCAAAGAAATAAAGAAACAAAATCAATAGATTTCCTTCAATAAATGCAGAAGATGCACCTACTACATGCAACGTGCAGTTGATGTTTTTTGACAATACATGCGTTGAACTGCTGTAAATATTATGCCATTAATTTAACTCGGCAATGACACATCTCACTGTTGTATAGCTGTAACTGAAGCTAAAATATAAAGCTGAAAATTCAAAACAATTAAAACAGTTGATTGAATCCAGTCCATGATGGCTTCAACTGGCCATCTATGTGGAATTATGTGAAGATATAGACAATGTCTTTCTCAGCAGGACTATTCAGCAATGATGCATACGCAAAGAAAATCCTGTTGCAAAGAATGCAGGTCCTGCCTTCTTCACTCCAGAGTAGGTGGCCAGATATGGTGGTGGCAGCAGCATCGATATTGCTCGAATCCGCTTTACACTGGGTGCACTTGTAGTCTCATCGGATGCACAGGTAGTGACTGTAACTGATGAAGATGGCCTCTTGATGACAATGCCATTTGTGTTGCGTGTCATTTCATTAGATTTTCTTCTCTGAAATCATTATTGTTCGAAACCAGTGTGGTGTGCTTTCCCGACAGTATTGCAGATGGCAGACTGGGTGCACTTGTAGACTCATCGGATGCACAGGTAGTGACTGTAACAGATGAAGATGGCCTCTTGATGACAATGCCATTTGTGTTGCGTGTCATTTCATTAGAGTTTCTTCTCTGAAATCATTATTGTCCGAAACCAGTGTGGTGTGCTTTCCCGACAGTATTGCAGATGGCAGACTGGGTGCACTTGTATACTCATTGGATGCACAGGTGACTGTAACAGATGAAGATGGCCTCTTGATGCCGATGCAATTTGTGTTGCGTGTCAATTCATTAGAGTTTCTTCTCTGAAATCATTATTGTGGTGTGCTTTCCCGACAGTATTGCAGATGGCAGAGCACCGTCCCCTCGACTGATTTCATGTTTAGCAATACTCGTGTCAAAATTCATCTGACAGAGTGGGAGACGCAGTGACACAGCCCGCTCAGCAAACCAATTAACTGAGCCGAACCAGTCAAATGGCGGACGGCCATCGTCAATGACCAGTGTTTGAGCGTCTGTATCTTTCCTTGTGATAAATAATATCTTGAGCTAATGAAATGATCTTCTTGTGAGTTGTATCTGGTACATTCACAAACGCATCAATCTCAGGATCCTCGGAGGCGCCAACTATCCACGCGAGAAAGTTTAACAGGCAGGGAGGTACCATGTTTTCAGCGGTTTTTGTAGTCAGGGATTCAGATGTGGGGGCCATGGCATTTCGTATCAACAATGCTGGCATAAAGCCATCTTCCAGTGTGGCATTTCCTTGGTAATCTGGCAGTGGAGTTGATACAAGTGGTTCCTCGTCATCACTGCCTGACTCGTTACTCGTACTTGCGTCATGGATTGCTTCTTGGCTGACCTTTTATTCTACCAGCAGTGTTTCTGTGGCAATGTCACTGGCAAAGACATGACCGCCTTGAGGTCAGTCTGGGTGTGAGAAAATGGAGCTGTGGGAATATTTTCTGAAGGCGAGTTTTCAGATTTCCCGTCTTATAGGTGGGAGCATCTATTCCAGGGCTGGTTTTGATCTTGTGAGCTTGTAGATCTTTTTCTGGTCAATGATTAGTGATTTCACGGTTTTGCAGAACACATGATATGCCGCTTAGTATCGGTGATCTACTGTATCGGCTCGCTTTTGTTTGGTCAATTACCTTGTGTACTCTTTATAGCCTCTTGGGTGGTACTTGACTTCGATGGACACACAATCCTTGTCCTCAATCTGAAGTAGAAGGGCTGTATTGTTTTCGAGTCTTTCTTATTTCCTCTTGCGAGTGTGAGCCTCTACAGCATACTGCTCGTTTTGGCAAATCACACATATTTCTGGCAAAACGTGCAGAGATCTGGCTTTCCCTTTCATCACCATACTTGAACGTAGCGTACGTCTGTCCTTAGCTGGTCTTTGTTTTTGATGGTCCTGGCTGCCCATGCTGATGCTACCGGTGGCCGAAGCTGTAAATACAACAATAGAAAGGAGACCTCTTAGAAATAGTTTGATTTAAATCAAGACAAGTGAAATGGGCTGTAAAAATCTGTGCATGTCATGCACGACACCTCCAAAATTTAAAAAAAGGGCGAGTTGTAAGGTCCAAGTTACTCGAACTAGGACTAATGCAGTTATAAACCTATGGACTCGGGGCTTAGTAATTTATGGAGTTTTTCTTCCCTTCTATGCTGTCCATAATAATGTGTAACATTATCCTCTTTACCGCACTTGGGGTACGAGTTGTACCCGGTACGAGTTGTCCTGTATTTCCATACACGATGTACCTCTACCAGATATGCAGTGCCATAGCCTGTGTTTAGCTTGGGTGAAAAATTTCAACCCACTCCCAGTCCACTTTTACTTTACTTTTGGCTTTCGCCTAAGCCTAAAATGTAAAATAAAACAAAGTTAACATATCTATATTGGCGACGCTACTTGCAAGTGCTTCTTTTCTCTTGGTGATACGTTTTTGCACTCGCAAAACGTGTTGTTTATCTGTAACTCTTGCATAACAAATGCAATAAAAGCCGGTATCGGTTGGAATGGGCATCGAAGCTGCAATGTCACCATCGTATATTTCTATTTAGGCTGCTTGTGCGTGCACAAAATACTTAAGCAATTTCGGCCTCAATGCCCTCTAAATGTTGCCACTGCAGTACAAATTCGATGAATCGTGGCCATGTTTTACTACTGCATGGCACTACAGTGGATTTGTTTTTCTGACCAAGTTCTTCGTCGCACGATAACTTCATCCGTAGACGAGTCCGTCATCTTGAGCTACGCAATCATCAATATTAGAGCGCTTCTCGTTGGTCAAGAGTGATATTGCTGTATTACGGCTAAGCGTATTTTCGCCAAGAAATATCTTCGCAATGTTGAGGCCTTCTTTACAGTATTGTGAAATAATGTGTACATATCCAACGTTGAAAAAGTCATGGAAATAAAATTGTATTATTCTCAATATTTTAATAAAGGTTTGACTCCCACCACTTTGCAGGCTCATCAACTAACACGATAACTCCACACGGTCCACAGTCTATGCTGAGAACTCTTAACTCTTGAGATATGCGGAAACCTTTGCTAAGCCTTGCGCTAGAATAATGTTAGAAGATACATCGGGTTGTGCTACCATAGAATGCAGTACCAGACAGAGTACGGTAAGGTAAGTTTACGTTCTATATTGTGCCTAGTAAAAGTGGGGCGACTAGAAAATCTGGCTTAAAGTAGTTATTTTACCCGACTTTACTGTAACACCATTTGCGGGTACCGTTTTGCTTGCCCCTGGCACAAGCCTATTGAAATTCATAGACTGCCATCATTGTAAATAATTTTACGTGAATATTTCAAAGGTATATCACGGTCGATAGGGAAGGCAAGGTGAAGGAAATTGTCAGCATTCTTATCTTTTGGTGTATCGTTTTTTTGCAAATGACTATCGTCAGTTTGGATGTAAGCAGCTAATAAGTCACCCACAGCGGGTTTGGAGAATGGAATGAATAATTTGTTGTAGCGATTATAATGAAAAGTGTTCACAAATATAGTAGGCATGAACGCGACTCTGTATCATGTGTTCGGATAATGCATCGCTGACAAATACCATTTTCACTACAATAAGTCAATTACTGACCATATGAAATTCCTAATTGCTGCATAATTGGGTGTCTTAAATGAAATTAATGGTATGTATGTGCTTGTGACCGCAACACAGCTAGCAGCAGGCTAATCATTTATGCTCATCTAGCTTTAACACAAGTATTGCGATGATATTCGTCTTTTATAGTGCTCATGCTTGATCAAAATCAGCATCAATGTAACGGGAACCCTACGCATTCATGACAATGATGTCATGCAATCGAGCGCCATTGCACCAATTTCAAAATGTAGTAGTCCATTGAATTTAAGTTATCGGCCTACGTGACTCACAACCTCAAGTCCTAAAACACATTAGTCTCAATATCGCAAATGTAATTATTACGAAACAGTAAAATACTACGTGAACAACCTTATCAAAGGTGGATTTTTACGGGAATGTAGGATCGGCGATATTTTTCCAGGACGCATGTCTTTTGTCCATCTATTGCGACTAGCCGGCGCCGGTTAATACACAATTCCCGAACAATTTACTTCCAACGAAAACAAAATGGCATGGTAAGATTTATGATGCGACTATGATGTGCTCTTTCTATGTTGGATAGGAAGGTAGTTCCGGGAGGTGTCCATTCTGGGATTGACTTATCTTGTAAAAGAAAGCTATGCAACCGTGCCAAATCCAAATCTCCTGAGAACGATGTTGCATTCGATATAGTTGGCTTGAAAAAGGTCTATCCAATTTATCCTGCCATTTTAGATATTTGATAATCAATGCTTTGGTCTCTGTGGAGGAAATGTAACTGCCATACGAATCACACAGAGTGCTGCTATATCCGCCAACTAGTTACTAGAGATCACAGCGTGGCTCCAAAACCACATAAGCGAAATATATATATATTATTTATTTCATCATAAACATATGACATATAGTCATAAAAATATGACAATATAGTAAAGTCAATCAGTCATACAATACAATGTCTATACAATCATTTTACATCGTGATAGGCATAATATATAATCTTAATTGATAAGAGAACATAAGATAGAATCGTGTTTTCATAATAAGGTTACTCAGTACAAAGAAGACTAATTATGTTCGCCAGATTGGAACGATCCACCCCGACCGTTAAGTGATGCATTCTTGCGAATTCCCGAATGGCAGTAGCTGTGACCATGTCAATGGCATCATTAGCATTTCGAATATTCAGGGACCCATATCCTATTGTATGGTGTGACCATGAAAAGTGGTCAGCAATGTGACTAATCGTATTAGATACGGCTGAACCGCTGCCAGCTAGGGCTAGACAGCCACTTAATCTATATAAAACGTTTGTAGATGAGAGGGCAGCACGCACAAAAGAAAGAGATCTTGCTAATAGCTGGGATTCAATGCCTCTGTCATCACAGATCCCGGGAAGTAAGTTGCAGTGGGTGATGTTAGGGATTCCCCAGACCAGTCGCACACACTTGCGCCAAGATGTGAAAAATTCATCAACAAAGCGACTATCAAAGTCCCAAAGTTGAGATCCATGGGCAATGACACAATGCGATTTAAAAAGTTTGTATCGAACCTCCGGAGGGCAGAAATGAAAACGTGACAACAATACATTGGTCCGACTTTGTATATCAGTGGTAGACCGATGTATTGTTGCAGACTTAGAGTTAGTGGACATGAGATTACCTAGGTGAATAGCACTCTCCGATAAAGGGACATTCGTACCACAAAAGTCAATAGAACCCCCAGCCCGCGCGTCCGACCCCGAGCAGAGTACAAGAGGTACTGAGACTTAGCTTCATTGAACTTGAGACTCAGACTCACCGCGCACTCAGCTTCGAGATCCAGCATACGGGAAAGGGCAGACTTACATGGTGTCAAAATAATTATATCATCAGCATATGACAGTGCACCTGCAAACAAATGGCCAAAATGGCAGCCCACTCCAGAATTTTGAAGTGCAAATAGCAATTTTTCCGCGTAAATGGAAAATAGAACAGGAGATAGAATGCCCCCCTGTCTCACACCATTACTAAAAGCAAATGACTCAGACAAGGTGGCATTCCATCTAACATGTGCAGTCTGACAAACATGTAAATGTAAGAGTAAACAACTAACGAGTGGGCAAAGGCCCCTACTTAGCAGTTCAGCATCTAAGAGCATGACATGCACGTCATTGCCTGCATTTAAATAATGCTGGATGACTTCACTTGCAACAAACGTACAAGCCGAGGTCGATAGCCCCTTCTTGTACCCAAATTGCAAGTCAGAGGTCGAGAGCTTATGTCGATGTATTTCGAGTATAGTCAGCTCAAAGAGTTTACTAAAAGGGCTATTGAGCGCTATCCCTCGGTAGTTTGAAGAGTCATTCAATGACTTCTTCAAATACTTCGGGATAGGCACGATAGTCGCATTTAGCAAAGATCTAGAGGCAGTGCCATGACGTAACATTGTGAATAAAAAGCAAGGCAACATGAACAAAACATTCATCACATGTGTTTAGTAAGTGATCAGTGATTAGCGTTCCATCACATTTACCAGGTTTTAGTAATTTCAGGGCTCCCCCGACGTCCGATACAGAAATAGTATGAGAACAATAGCAGTTCGAAGAACAACACTCAGTCTCAATTTTGTCATAGACCTCAGACTCAAGACGGTCCATTTCGTCCCCATCGAAGGATACACTATTATAAAGATTCTCCCATTTCCCGCCAAATGCGTCTGCTATGGGGCCGTCTCCCGTTTTACCGTCAACCGTGGAAGGGCTTGGTTTCCGTATACTATTAAGTTTCTTAGTTTCAACCCAGAAATCCCTCGAACTGCTATTGTTCAAAGAAACTGCTATTTTGACAGCGGTCAATGTGTGTCTATCCCGTTTTACTTTTCTATGGGCGCGTTTGTACCGACCCCTGGTGTGGCGACGAATCTGGGACACCCAGCCTGTCCTTGGACGCCCACACTGGACCCAAATTGAATGCCAAAACAAGGATGCATCACGGTACAGACGGACGTGATCGCTCCAACCTGGTATTCTAGTTCCAGGTGGCTTAGTTTTCGGTACGGAACGTAGTCCCTCATCAACTAATAATGATTCGAGCTGATTACAATAATTACTAATGTCATCAGAATGTAATGTACAGTGACAATCTGAACAAAGAATAGCATCAATAGGGACTGTAATAGATAGTAAGCGATTTCGAATCCTACTACGATATGTATCAATAGAACTATCGGTAGCCTCCCGCCAGCACAATCGAGTGATTGGGCGTGAAGGGGCGATTAGCTGAACTTTGGAAATCGGAATCAAAAGCGAAATGAACAAAGGCTCATGGTCAGAAGTGTTGTCGCCATCATGTCGAACAATGTAATTGGATACAGTGCCTAACAAGTTTTGACTGACGAAAAAATGATCAATGATAGATCTTTCACCATTGATTTGGCTATCAAATGTGTAGTCAACATTTGAATCGGGTTCATGGAAATCATTATCATACATAAATCGCGTTAGTGATCGAGTATGAAGAGAACCTAATCGGGACAAATCAGTATTCATATCACCACCGATTACAATATGGTCAATACATTGAATTGACGCTAAAAGACTACAAGACGCTAAAACTTCATCGTAGCACAACATATTTTCAAGACAATGGTTCGTATCAGTGGGCATATAAATGTTACAAAGTAATACATTCATATCTGCCGTTTCCACAATCACCGCACACAATCTACGATTGCCAGATTCAATGGGAGTGAAACTGCATTGGAGATTAGAATTCCAAAGTATAGAGCAACCGCCATGTGGTCTACCCTGCAAAAGAGTGGTGCTGTCTATGGCTGATACACCATGACAACAGACATTTGGCAATTTAGAGGCGAGAATACCTAAGTTTGCATCAATGAGCCAATGCTCCTGAATAAAAACGAAATCAGCAGTGCTACACAACTTCCCTATGTACTCAACCTTGTCCGGTCCAAGACCATGGGAATTGTAAGAGACAATGTTAAACATGATTACAAATAGAAATAAACAGATTACCGCCATGTGGGTTATTTGTCGGTGTCACCAACAGGCAAATTCACTGCACTTACGTCACTCGGTAGAACTGTCGTACTGTCCGTGTCAGTCACCAGATCATCAGACTGAGCTTTACGTGCGGGGTAGTAACGTCTAACACGTATGCCCAGTGGCCATAATGACGGGTCCAATGCTTTACACAGCTGTGACACTGGTAAAGTCAATACAAAAGAATCAGTAATCCATTCGGTATCCGATTTCCGTTCCAGTTTGCGCACTTCTAGGCCACATGTGGTGGCACAATAGTCCTTCATATCCGATGTGACGCAGTCTTTGGCCACACGCTGAATATAGACTTGACGATCTGGATCCCTGCCAGCATGAAGTGTCGTTGATGCAGTACCAGTACCCTCCACTGTGGTCTGACGACGACGCTGTTGCTGTTTCTTCTACTGTGTCACGTGCGATGGTTCTTGCCATTCAGACTGGTGCTGGAGAAGTCTGACCAGGTCATCCATTTCCTTAGCAGTACGTTCAAGGGGAGACGGTGACCTTGACCGCGCTTTCTTCTGTTGTTTCTGTCCGTGTTTGATCTTCCCTGCGTAACTAATCGTCTCCTTCACCATCGGGTCCGTTGACTGAGGAGAGGCTGGGGTCACTGTCAGTTTCGGCGCCGAGGCTGATTTCTGTCTGCTTCGTAGCGCAGCATTCTCATTTGATACCTGTGTGATAGTTTCACTCAGCTGACTCACTGTAGCCTCTAAACGTGACAGTCTCTCAACAACAGAGTGCTCCAGTAGCTCTCCGGGTTTCACTTTCGGTATCAGAAACAGCTGATCAGACCGTACCGCGAACTGAGGCATGGCCGATGACTCATCTAACTTTCACAATGCCTCAAGGATGTCCTCAGTGTTAGCGACCTTGCTCGATCTATCACTAGTATCCTTTCGGCGGCAGACAGGACCAATCACGTCATTGGGACAATTACCCCACAGTTCTTTCTTGGCTCCATCGATGAATGAAGCGGAGAAGAAAGAGGACACAAGATGAACAATGTCGTTTTTCCTCCAACTGGTACGAACAGAACCAATATACCCGAGCACAGGGTCGTAAATCATCATATCAGATTCAGCAGCCAATGACATCGATTCTTTTTGAGAGCGACGAGATCGTGACGCACTAGCACTGGCTAGCAGAAACGAGCTGGTGAACAGTCTTTAAGTTGGAGTCTTACCATTGAGTCGATCAAGAATGACACTTAGCTCAGCTTTTTGTACGCCTTTTCCCGATAAAAAACCGCCACACAGACAAATTCGTACATCGAATCACAGTTATATCCTCTTCATCGCACGCGCGGTATGATCACCAATCCGAAGTACTAACTTTCGTCTACATAGGTGGACAGTAACTGTCACAATATCCGTAAATATCAGAGCTGTCTGAGCGTGTGCTGTCGCTCAATCAACGCGTCTTTTAGCTGACCCGCCTTTTTGTCATTAACAACAGAATAAAATAACAAAATATGGACAAGAAAAAGTCCAATAATGTATATTTTTTTTGGACTTTATCGAAGTCAAATTGGACTACGAGGACTCAACGCGGAGACCCTGGAGCTTATATGTGTGCATTCATGCATTGATGATGAGCTACTGGGGTTAATGTGTCAGGTTTGCTTCGCGCTTTGAATTTCTTGTTCCAATACAGCCCGGAAAAGGCTACCATCGGGGAAATTATGGCAAAGTTGAAAGCAATTCATTAGTCGTGGGCGGAATCGTTCATCAGTGTGACACTTGTTAGTCAATATTCTTATATGTGTGGTTTGTCCAAAAACATCTACTTTTTTGATATACGTGGAATACATCCACACAATATATACATTTTTATTCTAATGGCTGCTCACCAGGGTGTTAATATTGCCATATACTATCCTCCTGTTTCTAATCGCCTCTCCATGACTTCATACATCACACCGCTTAGGTAAGCAACAGCTTAAAATATTGTTTTGTTATTGCAATACAATGGCATTATTGCCAGGGTGGGATACAATTGAGTTTCTGTTATGAATTATGTTGTAAAGCATGATTCCTTGCAATCTATCTGGCACGTATTTTCAGATAGACTATATGGAACCACATATTTATCTAGCAACCATTAATCAAGTCAAGCATGAACCATCAATTAAAGCAATGACGTCATGGATAGCAGAATAACCACCACTTATAGTACCGGAGTTATATGTAATAGTGACACATAATAACTAATAATGGCAGTGCCGACAGGCATTCCTTTTCATGTGTGCAAACCATATTTACTTAGGGGATATGTATCATCATCCAAACCATACTATATACAGCCATCTTGTAAACTACGAACTGTCAGTATAATTACCCTTGGTATAGCGAGATAATTTGTAATGTTTCTCTCTATAAATATAGCTACATGCATGGTACCTTCTCTAAGATGGTACTTTGCACATTCGTTAGCAGGGTTGCTTACCAATGCGTTGTACACAAGTGAGATGATGTTTTCTATATGTGTTCATCAATTTTAACGGTCAGCAAAGGTGATTTGGCTCAGCGTTGGCACAATTAGCGATGCAGATTCAACTGGTTATACGATCATCTGTAGTCCTGGGATATACAACTGACATCAGATGGCGCCATTTGGGCTAAACAATGATCCCTTGGCGGTAATATGTTAAAACCTACAGGCACAGACAGGGTATGTAATGTCGATTGATGATCATCTAAGGGGCTATTTGCTACGGAACGCTTGTCGTTGCATGACCATCGTTCTATTATAGTATTATTGGTGTCTTGCAATTGTTATCATGCAGGCATGGTTAAAGTGTTTCATAGAAAACTAAAAAGACCCAGTCCGAATGCGATTTATAGATATACCCGGATTAAATCCGGCTAAATTTTGAATAACTGTTACTAAGATTACGAACATATGTGAAACCGTAAGCTATTGATATTAAATCGAACCGAAAAATATGCAACATTGTGCAATGCAACCTTCCAAACGTTGAGAACACATTCCAAGAGGCAACATTGATCAAATGTGATTTCGCACAGCTGTCTGGCAGTTTGGGATGCGACAGTTAGATCAAATTCGCAATAACATAAGGGAAACACGTAAGACAGAATTGATCAGGTTATCCAATCTGCACATTCTAGCATCATGAAATTGACGCACAACCCTTTGACACACTCCTGAGAGAGACGACAAGCCATCAACATATGACCTGAAGCGACTACAACAGCTGCTTTACCACGATTATTGACCAGGAGATAATGATAAAGACCCAACATTCAGATCAAAGGATTTAGAAACGGGATGTGAGGAATCAGGACAAGATGTCAGCGGAACGCATGACGGCAGCTTTAACAACTAATAGAAGCCGTTATTTCTGGCCTGAGGCTAAGAACAGAAGCAGTAGGTCAAGTACCCCGCTAGCAGCTATTGATAATATGAGAGGTGAAATTGGTTATCAAGAATTGGTCTCTGCCAAATATCAAATATTGAATAATAGTGTGCCGTATAATTGCGATGATTATGATTGCATAAAAGTGAATCTGAATGACCAAGTTATGCATGGATGCGATTCAGGCTAATGCGAATATGATCATCATATTTCAGTTAAAGATTCTATGGCAGATGTGGTTAAAATTAAGGTCCATAAGGCTGACGTTAATGAAAAAGTGGATTCAGACCATTTCATAATTAACACTTGTGAATGTACTCGATTATCATCGCTGTTTAATTCTATGATTGTGCAATCATTTAACCCAGATGACAAGATCGATGATTCTTTTATTCCTGAAAAAACAAAAGAAACCAGCAAGTGACAGCAATATATATCGATTGATTAAGCTGAGTAGTGTTGTACGCAAGGCTTTAGATAATGTTAGTTTTTGGCAAAGTTTTCCAAAGTCCTGATCACCTGTCATCTCCAGTATGGTTTTCAAACCTGACCATTCAACTTCTCAGTGTAAGTATGTGCTTCAATAAGTTATTAATATCTGGTTCAATCGAATATCGCCATGTCATGTCATGACGCTTGATGCATCAAAGGTAATCGATAGTGTAAATTATTTAAATTGTACAAATTATTGATAAGAAGAGGTATGTGTCCTACTAATATAGAGTAGCTCTTATGTATATATTTAAAAAAACCGTTAAAGGTTGAATGGACCTCGAGTGGGTCTGGGGCATTCCTATACAGTAATGCCACAAAGAGGGGGTGGGGATATTAGCACCGTTCTTTTCTGCATTTATATGGACGAGCTTGAGACCGTCTTGAACGTAGTTATGTTCATTGTCATGTCGGTAATAAGCTTATGGATGCATGTGAATGTGCTGACGATTTACCTATCTTTGCTCCCTCAGTCAATGCTGCCGAATACGCAAAGCAACACGATGTTATGTTAAATATTGGACAATTGGATTTGAAGTCTCTTAAAATAAGTGCTACCTTCGCGAAAGTGCGTGAGGAGCGTTCTTAAGCTTTATTAAAGAACAAGGGCTCTTTATTGACCGCTATTTGTAGACAGACTAGATATATGCTCTCAGGAACTGTTAAGATTTGTTTATGTTTGGATAAAATACAGTCAGCAAAACGTCAGCAACAATCCAAACGTTTGGCTTGCCACAATGCGTGCGAATGTAAGCTCTTCTGTTATATCAGATAATGTAAGAACATGTATATCTTTCCTTGGATGGGACA
>CM067353.1:11239809-11269809 GCA_034190875.2 Urechis unicinctus
CGCGTTCCAGACTTTCAAGACGTGGCACCACACCACCCAGAGCCATCTTAGCAAGCTTGGCATAGCCTATTGAAATACCGGAAACAACTACACCGTGGTACAGAGCGTTGACGAGCATTTTTCCATCAGTAATTGGTGTTGTCATCTTATTCCATATAAAACGGATCCTTTAAATGAGCGTCTGGAGGCTTTTGTACCACAACCTGTTTAGGGTGTGAGGCTACCATCTGGTGCCTGTAGCAATACAATGCCAACACGCCAACACCGCCAACAACTAAAGGCACAGCCCATGTTGGCCACGTCCACCTTTCTAGAGGTTTCCTCGTTGATATTAGCTCGACAGCTTCGTCTTTACCATCTGTAAGCGCTGCCTTAGCCTCTCGGAGCTCTCTCAGAAGCTTATTTTGATTGGCTTTTCGAGCTGCAGCACCCTTTTGTCCTGCCGCAACCCTTTTAGCATTTTTTGTCACTGACGCTATCTCCATCGGTGTTGTCTCCCCTTGATTCGTGTTCGTTTCTTCCATGTTTACTTACTAAATTTATTTGTCCAATTGATAGCTCTTAGTAAGCACCTGTTATAGCGGAGTTAAGCACATGCTATAGCGGAGTTAAGCACATGCTATATCAGAGTTAAACACATACTATAGCAAGGAAGTGGTGTCTTCCTCTCCACTGGCCCCTGTTGTTTCGGTGCTTGTTTTTCCAAATTGACAGTGCTTAACTGTTGTTAAAGCCGCAGTTAAGGGAGCTAAAAACATACCATAGCGATGATATAGCTCACAAGTGGCAGTGCTTAGCGCGTGTCCAACAAACGGGTCCGTCTCGAGGTCTGTAATTAGCCTTGGCTGGTGTTCTGGTGGGATTGGTAGAAACATACAAGCAATACCTGAGTACAGCTGTAGCACTGTCTGACCTAGAGTACGTGTCATGCTGGCACCTAGCCGAGCCTCGTATCTCACATACAGCTTTATGATCTCTTCATCAGACATTGATTCAACCTGGTCAATTGTAAGGCCCATCAAACCAAGGTACTGACGGGCCTGACCTCCGGCTATGACGGCAGCAAGCCTGTCTCTCTTAGAAGACATATTTACACCAGAGGTGCAACTAGGTTCCGCTCCCCCAGACTTTGTCCCCACTAAGCCAGTCGAGTCCTGTTCAAGGAGTTTATCAATAATGGTATCAGGATCCATGAATATACGTATACGCCTTCGAGCTTCAAAATACTGCACCGCTACCCAGATGAAGAAACCTAAATTGATTACTGAGGCAGCGGCTGCTATCAAGGCCAATATCACTTCAATCGACGGCATATGCAGTAGGCTGATCAGTCTTCAGCAGCAGTTTTGCGTGCTTGGTCTTTGCTAGTAGTTGGCGTACTGTGGCACGTTCCTCCTTTGTTGGAATTACATCATTTTCACGTAAGGCGTCTTCAAACGAGTCACGGTCCTTGGTGTGAAAGAGCACCATCCAGCGAGTCTGCTCACGTAAGTCCGTCAGCACAGAGTTGTACTTTTGGGTGAGGACCCAGACACTTTGTTGCGCATGGCGGCCGCTAAAGGCCAGTTCGGATAACATGTCTTTCTTCTTGGTTAGGGCCTTTGTTGCCGAACAGTCATCAATAATGTAGAGGGTTGGCTCGCCCTTAAAACAATGGTAGAAAGCCCTCAAGTGGTCATGGAGCCGCTCCCCTGGATCAACCACGTACACCTCTGAATCATATCACACCCATGACCGCGTCTGATAGGCCTCGTTGAAACGTATGGTAGGGCAGAGGATTACAATATGCTCGAAGGCACCAAAGAAGGGCCCTTCAAGTAGGTCGAGGATGAATGCGGTTTTCCCACATCCTGTCTGCCCACAAACAATTGCCGAACAGGGACCATCTGGAAATGTAAACTTAGTAGACTTCGCTGACGAACCTGCCATCTTTAATGTTAAGCTGTGCATCCATTACAATATACATATAAACGTTCAATGCACCGGCCACCTCTGCCTTTTTCGTGATCTGTATGGTGATGCCCTCAGACGCATTCTCCACAGCCCTGCCACTACCGTGCAGCTGGTCGTCATCACTCGTCCTTAAGTCTAGCCACAGAGCATACTTACTGGTTAGGTACTCTCCTAGGGACACGTCTGACAATGACAGGTCTTTTAATGCTATTGCTACACTGGGGTCTCGTTTACTCGTTGCTGCAAAGGCCTTCTTCACCTCGTCCCACTGCTGGTAGCCACGCATGCCCTGGGCATAGAGCTGATTGGGGATGCCCTCAATGGTCACCTCGACCTTCGTAATCTTTGGGTTGTAGAACGACTCTGTCTTCCTGGCGTATGAGACATTGGCTGAGTCTTCAAAGAGCAGTAGGATGCCCTTCATGCTGCGAGCCGGCACGTTCAGGTTGATGTTCCACAGTGTATCTCTTTTATTGTATACAAGCTTCCTGTGACGAAGCACACGGTCATACAGAATCGAGAGTCGACCTGTGTACTGGGTGCGTATCATGCGGGCTAACTCTGTTTGGGTAACCATGTCATACTCCAGCGAGATGCCATCAATTTTGTAGCTTGCAGCGGTGTCGCCTGTTGCGTGAATCACGCGGTTGTAGTCGTTGAACGTGAGCTCGTATTCCAGTCTGTCATTAAGCGCGCTCTGGTAGAATGGCATGTGGCTCTCGAGGAGTTCAAAATCAAGTGGAACGTAGAACCTGTTACCATACACATCGACTACGGCCTTGTCCTCTTCCTCGGTATCAACCTTGTCTCCTGCCCCAAGTCGTATCTTAGTTGCGTTTCTATCATCTGATGTGTCAATGCCCTGGTACTGAAGGCCCTGTCTCTCCTGTGCTGTCTGCCACAAGTCGTGGTAACAGTGGTACATATCGCTGTCATCAATAGACATGACCTCTTTGCCAGAAATCTTGATTGTCATTTTCTTAACCACGGCGCGACCCAAGTTTTGCACAACGCTGCGGTTAACATCAGTCGAGGTCAGCGTGATTGTAAAGGCCAGCCGTGCTGTCCCTGGAACAATGACGTCTTCTGCACCTAGATTGGGGAAGCGAACCAGCAGTTGTTGGTTCTGATCAATAGTGCTTGGATTGTTTGTAACGACTACAGATTGTCGCACGCCCTTTACCCCAAGGGGTTCGCGTATCCGGCGGTGTGGGTTTAGTTTGCGTCCGTAAGTACTCGTCATGTTGAATGCTTAATTACACTTATATCTTTAACACACAGACATGGAGTTTGATAACCCAGCATTTGACGACCCAGAGGAGGAAGCGGCTATGGGAGGGGATAGGAATGAGACTAGCTTTGATGATGAGGAGACTAACCTGATTGACGAAACTTTAGATACGTCGTACTCGACTATGCCACCATGGGCTATTACTGAAATGCCTGCTGGGTTAACAGAAGATCAGGTGGCTTCCAAAGAAGAAACTGAAGTCTTAGTTAAGAGGTGGGAGAAGGCAGTGTCTAAGCATGGGCTGCAGGCCACTCTGGAGTTTAGATCGTCTCAACAAGGGGACCTTTGGGTTAAGTGGGACCGAGAATGGAATCTTCTGACATGGAAGAACAATCCAAACAAATTCCTCTCTCCTAGGAGTATCCTAGATTACGGTGGTACACCGCTTGCTCGGGCTCTTGGAGTGACCGCTGAACTATCCACAGAAGCAGTAAAAGCCCTACAAGGCGTTGACGAAGCTGCTGCTTTAGCAGAAGCTGCACTTCCAGATATGTTAGAAATGAGCAGCCTTGAAGCTGTGACAGAGCAAGGTGGTGTGGAAGAAACAGGATTCATAGAGGACGTTCATAACACCATCCAAGACCTAGGTACACAAACAGACAACGAACTACCACTCAGAGAGCTTATAGGGCTTGACAAGGCTATGCAGACCCCAGAGGGGTGAGCTGGTCAATAACCTAGCTAAGATAACTGAGATAGAAAGGAATATAATACAGCGGGAAGCTAAAATGGCAAGCCTGGAGGAGGAAGGGAGGGGTGATAGTCGAGCATGGAGATTCCAAGCAAATGAGCTTGCAGAGCTGCAGGACCTGCGGAGTGCCCGTATTGAGGCCGCCTCTGAAAACCGTAACCGTCTAAGGACCCAAATTAACTGCATCAGGGAAACGATCAACAGACTTCTTAACGAGGACACAACACTAGCTGAGCATGTACGCGACCTGTTCCGGGAGCAGGGTATAACAATCGCCTCCATACTCACTGCGATTGGATTGGCAATCTCGACCCTTGTAGTTGCTTTGACGGGCGGAGGGAGCACTAGTCCAACCCCGGCACCAACGCCGACACCAGCTGATAAGCCTGGTTTAAAGGAATGGATTAAAAAACAGCTGAACTCCTTGGCAAACGTCCTGAAGGGCCTAGCCGGTAAGGCAGCAGCTGCCCTTCCAGGAATAATTGGCTCCATCGTATCATGGGTGCTTACGTCAGCTGCAAAGGTGGCTGGTTGGATGGCAGAACATGTATGGGCCGCAGTTGTGGCGGTGGGGGGAGTTATCCTCCTGATACTCCGTGACTTACTACGTAGCAAACCAAAGCACAGCTAAGCCTATAGCGATTCCGCCTACAATAAGAGCGGTTTTCTCATCCTCGTGCGCCCCACGCAGACCGGTCTCGGCCATAGGGGCGGGCCCTGGAGAGAAGAGTTCCATATCTGTATCTGGCAGAGGGTCAAAGCTTCCTCTATCTGGAACAACCGGAACCGCGTTGACATCAGTATTGCTGCCGATCTGCTGCTCCTCAGTTGCGATAGTAATCAGATTGTTGTACCCAGCAACGTCTCCAATGACGAGGCTCATGTCAGACGGAGCCATGTACAGGCCCGTTCCAAACACATAATCAACCTTTGAGGAGGCATTCTGGAGGACGTTCTGATACCGTCGGATGGATGATGGAATATCCACTGGGGAGTTGATGGCATCCTCAACGTTAGCCTGAAATTGTTTTTGGGCATCAAAGGACGTTCCAACACCTAGTATCTCGGAGCGGGTCTGCGCCTGAGCACTAAGAATGGCCCAGACATAGGTCCGAATGCTGTCGTTAATTCGCTCAACGCCGGTCTGTGTAAAGCCCTCAGACGTGTCCAGTATGAAGGTACTCCAGGCCTCGTCTGCTTCAGGTCCCTGTGCTAGATGTAGAACAGCAACCATTTTCTCCTGAAAGGATTGTAGGTTACTCGCGTGGGCAAAACCTGGCTTTGTATCCTTTTCCGCCTTAAAGGCCATCCGTGTAGGGTCATAACGAACGTTTCGACCAGCAACCTTG
Organism: Urechis unicinctus; assembly: GCA_034190875.2. Taxonomy (NCBI): domain Eukaryota; kingdom Metazoa; phylum Annelida; class Polychaeta; order Xenopneusta; family Urechidae; genus Urechis; species Urechis unicinctus. Next base: position 11,245,094 of record CM067353.1, read on the forward strand.
ACAACACTCCCGTAACCATACGCATCATGTGCATATAAGATACCAAGGCCACTATTAGCTACGGTTGCCTTCTGACGCCAGTCTGTGTTTGGTTGAATACCAAAGTTAGTGCAGAGTCTGTCATATGCTCTCTTGTCATATGTATTGTTATAGGGGTCATAGGCATGATCCTGAGGTAGAGGCGCTTGCAGTTCTGCTAGTAGGCGACGCACTGTGTAATAAAGGTGAAAGGTGTAGAGAGCTTTCACGAGTGGAATCCCAGCCTCGAGGTGGTCCTGGGAGGACACGCCGCAGCCGGCTGATGCACACCACACTGCAAAGTTTAACTGGTTCTGCCAAAACTGCATTGGATTTGTCAACCAGTCTTTTACTACTTTGTCCGCTGTTACCGGCGGCACCTTATAGTTACTGAATAGATCAGGAAACTTTGCTGTGAATGTACCACCATTGTGAACAACTTGAATTGTTTGTCGGGTTAGTTTATCTCCCACACCATATGTGGCTGGATACACCCCGCCCGCACCATATGGGGTAGCTTTTCTATTGAAACTAAAGGCTTGTTTATTCATAGTGCTATGTATCACACTCTGTCAAATGTTCAAAGCGGCGGCGCTGTGTCCCTGCAAAAACCTATTGACAACACTGAGGGTGATCTATGTGTTGGCCTAAGGTCAATCACGTATACTGTGGGCTGGTACAATCTCGAAACAGATGAGACCATTCAATGGCGGTCAAGGACTTCAGAAGAGAGAGGAAAAATTGCCTCATTAAAACCGGGCCTCTGGAGTTTCAGCCTTCTTCAGGAGCAGATTACACCATTAGGTATCGGTTTGGAAGGTTATGCTGCAAATGGGTTTATTACCCTAACAATTCCAGACAATGGGGCTGTGAATGTATCAGACAGAGTGTTAAAAATGTTGGGTCTTGATGACGGCCTCGGGTGGATACCTTCAGGTACTTACACCGCCTACCGGCCCATCAACTTTAGCATGTTCTGCACATTATATATTCACCTCGATCAAGTCAGCACCACACACAACATGCTAGATGGTGCACCCACTACACTTCTTGAAGTTGTTGGCTTAGAGGGTGGCTCTTTCGGTGATATTATAACCACGAACATCACTAATCCTGTATGTAAGCGTGTCACTAGTGGAACAGTGCATGAGTTAAAGGTTCAGTTACGCGATAATAAAGGAAGGCTATTGGATAACCACGACTTACCTGTTAGCGTTGTTCTTGAATTTACAAGATGTCAATAAAAACTAGTATTTATGGACCTAGGCAAAAACCGACAGACACTGTTCAGGGCGCCGACCTCTCGGAATATGCTACAAAGACCTATGTATCTATTGGCGACTCACAAAAAATGAATAAAAGTGGCGGTACTATGACTGGAGATCTTGAAATGGGAGATAATAAAATTGTTCAGTTGGGAGACCCGATTTCGCCAACGGATGCTGCTAATAGAAAGTATGTTGATGACAGACATAGACAGCATCGCAGGGACCTGAGAGAACACATAAGCTCCCAAATGAAACATCTCATTACTATTTGGGCAGAAGCAAGTGGCCCCCTTCGCAGAGGATATGAGTGGTCGTTTGGCCATGGGGCTAGGGGTCGAGACTCACAAGACTCAAGCTGTGGATATACCATGACATGTGGTGGTAAGATCATTCGTATGGGGTTGTAATCTGGTGTTGGTGCTGATACTGCTGCTATAACAGTCGTTCCTGTTATTAATGGAACGAATCAAGCGGTAGGAATAAGTAAGCCTGCTGACCAACGGGCTGTTGTAGTATATTTAGAACCGCCTTTACAGCTGGAAGAAGGCAACGTTATTAACTTTTATACAACCGCACAAAACAGAGGGGCGACTTGGTCTGTAGCTTCATTCCTAATTGAACTTGATATATAGACTTATGTATACAAAGACAGTATGAAACAACAACCAACGACTGCACCGTTAAATCCGGAGCCTCCTCCATGTGATCTGGGGCACTCCTATCGGCTGAATGATATCAGTCTTAAGAAGCAATACCTTGAGAAAGAAATTGAAAAATATGGTGCTATGTACAAAAAATATAGGTGTGCAGTAAACTCAGTGGACGCTGTAGACACTGCTTTAGTTGCTGTGGGTATGTGTCTTGGCGCAAGTGGTGCAGGTGTAATGTAATGCAAATTGAATACCATTGCTGACATTGTATCGGCGGCGCTTGAAGATGGGTATATCTCAGATGATGAGTTTAAGCTCGTTTCGGTCGAGATCATGAAATATAGTCAAATGAAAAATGACATTAAAGCAAAATGTTTGAAAGCGGCAGAATCGCCCCCTAGACCTGCTAAGGTATGACCCTGACAGTCCATTTGAAGAGTGGGGGTTGCTAGATATAATGGAGGCGGCGATAAAATCTTTCTGCAACGATCATACTGGAGTCAAACAAAATACGGACCAGTGGGAGACCATGAGGAAGGGCTGCGTTGGAGGAAGTGACTACTCCTCTATCATAGGGCAAAACTACTTCAGCAGCTATAGCAAGAAGCTGACAGAAAAAAACTAGCAACGGGGGTGTTCGCTTTAGCGCACCCTGCCTCTGGGGTACGACTTTTGAGGAGTTGCAATTGCGGTATTGGAGAAGGTGTACGACACCAAGGTCTACGGAAATAATATCTATATTGATGGCGGCGCGACGGCCTACTCTCCGGATGGCTTTTGTGTGCTCCCAATCCGGCAGGCTGGAGTGGATGCTGTCTGTCTGGGGCATCCTGAGGAGGTTGTACTGCTCGAGATAAAGTGCCCCTACACTCGGAGTCCTGGGAGGGTGATTCCGAATATGTATAAGCCTCAGGTTCTGTTAGGGTTGCACCACAGTCCGGTGGCGACCATCGGGGTGTTTGTCGACTGCGTTTTCAGGTTGTGCTCCTTTGAGGACCTGGGGAGAGCTGAGACGTATAACCAGGTGTATCACAAGGATCGGAAGAAGTATAAGGAGACGGTGGCTTGGGGGTGGGCTGGGGTGGAGGGGCTTGAAGACGGCGACTATAGTGCGAACGGGAGGTTTAATAGTTGCCTGGGCTTGGAACAGGAGCATCACGGTCCTTGGTTGGGAAGACCGAGTGGGACCACAGAGAGGCCGACGGGGGCTTTCTACTGTTGGAAGCTCTTTACGATGAGATTGATAACCGCTCGTCCTGATCCCAACTTTATCGAGAAGAACGATGCTAAGGTTGCCCAGTTTATACAGGACCTCAACCGCGTGAAAAATGGAACTTACAGCGACGGTCGCAGATATTTATCACTCAATGACCTCTATGGTGACTAACTACTGGAGTGGGCCTATACCATAGGGGCTGGAAGGGCTGGGCTCATATGGTGGGGGGGAGGTGCGAGCGGTTCGCTGGCTCACCCTGTATATGTGTGTTTTCTGGGTTGCACCATATGAGATAGGTGTGTCATAATCATATGAGACAGGTGTGCCAGTACCGCTCGCACATGTGAGTCAGCCTGTGTGTGTTTTCTGGGTTGCACCATATGAGATAGGTGTGTCATAATCATATGAGACTGGTGTGCCAGAACCGCTACCCTCTATACTACTAATAGAAATAAACAGATTACCGCCATGTGGGTTATTTGTCGGTGTCACCAACAGGCAAATTCACTGCACTTACGTCACTCGGTAGAACTGTCGTACTGTCCGTGTCAGTCACCAGATCATCAGACTGAGCTTTACGTGCGGGGTAGTAACGTCTAACACGTATGCCCAGTGGCCATAATGACGGGTCCAATGCTTTACTCAGCTGTGACACTGGTAAAGTCAATACAAAAGAATCAGTAATCCATTCGGTATCCGATTTCCGTTCCAGTTTGCGCACTTCTAGGCCACATGTGGTGGCACAATAGTCCTTCATATCCGATGTGACGCAGTCTTTGGCCACACACTGAATATAGACTTGACGATCTGGATCCCTGCCAGCATGAAGTGTCGTTGATGCAGTACCAGTACCCTCCACTGTGGTCTGACGACGACGCTGTTGCTGTTTCTTCTACCGCGTCACGTGCGATGGTTCTTGCCATTCAGACTGGTGCTGGAGAAGTCTGACCAGGTCATCCATTTCCTTAGCAGTACGTTCAAGGGGAGACGGTGACCTTGACCGCGCTTTCTTCTGTTGTTTCTGTCCGTGTTTAATCTTCCCTGCGTAACTAATCGTCTCCTTCACCATCGGGTACGTTGACTGAGGAGAGGCTGGGGTCACTGTCAGTTTCGGCGCCGAGGCTGATTTCTGTCTGCTTCGTAGCGCAGCATTCTTATTTGATACCTGTGTGATAGTTTCACTCAGCTGACTCACTGTAGCCTCTAAACGTGACAGTCTCTCAACAACAGAGTGCTCCAGTAGCTCTCCGGGTTTCACTTTCGGTATCAGAAACAGCTGATCAGACCGTACCGCGAACTGAGGCATGGCCGATGACTCATCTAACTTTCACAATGCCTCAAGGATGTCCTCAGTGTTAGCGACCTTGCTCGATCTATCACTAGTATCCTTTCGGCGGCAGACAGGACCAATCACGTCATTGGGACAATTACCCCACAGTTCTTTCTTGGCTCCATCGATGAATGAAGCGGAGAAGAAAGAGGACACAAGATGAACAATGTCGTTTTTCCTCCAACTGGTACGAACAGAACCAATATACCCGAGCACAGGGTCGTAAATCATCATATCAGATTCAGCAGCCAATGACATCGATTCTTTTTGAGAGCGACGAGATCGTGACGCACTAGCACTGGCTAGCAGAAACGAGCAGGTGAACAGTCTTTAAGTTGGAGTCCTACCATTGAGTCGATCAAGATTGACACTTAGCTCAGCTTTTTGTACGACTTTTCCCGATAAAATTCGTACATCGAATCACAGTTATATCCTCTTCATCGCACGCGCGGTATGATCACCAATCCGAAGTACTAACTTTCGTCCACATAAGTGGACAGTAACTGTCACAATATCTGTAAATATCAGAGCTGTCTGAGCGTGTGCTGTCGCTCAATCAACGCGTCTTTTAGCTGACCCGCCTTTTTGTCATTAACAACAGAATAAAATAACAAAATATGGACAAGAAAAAGTCCGATAATGTATATTTTTTTTGGACTTTATCGAAGTCAAATTGGACTACGAGGACTCAACGCGGAGACCCTGTAGCTTATATGTGTGCGTTCATGCATTGATGATGAGCTACTAGGGTTAATGTGTCAGGTTTGCTTCGCTCTTTGAATGTCTTGTTCCAATACAGCCCGGAAAAGGCTACCATCGGGGAAATTATGGCAAAGTTGAAAGCAATTCATTAGTCGTGGGCGGAATCGTTCATCAGTGTGACACTTGTTAGTCAATATTCTTATATGTGTGGTTCGTCCAAAAACATCTACTTTTTTGATATACGTGGAATACATCCACACAATATATACATTTTTATTCTAATGGCTGCTCACCAGGGTGTTAATATTGCCATATACTATCCTCCTGTTTCTAATCGCCTCTCCATGACTTCATACGTCACACCGCTTAGGTAAGCAACAGCTTAAAATATTGTTTTGTTATTGCAATACAATGGCATTATTGTCAGGGTGGGATACAATTGAGTTTCTGTTATGAATTATGTTGTAAAGCATGGTTCCTTGCAATCGATCTGGCACGTATTTTCAGATAGACTATATGGAACCACATATTTATCTAGCAACCATTAATCAAGTCAAGCATGAACCATCAATTAAAGCAATGACGTCATGGATAGCAGAATAACCACCACTTATAGTACCGGAGTTATATGTAATAGTGACACATAATAACTAATAATGGCAGTGCCGACAGGCATTCCTTTTCATGTGTGCAAACCATATTTACTTAGGGGATATGTATCATCATCCAAACCCTACTATATACAGCCATCTTGTAAACTACGAACTGTCAGTATAATTACCCTTGGTATAGCGAGATAATTTGTAATGTTTCTCTCTATAAATATAGCTACATGCATGGTACCTTCTCTAAGATGGTACTTTGCACATTCGTTAGCAGGGTTGCTTACCAATGCGTTGTACACAAGTGAGATGATGTTTTGTATATGTGTTCATCAATTTTAACGGTCAGCAAAGGTGATTTGGCTCAGCGTTGGCACAATTAGCGATGCAGATTCAACTGGTTATACGATCATCTGTAGTCCTGGGATATACAACTGACATCAGATGGCGCCATTTGGGCTAAACAATGATCCCTTGGCGGTAATATGTTAAAACCTACAGGCACAGACAGGGTATGTAATGTCGATTGATGATCATCTAAGGGGCTATTTGCTACGGAATGCTTGTCGTTGCATGACCATCGTTCTATTATAGTATTATTGGTGTCTTGCAATTGTTATCATGCAGGCATGGTTAAAGTGTTTCATAGAAAACTAAAAAGACCCAGTCCGAATGCGATTTATAGATATACCCGGATTAAATCCGGCTAAATTTTGAATAACTGCTACTAAGATTACGAACATATGTGAAACCGTAAGCTATTGATATTAAATCGAACCGAAAAATATGCAACATTGTGCAATGCAACCTTCCAAACGTTGAGAACACATTCCAAGAGGCAACATTGATCAAATGTGATTTCGCACAGCTGTCTGGCAGTTTGGGATGCGACAGTTAGATCAAATTCGCAATAACATCAGGGAAACACGTAAGACAGAATTGATCAGGTTATCCAATCTGCACATTCTAGCATCATGAAACTGACGCACAACCCTTTGACACGCTCCTGAGAGTGACAACATGCCATCGACATATGACCTGAAGCGACTACAACAGCTGCTTTACCACGATTATTGACCAGGAGATAATGATAAAGACCCAACATTCAGATCAAAGGATTTAGAAACGGGATGTGAGGAATCAGGACAAGATGTCAGCGGAACGCGTGACGGAAGCTTTAACAACTGATAGAATCCGTAATTTCTGGCCTGAGGTTGAGAACAGAAGCAGGTAGTCAAGAACTGTGTCAACAGCTATTGATAATATGAGAGGTGAAATTAGTTATCAAGAATTGGTCTCAAATACAAAAAAATTAAATAACAGTGTGTCGTATAATTTTGATGATTATGATTGCATAAATGTGAATCTGAATGACCAAGTTGTGCATGAATGCGATTCAGTTAAAGATTCTATGGCAGATGTGGTTAAAATTAAGGTCCATAAGGCTGACGTTAATGAAAAAGTGGATTTAGACCATTTCATAATTAACACTTGTGAAATGTACTCGATTATCATCGCTGTTTAATTCTATGATTGTGCAATTATTTAACCCAGATGACAAGATCGATGATTCTTTTATTCCTGAAAAAACAAAAGAAACCAGCAAGTGACAGCAATATATATCGATTGATTAAGCTGAGTTAGTTTTTGGCAAAGTTTTCCAAAGTCCTGATCACCTGTCATCTCCAGTATGGTTTTCAAACCTGACCATTCAACTTCTCAGTGTAAGTATGTGCTTCAATAAGTTATTAATATCTGATTCAATCGAATATCGCCATGTCATGTCATGACGCTTGATGCATCAAAGGTAATCGATAGGGTAAATTATTTAAATTGTCCAAATTATTGATAAGAAGAGGTATGTGTCCTACTAATATAGAGTAGCTCTTATGTATATATTTAAACAAAAACGTTAAAGGTTAAATGGACCTCGAGTGGGTCTGGGGCATTCCTATACAGTAATGTCACAAAGAGGGGGTGGGGATATTAGCACCGTTCTTTTCTGCATTTATATGGACGAGCTTCGAGACCGTCTTGAACGTAGTTATGTTCATTGTCATGTCGGTAATAAGCTTATTATTAGGCCTTTAATTGAGGGTTGGTGTGGATCGTCGTGTCTCGCCAGGAGAGCTGATTTTTGATGTCATTCGGGCGCTAAAGTGTCTATGGCGTAAAGTTTTATACCTGTTTGAAGGTGAAACAACAGCGAATCGATCTATATAAGTTTTGATACTGAATCATACATAGAATAGGAACTTGTACTTAAAATGTACCGTGCACAAGATCCATCGGAAGCCTGATTTAAAGATTTAAAGATCCATACATCTGCTCACGACCGGATCGATACAACAAGATGTCGAGTGAATGGATTGCGTCAGATGTGACGCTGAACTCTGTTTTGACGTTCATCGTTTACAGTATGGATAATTCCCCCTGTGCAAAGATACGACAAGCATGTCGTGAGTTTTACTCGGTCGATGAAAATCATGAAGCGAAAGAAGCTTTATGGGCCGTAGGGAAGAGTGACATCCTTCCGCCATTCGTTAAGAGACGAGATTCCCCAACTCGAGCCGAAGTTGATGCAAATATTGACGACATTATCGGGGGACTCCAGAAACTAGACGCTTCTGATAAGATGCCCCGATTTGCTGCGAGTCCTCAAGGTTTGCATCGCATTCCTAAGGCTATCCAGCAAACTTCGTGGCGCACCTGAGCCAAGTAGACACCTATTTGTCTACCGGATTGAAAAAGACACTAACATTAAGGATATTGAGTCTTATGTTGAAGATTTTAATATTAAGGTAAGATCAGTAGAAAAATTATCATATGCGGAAGCAAAATTTGACAGCTTCAAAATTGAGGTAAAAATATCAGATGTTGGTCCAATGTTAGAAGAGAAATTTTGGCCATGCGGTGTATGTGTACGAAGATTTTATCGCAGTAAGGTAGATGCATAACTGCGTTATTTGTGTTTTGTACTTTAATCTTCATATATATCATTTTTTACTTTGACTGACTGCAACTTCACAATATGCACGTATAACTGTCGAGGCCACAATGAAGGCACCATAATGTACATACGCAATCTATTAGGCAAATGTGATGTTCTCTTAATCCAAGAACATTGATTGTTAGAAATAGATCTTGCTCAGCTCGAGCATCGCATAGGTGATGTATCAGTTACAGGCATTTCTGGTATGGATGACTCTGATTTGATTAAGGGAAGACCTTATGGTGGCTGTGCGTTTATACACAAAAAGTCGTCAAAATTAACTATATCCCCGATCGATGGTGTGCATAATAGAAGGTGTCACGCTTGCATTTTAACCCTGCACTCTAACAATATGTCCCACAGGATTCTAGTTATCAATTTGTATATGCCATGTGATGTTAGTCCAAAGTCAGCACCTTCCAATGAGTATGTCGAGCTGCTTGTCCACGTCAACTCAGTCATAATGTCTTGTACGGATGTCGATGGTATAATTATTGGAGGTGACCTAAACACAGACTTCGCTCGCGCCGATTCCCCTCACACTTTACCTTGAAGACTTTTTGTCAGGAGCAATGTTTAATTCCTTGCGATTTGTTAGATAATAACTGTGTAGATTTTACCTATGAGAGTGATATGTCACATACAAGGTCAACATTAGATCATTTTATGTTGTCCGAAAGTCTGAGTTCATCGGTGTCAAAATACGAATGTCTTCATGAAGGAGATAATTTATCTGACCACAGTCCTGTACTTGCACGGCTAGATATACATGTTGCACGGGTGGTTAATGATGAGCGCCCAACCACTAATAAACCAAAATGGAGCGAATGTGATGTCAGCGATATTCATAGTTATATGCGTAAATTGAGGAAGTTATTACTTGACCTTAATATCTCAAATGATGCAATTAGTTGTACACAGATTAATTGCAATAACCATTATGAAGACATTGATCGTTACTATGAGGAAATCGTGAATGCGTGTGTCCGAGCAGCTGTTAAGTGTATTCCTGGGACTAGGAAACGTAAACATCGGCCTGGCTGGGGTGAGCAAGTCAATCAGCTGAAAGCAAAATCAATATTTTGGTGTCGACTCTGGGTGGAAAATGGGTGCCCCACCTCTGGTGTTCTTAAAGACATCCACTGTAAAGCCAAACGGGATTATAAAAGGGCGTCACGATACGTGATCAGAAATCAAAATAAGCTTGCGTCTGATAGAATGGCAGTTTCTTTGGCCACAAGTGATGGTCGCAATTTCTGGAAAGAAATACGGAAGAAGCATTTCAAAAATAAGTCGACCGTGTCCGTAATGGATGGCGTGCACGGCGACGACGAGGTATGCAATGTCTTTAAAAATAAATATGAAACACTTTACAATAATGTGTCTTATAGTAAGTCTGCAATGGATGCCCTTTATGTATCATTGAGTCATGATGTACACTCTAATTGTGCTGGTGGTACATATGGCTCTTTGCATGCTATCGACATTTCACAAGTTAGGCAAGCAGCTTGTAAGCTTATACGAGATAAGACAGACGGTGTTTGTGAAATAACTTCTGATCATATACTGAATGGCTGTGATGAGTTATATGCCCACCTATCAAAACTTTTTACTATGATGTTGAATCATGCACATACGCCACGTGGTATGGTAACATCTACGCTTGTTCCTATTCCTAAGAACAGAAAAAAATCATTGAATATTAGTGATAATTATCGAACAGTAGCTCTTAGTAGTATCATAGGGAAACTGTTAGATAATGTGATTATTGACTATCAAAGTGATGTATTGAAATCGGGTAGTTTACAATTTGGATTTAAACCGTCACACTCAACAACACAGTGCACTTTTGTATTAAAGGAAATCATAGATAATTATGTCAGCGAAGACTCACCATGTTATGTCATATTATTGGATGCTTCCAAAGCGTTTGATCGAGTTAATTTTATGAAATTGTTTGGTTTGTTACGAGAGCGTGGTATGTGTGCTATGACTGCTAAACTCCTTCTTAACATGTATACGCATCAAACGTTAAGAGTCAAGTGGAGCAATAGCTTCTCTGACAAGTTTAATTGTACTAATGGAGTCAAACAAGGCGCGGTTTTGTCACCTATTTTGTTTGGCGTGTATATCGATGAATTATTGTCACGACTCTCAAACAGGGGGATCGGGTGCCATGTTGGTCACCGTTATGCAGGCGCACTGAGTTATGCTGACGACGTCGCTCTCATTGCTCCTTCTTTAAATGCGGCTAAATCTATGCTTAAAACTTGCGAAGAGTTTGCCAAGGAATATAATGTTATATTTAACACATCAAAAAGCAATTTGTTGCTTTTTAATTGTCAAAAGCGCGATGTGAATCTACAACTGAACAGTGTTAGATTTAATGTAAGTGAACATGCTATCCATCTTGGATCCTATATAGGAAGAAATTCCGAACAATTGAATATTCATGCTACATGTGGTGATGTTGTGTCGAGACTAATATGCTGATGTCAAGATTCGGTCACTGCACAGTAAATGTTCGTAATACACTATTTGACAAATATTACACAAGTTTTTATGGATCCCCATTATGGACGCTCTCGAGTAATTCATTTAAAAGCTTATGTGTCACTTGGCGCAAATGCATCCGCCATATATGGAAATTACACCCTAGAACAAGATCAATGTATATTCCTTTTTTAGCTGGTAGATTACCTCTAGAACAATTAATGTTGCGATGTATGAATTTTTTCTTAAATAGTCTTAATAGCACGAATCATCTTGTATCGGCGGTTAGCCGATTATGTGCCTTTAGTAATTCGAATGTCGCAAATAATATAAGATTGAGTATCGTTAATCTAAATACTGCTACTTTGCTCCCTCAGTCAATGCTGCCGAATACGTGAATGTGAATATATTCCCGGTTTTTCTCAAGAACTTTATTAAAAGCAACACGATGTTATGTTAAATATTGGACATTTTGGACTTGAAGTATTCTTAAAATGAAGTCTCTTAAAATAAGTGCTACCTTCGCGAAAGTGCGTGAGGAGCGTTCTTAAGCTTTATTAAAGAACAAGGGCTCTTTATTGACCGCTATTTGTAGACAGACTAGATATATGCTCTCAGGAACTGTTAAGATTTGTTTATGTTTGGATAAAATACAGTCAGCAAAACGTCAGCAACAATCCAAACGTTTGGCTTGCCACAATGCGTGCGAATGTAAGCTCTTCTGTTATATCAGATAATGTAAGAACATGTATATCTTTCCTTTGATGGGACAACCAGCAAAGAAGTTCAATAAATGAAAGTTTCCTTAACTCTCGTAGACAAGGCAACAATATGCGCTTTGCAGTAGCTGTGTAAGCAGCGCGAAAGCGATACATTGACCTAATTGTTGAGATAGGAGTAATAATAGTTGGTGAGATTGACCATGCTATACCACAGAAGCTGGGCATGCGTCAAATATTATTGTCACCTGATATGTAAAGCAAAATATGCACCTAAATAAATATTAGTAATAATCACATGCACTGGCATAATTTGCATTATATCTTATTACCTAACTGCAACACAGGGTTATTGCCAAGCAATTCGTCATTTTAAAGCTAAAAGATTTGTTAATGCATCCAAACTGACCCCATCAAATGTAGGCAGACTCTCTATTGATTCGCCAAAAAGCTTCGCCACGGCATTTTCCGTTTTATTTTAAGAGTAACGTGGGGGGTTATAAATATTAGCGCGGCAGAAAATGTAATGGATTTATTATTCGCACATACATTGCAATCAAATGCTTAATGATGAAATATATTGAGCAGAATTGATACCAAGATACGAATTTCACTATGAGTCGGACCCGAGTGAAGATATTTATACCATTAGCATTGGTAACCATCATGCCATGTGTATGACATTACCCAATATATGCATCAAATCATAAACAAAAAGTAGATTATTCCTACACAGCTGCTGCAATATTTCACAGACTTGACTTGGCCTTGATATGTGTCACTCAACACATATCGTCTCGTTCTTGACAACCTCACTCACCTTCTAACGCTATAACACATTCAGCATATGCCTATTGCTTTTTGAATTTACATTGGATTTACATTGATTTGGGGGCGGTTTCATTAGATAAGATAATATTCCAATTCACAATGCAGTGCATTGCGCCACTAAAACACTTTGCACGTTGTGGTAACTACACAGTTAGCTGCGCCAGCTATAATTGTCTGCCGATATCATATTAAATATCATTTAATTGTCAAGGTGAAAATCGATGTACTGCGGTATCTTATTATCTACATGTGTGTTCTAGGCCTTACCGACTTGCTGCACTCCTAATGGCAGTGCACATCGCAATACACATTATTAAAACATTTCATCGAAATCCTTTTCCGGCTATGTTCTACATAAGGGGAATATAAATAGGTTAAATATGAGTATTCCCAGTCATATCATCGCGTATTTGACACGTTATTTAAGACACGGGTAATGCCCCTATTCCTATGACCTATGAAGGGTGTTTTGTTTTCAATATGCATAGGCAAATGGATAGTTTTATTTTAACTAGGGTGTTGTAGGCCCTGCACATCACCATACGCGTTATTAAAACATTTAATCGAAATTTTTTTTTGCTATGTTCTACATAAAGGGCATATAAATATTTTAAATATAAGCATTCCCAGTTATATCGCATATTTGACATTATTAAGAACATGGGTAATGCCCAATATGCATAGACTGTCTATCCCTTACGAAACCAACTTAGTTATGCATAAGACCATAGGCAATGTATTTTCTCTTCAACAAAATTAACACTATGACGACGGGGATAACTAGCTCGGATGGTACGTTGTAAGCCAGGCTGGCAATGAAATATAATCTTATAATTAATTTCCTTCTCCGAAGATTGGTGGCCTGAACCGAAACCTTCGCATTCCTTTCTTATTCAAACCAACAAACATATGCTTGTTTTTGCAGATTGGCTCATACCAGCTTGCGCATTGTACGCGGATCAATGACAAGGCGCTAGGGGGCTGTCATTTATATAAATATATTTAAATATATATATATATATTATATATATATATATATATATATATATGTATATATACATATAAATATATATATACTTGTATATATATATATATATATATATATATATATATATATATATATATTACATATATAAATATATATACTTGTATGTGTGCAAATATATATACATATATATATGTATATATATATATACATTTATATATATATATAGACATATATTTATTTATATATATTTACGTATATACAAATATATATATATATATATATGCATAAATATAATATATATATATATATCTTTATATGTATATATATATATATATATATATATATATAATATATATATATACATATAAAATATATGCATATATATATATATATTATATATATATATATTGGCATATATATATGTGTGTATATATATATAAATATATATATACATATATATATATGTATATATATACATATATATATAGACATATATATATATTTATATATATGTATATATAAATATATATATCTAAAAACCCTTGATATACATATGTATTTATAGATATACACATGTATATATCTACACAAATACATATATATATTTTACATTCAAACAAACGTACAAATATGAATACATATACCAATCTGCTTATAAATAGTATGTATATATATTAATATATATATGTATATATATATATCTATATATATATATGTATATATATATTATATATGTGTATATATATATATGTATATATATATATATATATATATATGTATATATATATAATATATATATATATATATATATATATATATATATATATATATATATATATATATATATATATATATATATATATATATATATATATATATATATTGAACTCTCCGATAACTTATTGATTAAATGTTTGAATGACTGTCACATGGTACGGTCTGTACCTTATGGACCCATAGGTACCGTATTTTGTATGCACTGCATTGAACGCATTATTGCATACATGTCCTGTTTACTATTGCCCAGGTGCCTGAAATTAACTATTATTATTATTATATATTTATATTTATAGTTATACTTATGTATATATATAGATGTATATATAAATGTATATATGTATATTTATATATATATGTATATATATATATATATATATATATATATATATATATATATATATATGTACATTTATATGTTTGTATTTATATATATGTATACTTGTTTATATGCGTCGATGTTTTGTAGATAGCTAGGTATTATTTACTTATATCCGCTGACGAATTCTTTGAACAAATAAAACTGAAATTTGATAGGGATATATTTGCGAGTATACTGAATGCGGTATTGGCCGCATTATTGGCAATA
Source organism: Urechis unicinctus (assembly GCA_034190875.2). Classification (NCBI taxonomy): domain Eukaryota; kingdom Metazoa; phylum Annelida; class Polychaeta; order Xenopneusta; family Urechidae; genus Urechis; species Urechis unicinctus. The sequence continues at coordinate 11,260,269 of CM067353.1, forward strand.
AGTCTTCCATGATGTCAGTTAGCAGACCGCTAGTTGACATTATTCCACCGAAAACGGCACGTTATTGGAAAAGTAATAAACATCGATTTTTTTACAGACGCCTGCTTCTGTATGCAGATCCTTGAAATAGCACTCTAGCGATAGGCATTCCACGCTTGCCGGCAAAAAAACTTCCACTAATGAAGCGCACCATTGCGAAAGTGCATCTGCACTGTTCTATTGCATGAACACACTGTCACTTTAGATATGCGTTACTATTTACGACGGATTCGATAATGCTGTTAACAATTGACCTGATGCGCTGATGGCTGTGATTTCAAGCATTTTCGCGGATTCTGGATAACGGCATTGTATTTGAGTGAGGAACGATGTATGACGGGCCAACAATTTATACAATCGTAAAAGTTAGATGATAAACACTGATTGTTCAGAAGACTTCGTGTTTTAGACCATCTGCCAAGACAAAACGACGGGACTGATTAAATCTTGTCATTTTGTACGCTGGTCCGTTTGCAATTGAGTAGTTTATTAGATATGAACGTTCCTAGTTGACATTTGCTATCAACTTAATTAATGACAACAATTGAAGTTTGCTTTATATTTGTTCTCGGCCTAGACAATGTTGTCTTCGCTACGAACCGTTGTGCGGAAAGTAAAATGTTGTAGTGTCTTCGCTAAGCACAAGTTGTATGCGGAAAGAAAAACAGATCACCTATTCGGTATGCACTTGTACCTGTGCGTCAGCAAGTTATCATTCTATCTTAATGCGGGTTCCATGTGAAAGAATAAGTAACTGTCACATGTATGCAACTTGTTTTGCAATGCAATTAAGCGTACTGATGAATAGAGACCAACTTCCAAATGGTGTCTTCCCGAAGAGTTTGGCTCATAATATACACACCTGACGATTGTCACGAATGGTGTCGCTGAGAATAATCAAATCAGTATGTTAAGATTCCCAAGGGCTCTTAATGAGAGTGGATTTCGCCATTAACTGAGATATCAAGGAGACATAGGACCCGATGTCTATCATTTAGACGATACGTTTGTGTGATAAATTTATGCTTATGTTATGGATTGAGAATAGGATCAAGAAGTGCCCGAATATTGCTACAAAAAGGCAATCTCGTTATATATTATTTGTCGTTAATATGTTAGCTCGACATTCCAAAGCGGTCATCATTTATGTTATGGAAAGATCAAACAATATTGGTCCTCATGTCTTTTCTTTACAAAATGTATCCTATGAATAGTATGAATTACCACACCTAAACAACCTCAATTACAGACTATGCTATTTAATGTTTCCGGTCAATATGATGATAATATCAATAACTTACATGATTTGCTAAGCAGCCATACGTTATTGCTACGAATTACTTTCATTGACCGGTTTTAGACCGAGCTTTTGTCTCATATGTCGCTAACAACGCCATAATTGACACTGAGGATTGTTTTGGTTAAACGGTAGTAGCATTTATTCGTATGTGCCGTTATGACCAACTCCTTATCTCTAACTGTTTCTGATACATATATAATCACCCCAGTTAAGTTTCCAATTTGTTAAAGTTCTGAATGGACAAAGTTGCTTGCCTGGCAAATTGTATAATATCATATTGAATGCTGGGTTAATTGGACGTCCCAAGTGGAAAGTGTTTTTGAAATGCTCTCTAGGAAGATTCAAAGACATTGTTACCAGGTATGATGTGGTCATCCGACAGGCTACCAATTTCATCCCAAGCTTACAATTCAACACCATTATGTAAGTAGACAGGATAAGGGACGTTGTGGGTGCTCTGACAAAAAATTGCCACCCTCTAAGCCTACAAATGCACATACCATGGCGCGAAATCGAGCATTGCCAGCAGCAGCGCAGCGCACGTTTTAATGTCTAAATTCATCACCCGGCGCATTGGACACCACAAACCCCGGCATATTCAATGTGTGCCGTTCATGCATGTAATGTGAGTTTTAGCAATATATTTATACCTTTTTGCAGTTTCACAGTCTGTGTCTAGAGATAAAACACATAGACTGTTCTTATAAACTGTCATCATGACCGGCTTTACAGCAGTATTTGAGATTAGAGAAACACTGTGCCCTTACATGGTTCTTAATTCATATCATTCGCGGTTCAAATATAAGAATCTACGCCGCCGAAAACAATGTCGGGTGATGCACGCTTCGATGCGGCATTACGTGCAGTCCTACAGGATGCAAATCGATGTAGGTATTCCATTTGAGAGATATTAATGCATACTGGCGTCCTCCGTTGACCGCTATTCTGACCGTAATCATCTATAGCGGTAACTAGTAAAGGACGAGTTACCCGCTAATGGTGGATATTATAGGCGTCTCCGGACCAACATCATCTCGCATACCAATCCATCGGTCGGTATGTTATGACCAACGCTATTCCGCCTAAGCACAATATATTGGTTCAACCAGTCTCACTGGCGACGCATCATTTTGATAATCATCGAAAATCATACAAAATGGTGCATCAAACTCATCAAGTAGGATGTACTAAAGTAACCATTACCTACCTAACCTGGATAGGTCACATAGTGCTAAATGTGAAATAAACTTTTGATGCTCATTTGTATGGTATTTTTTAGAACTAATGAACAATCATATTTACGTTGCCATTAAGTTTAGTTCCTGGAGCAAAATATAAGCAAGAGAACATTGTGGCTACCTTGCTGAATGATAAAGGGGGTAGCCATAGACTGCACGTAGATCCGCATTTCCTTTTTTTAGCCCAGAACAGACTAAACACAGTACCGCATATTAGGCAGTAGACGGAGGAGGATATCGATTATTTGTGACGGCGGTTGTTTTGTGGAATACCTCTGCAATTATTAATTACTATTCTCATTTAATGCCTCGGAAAACGGTAAATATAGCATTCGCAATATATAAATCCTAACTAAGCTATCGTCTAATTTATAAACAATATCTTGTATGTACGTGTACGAAATATGTTTAGCTACTACACAAGGTTCTCAAATCGAGTTCAAAGTAGCAACAGTGTCTACGAATGATGGATGTCATAGCATACTTTCTCTATCATACGGTCGTACTTTTTTGCGAGTTAATGGCGCAACTAATTTGACTACGAAGAGAGTGCAGGGTTTTTCTAATTCGTTTATACAGTCGCTTGGACAGAGAATAGCCTCTGTTAATGCTTATAGTTGTACGACCAAACCACCATCCCCAGCTACTAACCCCAAGCCTGTGGGAAGCTAACGTATAAACTCTGGTATCTTCAATATGTAGTACTATGTACACGCTCGAACAACGCGTTATTCGTGCAACAGCTAATACAAATTCGTCCATCTATTGGTTCGATATTTTCGTCCCCTTATTGTTATGCTTATAACGACGCTTTATGACAGAGTACGACAGTTTATGATAAACATGCAACAGATAAACGCGGTAGGTGACGAATCCTAATGCGTATCATGATCAACGGTGACAATGTTTTTAGTGCCTGGACCGCATTGACAATCGTACTCAGTTACGAATGTATGAACTGAACAAAACCCTTTGTTGTACATGTTATTATCTTAACAACGGGATATCAACCCGAAAGCCACACTGCGACCAAAGTGAACGAGCTAAATATATGAGATACCGATGTAGGTTCGGCTTATTCATGGTTCCCGTTGATTTGTATGGTAGATCAGCTCTAGGTCGATTCTCTTGGTCACAGTTTTGTAATTAGTAATCCACAAGCAAAGTGATATGTTTTACCTGATGTGAAGGCTTGCGACTAACTATAAGCGATTTGCTACATCATACATATTCATAGAGCGTCCTAGATCGGATTGACCAGGTTTCATGGAATGGTATTTGGCTAAATAGTAAGGGGTTAAGTGTATGTTGTTTATAGCGTGCGATACATTAAGACATTTCATGGCGCCAGACCATCGAATTGTACAGCGGTATATTTCACTTGCATGGCAGAGCAACCTTGGTGAAGGAACAGCAAAAATGATCGCGGATGTGGAATAAACCATTTATTTGCAGAAACGGCAATTATACATGGAATCGACCTCAAGAGCCCGATACACATGCGTCTCACACAACTACACCATCACCATCTGATTAGCAACTACTTGGTGTTGGCGCCTTGACGCCCAGCCGCATACTCTACTGTGACCTCTAACCTTTTCCAATATGGGTCCACATAACTTGATTCCCCGACAAAAACAACTACTTGCGTTTTGCCTGGCGCTATATCGCACAATCGTAAAAACAGATATTCGGTTTATATGAACATGAAATGACGCCGAGTTTATTTAATACTCACTATAAATGTCAGAATAACACAATCAATACTAGTGCACTTATGTGACAAGTTATAAGTAATTATTGCTCAATCACAATTTTATACCAGCCCGTAATAGCATCTAATTTCGGGTGGAATGATTTATGAGGTTGTTCACCGAAATCGTTATCATCCATGTCAGCGTATTGTTTGCTTTTGGGCTACTTATGACATGAATTTGATATGTGATACCAGTAGTCTGGTGGCAAGCATAGCTATTTTCAATGAAGTCGCTATCGTTGTAGAGTGCAATAGTCATCGAGTCGTTTGGCTTCGATTTACTTCGAGGCTACTAATCGTCCTCGTAAATCCATAGGATTTGATAGTATTTATCCTGCTAAATTGTGATCAACTGTAATGTGAATCGTTGATAGAAAAAGTGATATAAAAGCGTCGCATTGTCAACATTCAAATCGTGAGATATGCTGTAGAGTTTGTGTTATATCTGTGATTGTTAAAACGAATCACATGCTTACTACAGGCATACGGATTAAAAACATTACTACTGTTCATCCTGATAGGTTTGCAGTGATGTTAGTCAGACGTCTTTCCTATGCATTTCACATTATGTAGCCCAACACCTAAACTATACCGATATGTGTCAAATATGCCATACGAAACCATTGATCATGCAGAAATATCACTCAATAAACCTGACGCATCGTTCAATAAATATTAGTCATTTGCTTGATTAACGATCTTATATTGCAAGCCTGTAAAAGCCCAAGGGGCAATCAATAGCGGTTTGATGTGTATTTCTACAAAACTTAGTTATGCAATGTCGCCAGCCATCGTCACTTGTAACCAGCCTCGTCAGTTGTATTCTGCTAGCAGAATAGCCACCGTCACGTATCGATGATAGCAATCACTCTATCTCACCGAATATAATATTGAAAATATGTGACCGAAAAGAATACTTGTTCTATTCTAATGTGATTTATTTAGCGTGGGGTTTGGTCCCAATAAACTTGCGGATTTGCGCTCACAGCAGACGTTGCGTGTACAATTATCGCTATTCATTTAAGACACTTCAATTAAGTAGAATCAAGAGCATATAAATGACACGCAGCGGCAGAATGAATTAATCGTATGATTTTTGGCCGGCATATAACCATAAGTGATGCAATAAAAGATGCTCTAAAACTGATGAAAAAATTAATTTCGGAAGAATATACTCCTTGTAAAATGCCAATCCCTTCACAAAGATAATGATAATTGTGTCGGTCAAGATGATGTCCGAAATAGAAATGCGTACATTTGAAAATAGATATTCAAAGAAGTTTGGGTCGATTCCTTATTAATGATCATCAGTTTCACCTTTGTAGAAAGCTAGCATGCTTATAACCGCAACCAACACAGTGTGTCCATCCAATGCCCCATTTAATTATCATTAAAACGATTATCATCTTTTCATTCAGCATTGTGAGACTCGGAAAAGATTTTTAGTTCCAATAAAAGAGGCAATTAATTAACAGACTTTATGAGCTTGTAAATGTTATTCTTAATTGCATAGTAGAGAATAGACGTACATTTTTATATCCTTGAGCTATAGTTTTGAACTGTGATGTCTGCTATAGGACTTACCTGTGCACATGTGTATTTATATCATACGCAAACGCTCGATCTTTCCTGGATCACGTGAAAGTGGCTTAATGAAACATCGTATTGCACGTAAATGCAAAATACGTCGGTTGGATGTAGCAACGTTTTATTATTTACGAAGACCACAGCCTCTTCAACTTTTGTATGGTTCACTCGAAATACTCTACTGCCACGAAGATGCACCCTCTCGATTATCCTGCCTACGTCTATCCCGAGATTTAATTTTTAATTCCTTTCTACGTCGGATAATGTAATCGCGATGCCTCCCTGAAATAAAACCATAACAGTATATTATTCCAATAGCACAGGGTATATCGATCTGTTAACCAACTTTATTGCATGGATACAATTCTCCCTTCTGATCATATGGCCCATTCGACTGTTCTCATTGCAAGCATGTGCGGGTGTTATGTAAATGCAGCATGGGCTGACCGTTTTCCGTTGTGAAAGGCACTCATTTGCAACAGTGATTGTATTTGCTGCCAATAACTAGCCCATGACATGCACCATGTACATATACGTATTCTGGACTATACATTAGCAGTTATATAGATTTGAAAGACCTTAATGCCAGCATGCGAACCTAAATACTCAAAGCTATTGTAGGTATGTGAAACTCTCCAAAGTAGGTAGTTTATTTTTCGGAAATGCAACATTATCCGAGGAATTAAATACACTTTCAATGCACAAAATTCGATGTGCCTTCATGTCATGGGTTCTTGATAACCATTAAGATGAAATAAGTTTAAATATGATATGGAATGCCGTCATGGGTGTTGAAATGGGAATAACTTACTGGAGATGATCATATCTTCAACGCTAGGTCAACCAAGCGTCTAAAATGCTTGTCAATAAATCCCTTTCAACCGAATTAACCCGATCGTTTACGTCTATTTTATCGTGGATTGATGGAGTTTATGAAAGCATGTCAATTGCTTGGGAACGACTACTGGTGTTTAACAAGCAGTCTCAACGCGTCATATTTCACAACAATGTCTTATTAGAAGCGATTGTAAAGGGAGGCACTGTGTATATATTATTCCTAAGATTTATAAACTACTTAAATATCAATCATAGCTTAAATTAGCAACATCCTGCTATTCATCATGTTGTTTTAAGGTCGCTTTTATTGTGCACGTACAGCTTTCTCCTGTGGGGCATCCACTGTGAATCATTGTGGAGTTGTGTTAATCTTTCTAAATGGTATATTGAGATTAAATATACAGCTCGATAAATATGTAAATGTAATCATTCAGGCTGCCATTTCCGAAGCTTGAGAACAGTTTGACGATGATTTTGATGCAACCGTAAAGATAAAATGGTTTATCCATCAGACACTACGCCTTCACTATTTTGTTTTGAAAATACAAGCTGGTTAGCATAGCATGTCATATTTAGTACACATAGTAAAATTTGTTACGCCATCGTTCCAATCCTTAATATGTACTGCTGCGAAAACTCTCAATGTACCTCGAATCCGATCAAAGAATCTAATCGCTTTGCGATGATCGAAACCTGCGTTAACTAAACGCTTCAGCTCGTATGCTGGTTATATTAAAAGAGATTGTGCAACAGGCAAAATGGCTCATTTTAGAGGAAAACTCAAGTTGTGAGTTGCTCCTATTGTTATGGATTGTGGAGCCCAGTGAATCTAATTTGATCTTGCCGGTGTAGTCAATTGCCTCCAATGCTGCAATGTAAGAGCCGAAATTGAGCGCGCAATAACACACACACACACAATACGTTATTCCCTTGTGACAGGAAAACAGTCTATGCTAACCTTGAACTACCTAGTTCCTTGTACGATAATGAATAACAAACGGAGAGCAAGTTCTCAAGCTCATGTTTGCAATGGTAAACAACTTTTCTAGGGAACTGTGATAAATACCAAACCTATTAAAATTATGGCGGTCAGCACGTATAAACAAAGCAATAATTGCATAGGGCTTGAACGGTGTGTATGGTCGGATTTCAACTTTGTAAGTAAAACGTTTCGTATTCATTCACTGACTAAGCAAAAGTATATCGGTCATAATATAAATCACTAACAACTATATCCCATTTATTTGTTGTCGTTTTAAGCGTAAATCGAGTCACGTACAAGTAGTTATGGTGGGAATCAGTCTACACGGTATCATTAGCTTCTGGACAACTAGTCGTTTAGTGCGGAAGACTGTGATAATTTGTACAATTTCATATATACAATAACAAATGATTATTTTTCTTCAAAAACCGACCACTGTTGTTTAGATTAGGCGCGCGCAAGTATTTTGATACTACAAAAGCACCCAAGCATCATATATGATACATGCAATTGGCGATTGTATTCATGGAATGCATAAACTTGCTACTAGCCATAGCAATATAACTAGATAACCCGGCAGTCTTTTCACTGTGGATCGTAACTTGATATTGCCATATCAGCTTGCAACTGTAATCAAACAGAAACAATTTGTTTGGATGTTATTAAACTACGCAGTCGCAGTCGACAGTACATAAGGTTGCTAAGCCCTTATTAATCGTATTAGGAATAAGTGTATTATGCACATACTATAATACCAAAAGCGTTTGCAGGAATCATCCATTATGTCCGTGTGGTTTATCGTATTGGGTGGTTGTATATGCATACGTATGTGAAGGACTAAAGAAAGTCTAAATGCAGAACAATGAACAAAGTTATGCTGAGGTACAACCATATCATTTACTGTCTTAGTGTCGATACATGCTCATGCAACCAAATAATTGTATTTACTAATCCAGAATACAATGTCTCCAGTCAAACTCTAGCACTTAACCAACTAATATGCTTCTTCTGCACTTTGCATAGCTAATTAAAATAGATGCTAAAATGACCCAAGCGATTCGTTTATTGGCACTTCATTCCGATCGAAGTTACCGAACCAGTCGCATGCCCACCTAATCATTGAAGATATTTTTCTCCCCAATTGGATACACGTTGCATGTGTAATAACAGCATGTCTCTAAAATATGCTGGGTACACTAGATTAAACAACCAACAGTACGAAGTGGGAAGAGATTGCCATAATCTCTCGGACGGACAAAAGAGCTTTGCAATTTTTATCTTGAATTCCTGCAGATTTGGTGTTGTTGACATAACATATTCTAACAGACTTTTGGATTAGGTGAGAGGTTCATTGAAGCGACACGAACGGGCCTAAGTTAGTGATGGGAGCGCAAGTTGTTATGCATGCAATGGACAGGTTAGCTCACACCCCTAAACCCTTGATTCGAAAAATGTCTCGAATAAAGCTGGAACCTTGGCGAAGGTCCATTACCTTTATTTGTTATGGTAGCACAAAATTCCTATCTCTAACGGAGACAAGAGCATGGTCGTTCAGAGGGACAGGAGCTAATCCTTATTGCAGTATTGGTTCATAAGCAGGCCATTTCACAACCAACAGTATAATTATTGTAATGAATTAGAATTGTTGTTGTATTGTAAAAGAGACTGGTCTCTTGCACGACTAAGTAAACGTAGAAGTTTAATGTTACTTGTAACAGAATTAACCCGGTCAAGAAAATTGTGATGCAACATCCCTGAGCGATGAAGAATACACTTGGAGCAATGCTGATAAGTATCGAATG
>CM067353.1:11282309-11283967 GCA_034190875.2 Urechis unicinctus
ATACATACATACATACATACATACATACATACATACATATACATACATACATATAGGACATACATAAAAATACATACATACATACATACATACATATACATACATACACAGACATAAACACATACATACATACATACATCCATATACATACATACATATACATACATACATATATATATACATACATACACATACATACATACATACATACATGCATACATGCATACATACATGAATACATACATGCACACATACATGCATACATACATATATTCACATATACATACACATACAGAGATATATACATGACATACATACATTTATATATGCATGAATCTATACATACATACATTCATACTTACATACAAACAAACATACATACATATATGCACATATAAACGCATACATATATACATATATGCATACATACATTCCCACATACACACATACATATATGAATTTATAATACACACATACATACATCTATACACTCATACATTGCTACATCATACATGCATGCATACTCACATACATACAACACATACATACATATTAACATACACACACACATACATGCTTGAGTACATTCATAAATACATATAAGCACACATACATGCATACACACGTAGATAGATAGATAGATAGATAGATAGATAGATAGATAGATAGATAGATAGATAGATAGATAGATAGATAGATAGATAGATAGATAGATAGATAGATAGATAGATAGATAGATAGATAGATAGATAGATATATAGATACATACATACATACATACATACATACATACATACATACATACATACATACATACATACATACATACATACATACATACATACGTACATACGTACATACATACGTACATACATACATACATACATCCGTACATACATACATACATACATACATACGTACATACATACATACATACATACATACATACATACATACATACATACATACATACATACATACATACATACATACATACATACATACATACATACATACATACATACATACATACATACATACATACATACATACATACATACATACATACATACATACATACATACATACATACATACATACATACATACATACATACATACATACATACATACATACATACATACATACATATATATACATATATATACATATATACATGCATAAATACGTACATATTTGAGTGTGTCAGCCAATACTACCTGATAGATTATGGCGACTCAAAGAGTCTTATGATCCTACTACCACATGCAAAGATCTCGGGGTGACCGAGGAATGCGCCATGCTTGGAGTGTGACCCGTGCGAGTGCCTAATTCCTGGACGGTTTGATGGACGCCCTAGCTTGAGTCCTGAGAGCCCATTTGTAAGAGAGCGTTGACAGCTGAATAATATGTGGCTCCTTCCAGTGCCTTAATTATGGGAACGGTTGGTGTTGCTGCGTTGACTGATACTGAATAAAAAGCCGGGAAAGGCCTCTTCGTAACAGAGTGTCGACTCATGAACCTCTATAGTTTTGCAATATGCCTGTGTGATGTTGTGCATGTTGTTGAGAATCTGAAACCGTGTTTCCCGCATTTGCCCGCCACCGTGAGCTGAATGTTTGCTACTGACATGTAGCCGACCCGACGGGGGCTTGGAG
>CM067353.1:11284067-11304067 GCA_034190875.2 Urechis unicinctus
TCGTACCTTACCATTCATATCAACCCCATCTTACACAAGTTTCAGGGTGAGGATCACGGTGTAGAAACCACGACCGCAAACTCGTGTGATGCTTCTGTTCCTCCCTCGCTGCGGTTGATGGCTTTATGTTCGCAATAATTTGCTCGAGGCTCTCAAAACAACATTACTTGTTAAACGTATGGACCTGACAAATCTATTTGTCGATGTAGAAACGATAGTGTTCCGAGTGTTTATTGGTGAATAAGTATACAGCCCACCCAATCAGCCTTATCTATTGGCACTTAATATATCCTAAATGTTGATAAGCACACATCCTTATGGCTCTTTTAACAGAACAAAATACGTGATAGGTTCAGTTGCCAATACAAATTTATCGGTCAAATGGCTACCATAGAGAAACCGATACGAATTCGACCCGAACAGGAACACATGCATGTATCAACGGCTTGCCTAAATTTGTGTTATCACCAAGGACGCTATAAAAGTTTGTCCGCGAGCGTCTTTATATCGTGGAATTTGTTCAATGATGCACCAAGTTACTCTATCGTGTGCATGTTTGGCTAATTTAGTTTGGGCTATATTAATAATCTGGATAGCGTTGAGCGATGCATTTTGGTGACAAGTTGGCTGTCCGTTCACCTTGTCGTCTTTCTTTCAGCAGCCCAATTTGCTGCTTATATACCATATACAATTGTTGATAACAAAACCGAGTCGTGGGAGCAAAAATGTTTAATTCCTCTTAGCCTGTTTTACAAGCAGGCTATTACGACCTATTTGAATGTAACAATGCAACCTGTCTTACGTGATCTACGTCTGTTTTGAGCCTACTATGTTTGAGCTCAACAATGGTGTTTGCAATAAACACTCTTGAGTAGCGCCGCAGAGGTAACTAATCTACCTGGGTAAGTTTATTGGCAACACGGGACAGATCATGTGCGTCTTATGCAGTTTAAAAAGTGTTGCTTATTTTGTGATAGCGTGTGGACTGGTCTGCATTCACAAATAACGAAGTGTGAAGACACACATAATCGGCCAAAACGATCCTTATTTCTGCGAATTCCTGCCCAACATTCAAGGATTATAACACTATAGCGTTTTTACGTTTTTATTGGTTATGTTTTCTTTCGTATGTCTAAGTTAAAAGATATGGAACTAGAGTGGTGGAAGGTTGTATTTGTTTCATCTCTGTTAATACCACAACATACTTCTAATCTGACAATATCGTTCGTACTTTATATGGTCTTTTAGTGGGTTAAGATACGTCTGCTATGATAACCCGGGGTTGATGTCTAATAATGCTAGATTGAACTCCAGTGGTGGAATGAAGTATTTTCTTCGTTAACGAATGTGAGAAGATTTGAGTGTGATGATGTATTAATTGACTTCGATTATGCTTGTAATCACATTGTATGTGTAAACTATTTGATATGTCCGTGTAACACCGTCATCTCTTACCATAACGCTGTATTTCATTCGACAGCTTTACCCAACAGAGTGCGCTAGACGCAGTCACACAAAGCAGATGTGTAACGATGCCGAATGTGATGCAATTCTGCAGCTATTACATGAATACCCAAGATATCAATATCCTCGCTCCACATCTCCACGCAACCAAACATACAATCGTACATACACACCAATATGTATACATACATACATACACACATACATACATACATACATACATACATACATACATACATACATACATACATACATACATACATACATACATACATACATACATACACATACATACATACATACATACATACATACATACATACATACATACATACATACATACATACATACATACATATACATACATACATACATACATACATACATACATACATACATACATACATACATACATACATACATACATACATACATACATACATACACATATACATAACATACATAACATACATAACATACACACATGCATAACATACATAGATTCCTGCATACTTTCTTCGGCAAATTGTGACGGCTGCTATAAGCAATGTTGTAATCGCGCTTTGGGATAAGTGCAATGATTGGGTTCTTGCCTCGCATTCTCTTGTGAAATCGTGAGCTGCATGTGCGTAATTGACCAAAGAAACTGAGTGGGAGTTCGCATGGATTGACAATTTAATCCCTCCCCTACCCCAATAGCATAATTAGGCTGGCGAGAAATTACCCTGTGGCATGCCTGCCATCAGATAAATTCCTTTGCAGCCGGTTTGAAAACATTATGCAGCATCCACGTATGCGTTTTCCACATGCTTTGGCTGTTTGAAGCAGTTGTCTTTCATCATACCAGGTTAAATGTAAACCCTCATTCAAAGGCTATTGCTAAAACACTAGAAGAATGAATTCTCCATTACTATAGGCACTTCAATACGTTGACCAAACTGCTTGAAACTACGAATTAACAAATATATTGGTTATACGACGCTGCACTCTCGTCTACGTTAATCAAAATGCGACAGTGTTGAATGCGCTCATCCCCCAAAAGGAGCCGACTTGATTTGTATAAATTATCTCCTTGCATTCTAGATTTGTATCTATTCATTTATTGTAGGACGTTTATGGGGACATGCGTCGTCTAGGACCATAGCAGCATGGAATGTGTTAGGCACAAACATACCGCGTGAAATTGACTGTCGTCTGAGATATGTCCCAGATGCGTGCGTCAATACAAAAACACATACGTTAGCCTCAAAAGGCAAACCCGTTTATTACTGTGTAATGCTTTGTTTTCCCGTGACCACATTCTCTTGCATCGCCAGCTCTAATAGTCAAAGATGTTTTTTTATGAGCAGTCATGAAAGCAACGCGAAGTTTTCTGCGATCTCTTGATATCCCTGGCGTTAGGCTCAATATGTCTCTATATGGACCGTCTTGACCTTCACCGTTGACGATATAAGTGATTCCTTATATTAATTTCCCAGTATATTATACGCATAAAAATTACTATTGTTTTTCCTAACTCTAAATGCATGGATTTTATTGTGATCATGGCTCTCGACTTTTGGAAACACAAATAGGACAAGATCGGCAATTTTCATTATTCCGACTATTTATTATATCAACCTCTATAATCGCACGCTGCATGTAAAAATCGTAATCGCAAAACCCGTAACTTGTCAACCAAGCCGAAGGCTAGAACGCCATTGACATCGATATGGCGAATTGAACAGACTCCATCATAGGTAATTCGTTCTCTAGCGATGCAGTGTTGCATTCATCAGACATTGATTTCTGGTGGTCATAGCTTGTGCTGACTCGAAATAGGTTGGATATTTGGCTAGGTAGGGACCATCGGCGGTTGCCAAAGTACATGTGCACCTGTACTTCAAAGTGTCAAACGGCCTAGATACATGTAAACTAATTAGGCCTGCTAAATAAAGAAAAGTACTTAAGAAACATAAGGCGATGCTTGTATGTTAAAATAGACACAACAAAAACAAATGCATTCGAAGGTTTGAGTTGTTATAATGAATTGTTCCAAGCACTCCATTGTGCCTGCTGTTCGGCTTCTTATTCAACTATAGGCTGACCTAAGGGATTTCATAAAAAGGAATATTCTTTTGTTCAATTGATCAGCTGAATATTTTAAAAGGATCACATGTACATCACCAGCTGATTCTATTTACAGACATAGTTGCTGATGTAGTCTGAAAGTAGATTACATTAACAATCCGCCGTTCCACATATAAACTTAAATGGCTCAATAACAAAGTCAAGAATGCTATCAAGTGAAAAGTAGGCTGTGGCGACCGTCAAAATCATGTCAACTGCGACACACATATCCCGCTAGACTGAGCGCAATGCTCTGTAACAACTAATAGTCGCAACGGCGTAATTGTGCTTATTGACCGTGACACGTTTGCAATGATATTAGCAATGTATGCGGCTATTTTTCATTCAGGTGAGAGAATCCTTGTTGTGCAAGGCGTCATATAACGCGTGTCATTTTGCATATCGTTTACAGCGGGCTGCGCAGGCCGTATAGCAAAAGGGCCAAAAAACACCTATTACAGGCCACGTTGGTAATTGGTATCGGCTTTCAATTTTGCCTGTATAGTAAAAGTGGTAATTATAAATCGTGCTGTACTTTCTCGTCGCCTCTGATTATTGCAAATGTTAATTAAACCCAACGCCAGTGCTTAACCATGTGTTATATATTCCCAGCTGAGGTTAGGCATGAGTAAATACCACAAAAGTGAAATATACAACAAGAGCGTCACCGAAATTGAATATAGTTATGATAGGTATACCGATATGTCTTCCTTTCAAGTTGTATATAATTATTAATGCGTGCCATTAAACCGCAGAGCATAAACTTATGAGTGTGTATATTGTACATTAAGGGTCTTAAACAGGAAGGTGTAAGTATAAGCACATTCAGCAATTTTTCTCCATGGATTAATGCACCTAACATTTGAGTTATTCATTATATTTAGCAAATGAGCGATGCTGAACATTACATTACAATTATAATCAACGATTCTATGCAATAACAATACAATGGTTTTTCAAATGAAGGTCAATGTACATGCAATGTTTTGCAATTAGCGTTATGACATAGACATTCTTTGTATCGTCCATTCATGAACGCCAATAAGACGTGACCTTATATATTATGGTCTCTGTGCAACCGTTGTGGCTATGGTGCGACTGTGAATGTTGTCTAGTCCACCATAAACCTCTACAGACGCAACGTTCGGTCTGGAGCTTAAACCGTCCTCGATGATCGATTAAATCAGTTACAATTCCATGGTTTTGGAGAACTGGCCAACTAATACCAATATTTCAGACACTTTTAAGTAAATCACACCCGTTGTAAAACAAATGATCCTGCATACCAAGCAGTTCAAATGGTGTAGTTTAACATTTTATTCAGAGAAGCATGCCATCACACCGCTAAGACGGAATGTGTTCAGAGCCTCATCAGCAGCACATGAGCTTCACCACCACACTTTACTGTCATAAAGTGTGATAGATGTCCCCGTTTTTAGCATTGCACGAGGGGAGCCATGTCTTTGTTGGGAGATACGAGTCTGTCGGCATCGTGAATAATTGATAGCTCATGATTGCTGTAATAAATAAGAGTCAGTCTCTTCACGAAGTCCGCACCACTGGCGCTCTGTTCCTGATGCCAGGCTACCAAGCGCCGATCCGCTTCCGTTACGCGTTATATCCCTACCTGTCAGTTCGTGGATCTATCATTTAATATGATGTCCTTGGTATTTATTTATTCTACCACTGCTTGCTGCCTTACAGTCAATATCAACACCATCTTACCACAAGTCTTAGTGTATTGGTCACGGTGTAGCAACCACGATCGATTATGCAATAAACAACACTGAGTCGTGAAATGCAACTTAACCTGTTTCACTAGCATGCTATTAAGACCTATGTGTACGTAACAATACAACTTGTCTTACGTGATCAATGTCTGTTTTCAGCCGACTATGTTATTTGCAAAAAAAACACTATTGAGTAACTCCGCAGAGCTACCTAGATCATTATATAGGCAACAAGGGAGTGCCTTGATCAATGCGTCACATGCAGCAGAAAAAGGTGTTGCTTATGTTGTTGGTAGCATTTGGACCGGTGTACATTCATAGCTTATTAAATGGGATGAAGTAAAATCGGCAAAAGATTGTGCGATTTCCTGCCCTAAGTTCAATAACAATAACACTACCTCGTCTCCACTTGTTGTTAGATCTTTTTCGTATGTCTACATTAAAATATATGGAACTTAAGTGGAAGAAGGTTGTGTTTACATATTTTTGTTTCAATACCACAACATATCGTTTTGTACGTGGTATGGCCT
The DNA here is from genome assembly GCA_034190875.2 of Urechis unicinctus. Classification (NCBI taxonomy): domain Eukaryota; kingdom Metazoa; phylum Annelida; class Polychaeta; order Xenopneusta; family Urechidae; genus Urechis; species Urechis unicinctus. The sequence goes on from CM067353.1 coordinate 11,289,901, forward strand.
TTTAAATGGATAGAGTTAAGCATATTTTGATTACCCTGAGTAGATGGTAACTACCACGTTATGCATGTAGATAAGCAGAACCTCACGCATTTCTCTCCTGTTGCGAGAGTCAATCCTTAAGCAGGTGGTTAAGCACCAAACGTCCAAATTATGCGAAATGGTACTTTGGTAGTGGAATGTGTTATTTTCTTCATTACTGTGTATACTACACCCGTATAAGTAATGTGAGAGGATAGCATTAGCTACATACGTGTGAAGATTTTGTTGAGAGCGAAGTTATGCTTTGACTGACTTCGGTTAGGCACGTTTTCTAATTCTAGGTAGCCCTTGCTTACCATAAAGCATTATTTAATTAAGCAGCCCAGCTGCATAGAGCGCGTCTGAAGCATTAAATAGAGCAGATGTGTAACAACAACGGATATGGTGGGGTTTGTTTTTTTGCTTTCGCGACAGAAGCTTTGACGTTAACACCCAAGGTACCGATATCCATATATATATATATATATATATATATATATATATATATATATATATATATATATATATATATATATATATATATATATATATATATATATATATATATATAGCTATATATCAGCTATATTATACATTCATAGCTAGCATCAGCTTAGTTAGAAAGGGCAATCCCAGCATATTATTTAAAATACGTTTGGCAGCGTAATATCCATCCGCCAATTCCCACAGCCCAGAAATAAATTGCCTCTTTATAAAAGAAATAACGCCTGGAATCGCAGATGTCTATCCTTTCGCTTATCCCACATCGTTAGCGTTAATCGACAATTCGTTGCATTAAAACCATCATGGTTTCCTGAATATAGAACCAGAACAAATTATGGAGTCTTATATATTATGATAGGATGCAAAGATCGTAGGCCGCCAGTATCATCTTGTCTTAAAATGTTCCAGGATTTGCTGGTCATCCAGACATCAGGCTGCTTGTCAGTGAGACCTTAATTATTATTCTCCCCAATCAGCTGGGTTGCTACTGTGCATGCTCATACAGTCACTATTATCTACACTTTTATAAAGCTCGGTACGAAGTGTACAGTGAAGTCATTCTGATGCGCATACAGTAGCTCGTTTATCCGATAAGCAGAGTAAAATTCCTTTTTCTTGCAATTGTCTGGCCTATAAATATTGAATATTTCGGCCACCTTGTTCCATGTGCTGTTTACATATCAGTTATGACTGCCCTACGTTAGCGTGATTGATTCGTACATTTGATAGTCTTCTGTGGAAGCATATGCAAATGACAAATAGTACACAAACTCCCCGATCAATTGAGCTAGTATCTCACAATACCACCAATGCGCAATCCTAATTGTCTCGACCAGGCCACAACTCACCTATTAATAGTGCCCGTGCACAGTAGAGATTAGTACATATCTTTATAACATTCATTCCCTCGATTCTTTTTATGAAGGAGCTCAGGCAGCAAATATTTCCCATCCGTTTACCACACACAATACATTAATAGATATCATTGCTATGCGACTAAGCTCAATATCGATAGTATGCATAGTAGTGGCTAACCGAACAAGTTTTTGACGGACTTATTTGCCACTTTTCTTTCATAGTGGTCTACAATTAAAGAATACAAATTAATAGTTCACACCACTCTAGTTTTATGATTATATCAATACATACATGTTCGAAACTGCAGCGGTTTGAACATGATTGGGTTTCTACCTTGAGAATATCGAATTTGTGTCGATTGAATAATTGCCTAAATGCACCATGGTTATTGAATAAATGTACAAGATAACAAAAGTCGAGTGCAATGCAACATGTGGCTAAGTTTACATGGTAACTTTTGCCTGCATGAACTCGGTTCCTAACATTCAATCTATAATGTAAAACAAGTCTCTTCGGTGCTTTACCAACATATCTAGCTCCGATTTGCTGATTAAAATCGTTGCTGCTGAGCAACATCGGCTTCATAGGCATGCATGTATGATTCTCATAGACATGCGCCAACGTATGATTGAACCAAGCAGGTCAAATTAAGGTGATCTGATAAATAAGACTGTTGTGTGTAAAGAGTGCATTGATATGATATATTAGAAACTATGCATTAACAAATCAAAGCGCAAATGTCGCCAGTCGCTCATCAATTATCACCATCATCGCCATGCGTCATAGGGAAGAATCGGGCAAAACGACTTGTATTTTCTAATTAATGTAATGTAAGGCAATGTACTACGAAAGTAATTTGTCCACATAGGATTCACTTTACAACAACATGCTAGTTGTCCGTATATACAACTGGATAGTGCTGTTCAGCCACCTCGTTAAATAAGTTGTCTTCCTTTGTCGTTCATTGACGTTAGGTATTAGCGACTAGGTTCTAAGTGTGCAGCAGATTGTAATTGTAATACGACCATCTGTATTCGCGGAACAATGCGCCCCTGGCAATAATATGTTTGGGCGCCTTCAGAAAAATCCAAAGGTCATGATGGTGAGCTAATGAGGTATTGATCAAGGAACGCTTACCTCGGCATGACGATAGTTTTCGTTAAACCGTTGTTATGGGTATGGCACAGTATGGTTGAGTATAGCATGGGAGAATTTGTTTTCCCTTAAATTCTGCTAAATTGAGCTGAATCAGCTACTACAGCTAAGTGTCTCAATTCATAGCATGTCAATGACTCTCGGGTTATATGTCAAGCATAGATATGTGCCAGTCTTTATTTTGTGCATCGCATAGTATATGCGTCAAATATTACTGGAATTGCAAACTGGGGGTGCGCGATCTAGTCTAATGATCCTTATATTGCCTAAGTGAGTTATAACGATGGCCATCCAATACCTTATGGTGATGGGTGGCTAGAGCTTAAGTATCGTTGGTTATATTTGTGCCCTGCAGTGAACTGGCTAAAACATTTTGGCTGATAAACTATTCCATTTGGTCAAAATACGATTGGTAAAGCTAATTGTCTTAGTTCTGTCCTAGCCATAGATTTGCCAAGGTGTACAAACGACCCCGAAGTAATATGTTCTCTGTCCCGCAGCGCTGACAAAACAAATCAACACTACTATTATTTAATCTAATGAATATTGTGTGCGCCTAATGTGGTCCTAACGGAGATAGCACGTTTTAAGAACGTCAGTTCTGACATGCGCATTCTTTGTTCGTAACCTATATCATACATACCGGCTACAAGCTTAGTAGCACGCCGTTGTTCTCGTCTTAATATGTACACGTGACGTTGGAGGAATGTTGACCTCGTCTGAATTGCATATTCTATATAGACCTTACAAGTGCCTGATACACTTTGAGAAAAAACTCCCTCGAGCGACTCGTAAACGTTCATCTGATCAACTCAAGACCTCTGTCTGCCAATAATTGCTGCTGCAACGCATTCTTATCACGATTTAAATAACTGATTAATTGGGACACCTTAATTCTTTTCATCAGATGCAACCTTTGGAGTGGCATCGTCCATCGCCCGACCTATATGCAGTACTACGCATTGATTATATATCAAAAAATAATTTGTCTATAATTTTTCCAGTCTAACGCGTTGTGGAAGCCTTTATGTCAGTTACGTTTAATCAAGTGTTCTGTGAGTGTGCCTTTAACATGTTGCCTTTAACATTATTTTGCTCACCAAATATGGCATAGATATGTTTTGCGAGGGTTTTTGCATACACGAAGTCGGTAGGAGATATTTCTCAAGGATAAAAGCTAATTAAGAGTCGCATTTTCTATGAATATTTTCACTACACACTGCTTGACGTGCTGAAAGTAGAATGTAACCCATTAATCTGCAGATTCGAAGCCAATAATGCCATGAACGTGTTCTGGTTGGCATGGCAAGTCATATTGATTGCTACATGCTACATATGTGATATTGTCTGAACAATGACCGTCAAGTGCCACCCCATTGTAGGACCAAATTAATCGAGAAGCCCACTGTGTTGCAGGAACCAACTAGATATACCATGTCGTTATCGGATATAAAATATGTCGTGCCACCCAAAGATCAGATTTAAATCATATCTGGTTCACGTATAGCGTTATTCGTCCGACCAGGCTCACAGCGTACAGAATGTAGAGGTGGTTGTCTTTTAAGTCGAGAAATAGAAAATTATTGATGATTAATATGTTCCTAAATATGAATACCATACAGGAATGCCATGCTAGAAATCTAATATCTATGTTAGCAAAAGCTTCTGTAAACATAACACTATGTGGTTGACGTTGCCATATAAATGTTTGAAATCATTACTAGACAATGAACTACGCGTTCACAGCTGTTGCATTATATTGTGAACTCGACTTGGCTATGACATTTGTCACTCACCTGACATAATGTTAATTAATTATGGAACAAACAGCTTTGCGTTGGTCGGAACGTGTACATGACGTATACATTGGGCAAGATTATTTCAGCCTTCCTTAGTTAGTTCACCTGACACCAAATACTACTTGCATATAAAACTTTGTTATCGGAGCTAAATGGTATGTCAATCATGTTACAGTAGCAGTGATATAATTGATGTATTGATTTATAATGCAATACATATGTTCAATGGTATTTTGCTAAGGCCAAATGTTCTCTGTTGTTAAACATTCAAGTTGGGTGTTTCGTATATGGTTCGGTCGAAAGGTGATTATCAGTAAAGTAATATCACACTTTGTAGCCGTATTAGCGCCAATGTAAACAGTTCTCATATTCTGAGCTGGGGTAAGGAAACGGACACATTCTTTACATAAAGGAATGATAACTCGTAGCTTCAACAATATGACTGCTATTGGCTATCAAACTATGAAGAGATATTCAATCAACATAAATTCGCAAGACATTTACCAACCCCCCACCATTTAGTTTCCTTAAGTAAAGGTATATGCTTTCTCAATAGAACATCGATTTTAGAATATGCTGTGTGAACACGGTGAAATGAGACTGTGAATCGAGTCGTGCTTGCATGAGGCAGTAAGGTTCTACGTTTGCGATGATAAAATAACATAATCCTGTCACGCACACCACTAGCCATTCTGGTTTTCTCCAGTTAGGTTTATAATTGTTTCTATCTCCCAATTTTGTATCACAATGGACCATTAGATACATTTCACTGGGAAAAACGTAGAGAAAAGAATCAATATGTATTAGGATGGCGATAATGTGACTTGTTGTTGTAAAAACACCCTAGACAAAGAACGCTTAATGGTTAGATCAGTCAACGTATGGGAAGGGATGAAGGCGAACGCTGAACATTGTCAGACCATTAATATCGCACGACTTCTATATCAGATGGGGCAGAATCAAGGCTTGAAAACACTCTGTGATGCTAATTAGAAACGGCCCTACCAAGTTTGATTGAACAATTGATATTGATAATAGTGTCCAATGTTTATGGAGGGAAACGCTAGTATTAGGCATATGAAGACAACATAGATATTTGTTCTGTCCAGGAACGCGCATCGAATTGTGTGGTATTTTATGTGGAATGCTATCTTATAAAACTATATAGATATATATATATAGATATATATATATATAGATACATTTATATATATATATATAGATATATAGATATATATATAGATAAATATATATATATATATGTATATATATTTTTTATACATATATATAAATATAAATATATATACATATACAGATATATATATATATATATATATATATATAAAATGTATAAATATATATATATATATATATATCTATATATATATATCTATATCTATATATCTCTCTCTCTATATCTCTATATATCTCTATATATCTATATATATATATATATATATATATATATATATATATATATGACGAAGTCGTTGACCTGAGACCACTACGAAATCTTATCGAAGGGACACTAAAGATGACAAACATTCTGGAATTGCTCTTCTAATATGTTATTAACGTGGATCTAATAGCAGAACAAGGTTTACGAGGTTTCCATTAGTGGTGTCTTGGGCCTATTGCACCGGACTGTAGGAATAATGAGCTTTGCGTTCGGCGTTACTTAGAGGTGACAGCAAATGAAATAAAGCCATTAAAACTATTTGGTTACCTGGAGGAGGAACGATATTTAGATAATGGATTCATCTTGAGCCCTCAGTAAAGGATGATATTCCAAATCAATCTGGCGACAGCTAATGCATGCCGGCGCGTTGTAACTAATGACTACTGGTACATTTCAATTGTGGTGAAATGTAACATAGGTTTTGAAGGTCTTTGAGCAAAACCCTATTTAGTGAGTAAGCGAGACTGGTACTCGAATAAAATGAACTTCGTTGCAGGAAGTATGCTCAAGTTCATCAGCAATCATAGTAGTCCTTGACGACAAAGATTTGTAGAGAAAGCTTTTCAAAAATATATTAAAAATAGTCGTTATAGTCGTGGCACAGTATCTCTGTCTCATTGCAAACAATCCTTGTAATGTCGTAATTTTTAAAGTGTCTAAAGTAAAGCAGGTATTAACGAGCTTGCATTGAAGAAAATAGCTCGTCAGTATGAAAGGACTAACATTTATCAGCGTCGATATAGTTCGTGATATGAATACATGCTTCTGAACCTAAAGCCAACCTGTCAGTGGCATGGGTTTGAGATGGAAATGACCGGTCAGCAATATAAAGTTTGATATAAGTCAATTCTGAGCTATTCTCATAACTAAGCTATTATATCAACCCAGCTCAGGCATATCCGCTAATATGATATCAAGAGCTGGTAAGCCGTACATTGATCTACTTCTACGCACTCTCAAAGTGTTTAAGAGCGATGGGATATGGATAGATACATTTTGTCCCATTTTACACTAGATTGGGTCGGGTGAATGCTACACGTATATTAATGCTATCGATTACGGAGCTGCTGCAAGAGGATGTTTTGGTTTAAATGCATTGAATATTACAAAGCGCCAGCAAACAAAAGAACATATGATAAGTAGGTGGTTGTCATTCGTTACACGGATCATACCTAAAAACGTCACAGACTCGTATGCGGAAATTTGCAAACAAGAAGCCAAATTCATTGTTACATACTTTCATATTCCCATAACGCAGCGCAAGAGAGCAGATCTTGTGTAACCGCTCCCAGCAATAAGAAAGTTTTCGTCACAAAAGATCAACAAGGTCAATAAGGATTTATCGAGCGCTACTTTAGTAAAGGAGAATGTTCATTTGCGATGTTGTGTGTTTATGTTGAATCGCGAACACCAATCAAAAGAAATTATGTAGGGGATGCCACCAACAAAATAGATTGCCTCTATGCAACGACAGTTGAAAGAATCTAATTATAACACGAAGCATCACACAAAGGCCTCATCTACGCCCAAGACATGATGTCTGCCTCCATTGGCTAAAACAACTGCCTCATTTGAGATTGCGAAAAAAAACTTCAGTCGAGTGCACTGGGGTAATAGATGTCGTTGTCGGCTGTCAAAATGCATACCATTTAACCATATTGGTGAAACGAATAATGATGGGCATCGTTAAAACAAATTATCATCTCTGGTATAAACAATATACGCTCAGCGGCTGATATATAGCCGTCACTGGGTTTTAAAAAACGTCATGTCCTGTTAAGGGAAACCATATTTTCGTATGGCAAACGGTACATTGCACGGGCCACAATGGTCTGACATTTTTTTATTGGAAAACCAAAGGAGCAAAAATATAATATGTGCGATCAAGTGATGGCGGGGTTTTCATTAATCTCGATATTTATAGGATTCAAAACCCACAAATTTAATGAAACTGGTAAATTACAGCAAACTGCACAAAACAAGTGAATGATGAAATTACACATATGCCATTTGTATGAACAGATGGGGGGAAAGGAGGAAAATCTGCCATCGAGATAAAAATGATTAGAAAATGGAATAATTATTGGCGATCGCAGCTCAGAAACAAACATTCAATATAGCTCATATTACTGTTTAATTTTTTCGTCATTTACTTTGATTCTCCGGACCAATTTTTGTTTGTCAATACGAATGGTGAGGCGTTACAACGCCTTCAGTAGTTGTTTTTTCGGGGGGAGGGGTAATAAACTTACATTTGTAAATGCATTGTTAATATTTCTGCCAATTGAAGATTAACTTACGAGCCCAGACACAGGAAGCAATAGTCGACGATGGGTCACGTCATTCTGAGTATGCGCGATGTACGTGGCCTTGAACTTGAAAGCAAATATGGTACGGTTCTACAGATATCCTACCGCTTCACAAATTACCGAGTTATATGTAATCACCATGGATGAAATCCCACGCCACAAAGGAACCAAACGATTGTCGGTGAACATCATTGCATTATACAACTCCTTCACTTGGGTATGTTTGGTGTTTAGTAGGTGTTTGAATCGATCTCAACATTTATAACATTGTGTCGTTTTTAAAACATCGTGAGACGTCTTCTTAGACGTCTTGTAGTGGTAGTTATCAACCATTGTACACGGCCTGTGTTGAGAGCTTCATCAATACCACATAAGCATCACCACCATAATCTAGTATCAAATAGTGTAAGAGATATCCCCGTTATCAGTATAACATATGAGGGGAGCTATGTTGTCGACATATGCACGATATTCGATTACCACCCAAGCTAACAATGTCCTCGCTCGTTCCACCATTAAGTAACAGCGAACCATAGCAAACGATAACAATGTTATCCACTGCACGGCGAAACGATAGACACATACACTTATACATACATGCATTCATACATACATACATATATACATTCATACATACATACATATATATATACATGCAACCACACATACAAACATGCATACATACATACATGCATACATACATACATACATACATACATACATACATACATACATACATACATACATACATACATACATACATACATACATACATACATACATACATACATACATACATACATACATACATACATACATACATACATACATACATACATACATACATACATACATACATACATACATTCATACATACATACATACAAACAAACATGCATGCATACATACATACATACATACAAACATAAATACATTCATTCATACTAACATACATGCATACATGCATACATACATACATACATACATACATACATACATACATACATACATACATACATACATACATACATACATACATACATACATACATACATACATACATACATACATACATACATACATACATACATACATACATACATACATACATACATACATACATACATACAACATACATACATACATACATACATACATACATACATACATACATACATACATACATACATACATACATACATACATACATACATACATACATACATACATACATACATACATAGGTAGGTAGGTAGGTAGGTAGGTAGTCAGGTAGGTAGGTAGGTAGGTAGGTAGGTAGGTAGGTAGGTAGGTAGGTAGGTAGGTAGGTAGGTAGGTAGGAAGGTAGGTAGGTAGGTTGGTAGGTAGGTAGGTAGGTTGGTAGGTAGGTAGGTAGGTAGGTAGGTAGGTAGGTAGGTAGGTAGGTAGGTAGGTAGGTAGGTAGGTAGGTAGGTAGGTAGGTAGGTAGGTACGTAAGGCGTGTATGTATGTATTTTCAAGGGTGTATGCATGTATGTTTATATGTATGTATGGATGTATGTATGTATGTGTGTATGTATGTATGTATGTATGTATGTATGTATGTATGTATGTATGTATGTATGTATGTATGTATGTATGTATGTATGTATGTATGTATGTATGTATGTATGTATGTATGTATGTATGTATCTATGCATGTATGCATGTATGTATGTATGTATGTATGTATGTATGTATGTATGTATGTATGTATGTATGTATGTATGTATGTATGTATGTATGTATGTATGTATGTATGTATGTATGTATGTATGTATGTATGTATGTATGTATGTATGTATGTATGTATGTATGTATGTATGTATGTATGTATATATCTTGTATGTATGTATGTATGTTTGTATGTATGTATGTATGTATGTATGTATGTATGTATGTATGTATGTATGTATGTATGTATGTATGTATGTATGTATGTATGTATGTATGTATGTATGTAAGTATGTATGTATTTATGTATGCATTTATGTAAGTAAAGATGTGTGTATATGTATGTATGATTTGTATGACTTTTCATCCTACAAAACAGATTAGTATCCATTCATTTATTATGGGACGCCATAGGGACCTGCATCGTCCCGCTCCATAGTCGCATAGAATGTGTTTGGCACAAACCTGTCGCCGCGGTCAGATAGATCTGGCCTATGCTGATAAGGGATGCAGTGAAATTTACCATGGCCAGAGATCTGTCAGAAATTTGCGCGTCAATAAACACGCGGTTACCGTTTAAGGGTGTAATATTTTGTTTTCCCTCGATCAATTCTTCTTGCGTCACAAGCCCCAATAGCGACCTCTTGAAATATCAAGTGACAGGCTTCGTCTTGACCTTTACCGTTGACACGGTATGATGGGGTATTTACTGTGAAGGTCCGCGAGTTTCTTTAATGAAATACAAGAACCCTTAGTGCGCTACATGAGCGGTACAAATGACGAGTCTCTTATAACTGTACCATCAGCAGAAAGTAGCAGATATTATCACGCCTGTTTCTTTGCCAGTATTGTACGTTGCGATATGGCTTATGGATTACCCTAAGCAAAACAAAACTTGTTCGTGTACCCTGCACTCTCTAGCTTATCACCAGACGCCAGATGAAGCTCGTGGCAGCATGAGCCATTAATAACAAGCTGGCTCTTGTTTTGTAGGCCGAAAAGATGTCAGCCAGGTGGGCGGTAATCTTATTGTCTCCAAACAAATTGAATTGTCATTTATGGTTTGTAATCGAGCACAACATATATGCTCAAGTCATCGGATATATACATGTATACATACATACAGACATACATACATACATACATACATACATACATACATACATACATACATACATACATACATACATACATACATACATACATACATACATACATACATACATACATACATACATACAGACATAAAGACATACATACATACATACAGACATACATACATACATACATACAGACAGACATATACATACATACATACATACATACATACATACATACATTCATACATACTACATACATACATACATACATACATACATACATACATACATACATACATACATTCATACATACATACATACATACATACATACATACATACATACATACATGCATACATGCATAAATACATACATGCATATAAACATACATACATACGTACATACATACATGCATACATACATGCATATATACATACATGCATACATACATACATACATACATACATACATACATACATACATACATACATACATACATACATACATACACGTACATACATACATACATACATACATACATACATACATACATACATACATACATACATACATACATACATACATACATACATACATACATACATACATACATACATACATACATACATACATACATACATACATACATACATACATACATACATACATACATACATACATACATACATACATACATACATACTTGTCACCAACATCGAATACACTTATGACTGAGAATCATGACCTGGGATATATGTTTTTCATTAAACTTGATCTAATATCAAATGCTCTCATGCAACAGGGCCATACCTGAAACGCGCCATTTCGAATAGCGGCGACTTTAATGCCGGCATCTCTCACCAATGTCTTTTACTTCCCGGACTCTGGTCATACATATGTCATAGCAGATTATTTTGCCTCCGCTTGCTCGCATCCTACTAATTGCTATTTTGTATGATACCATTGACCTGTTATTTTAATGCTGCAGCCATGAGTGTGGTTATTTACCGCTATATGATTGATTACCTTTACTCATAACAAGTTGACACCAATTAGTTAAGCATCGGTAAATCACAAACCCTATACCCGGAACACATTTTTGCGAAATCCACCAATACAAATTCATATTTGATGGTGATTCAACAGGAGACTTTGTAACAAGAACATACCATCACATTCCGATCTCTCTCAGTAAGGATCAGTGCCATAGAGAAATGCAGCCGGCATGGCATGAGGCCCGCTTATTGTGAACGGTTTGGTGTTGTTGCCTGCTGACTAGCGACATAAATGGAGCCAGCAAAACAGTGAAAGCTGAATCAATATGGCTGCGTAATGTGCGTATATGATGATTTACCGGGTACAGAGTGGCCACGTTCTCCCACATTTGCCTGCCACTTGTGAGCTGAATGCATGCCACTGACTCAACAGCCGACCGGCAGCGGACCTTGATAGGCGTTGAAAATGCCCAATTGGCGCAATTAATTATTACAAATATGGTCATATTTGATTTCATTCAGTAGATGTCATGATGGTCATAATATTGGGAAACAGATGTTGCCATGTTATAGGCTGCGCACTAAGATAAAGCTTTATACATTTCATGCTGCCTCTAAAGATATTTGATTGCCTTTCATGGATGTACAAAACAATCAGAGTCGCTCTGCAACTTTTCCGGTCTGAACAATGACTCAATCGAGGTACACCTTAAAAACATTACATTGTTAAGTTTCATCATGCAGAAAAACTCATGTTCATTTCACGGCACTGAATTGAGTGATACAAATGTGTTCGTCGGTGGGACGACGTTATGCATATCAACGACATGTAAATAGTTAGCTTGAGCAATGGGGGCCGTCAGCAAGGGCAGTCTCAGCTTATCTGATACTTCGATGGTAGCGAATGTTGAAAGGGATCTCACTTCACCTACCGTCCGCCAATTCCCAGAACATCGTACAATCTGTCCAAAAATAAATCGCCTTTGTGTAAGGGAATTAACGCCTGGAATTGCAAATGCCTGTCCGTTCGCTTATCCCCAATCTTTGAATTCAATCGACGATACGATGCATTCAAACCACCATGGTTTCACAAATAAAGGTTTATTTGCCAGAGACTTAGATATTATCATATAGGAGGGGTGACCGTGGGACATCAATAGTAGCTTGTTTTAGCATGCTCCAGGTTTCGCTGATCATCCATACATAAACTTCCATATAATACGCTGCTTGTCTGTAGGACCTTAATAATTATGTCCCACAAGCATTTGTGATGCTATTGTGCATGCGCATACAGTTAATAATGTTTACATTGGTATAAAATCCTACAGAAACAGTACAGTGAAGTCATTTGGGTGCGTGCACATTGGCTCGTTTATCGGATAAGCATTGTATAATTCCTGAAATTTTGAGATGTCGATTAATATTGAATATTTCAGGCACCTCATATCATTGTGGCTCTCTGTATACATGCCGTTGTTTGCCTACACACGGCTCCGCAGGCAGGCCTTTTATTAGAGGTTGACACAACGTTCAGCCAGGCATGTAATCAACTCATTATAGACGGCCTGCATCGTGTGATTCATTTATGTCATATGAATTCGCTACAATATTCATATGCGTCACCACTACAGACAAGCACTGTACATCGCATTTTCTTTTTTCATTTCTCTCTGCGTAAAGCAATTAATTCCAGCAATCACAATATATCAATTATTCATAATGCGGTCATGCCTGCGCCTCTTTCATGTCGTAGGAAATGAGGTGTCTGTCAAATGTAACGCTCATATCGAGGACATGATACTTAATGAAAGAGAACATTGGTGTTGAGCTGCATAAGTATTCATGCATTGATATAAACTATGCAAAGTCGAAATATATATCGGGCAATAATATGTTACATTGCATCATAAAGTAAAGTTTTTATAGCATAAAGCGCACATTTAGCTTTAAAGCAGAGCAAATTCTTAAACGATTACGTCGACCACCGTATGATGACAGACACAGTGTTGCATTTCCTCTAAGGTTGTATAAGCTCGCAGGTACTTGTCATTGCATCAACTACTTTGGTTGCGTCCAGCACAAAAAGAAGATTATTGCACTTAAGCGACCTTCATGTTTGTCACCCTAACCGTAAACATCGTTCATTATTTGTTAATAACACGTTTATTAGTATAACAGTCTAACAATTCACACGAAGTTTCTTCTCATTGCGAATCTGAGTCATATCGGATTGACAATAATAATTTACCCCCTTATAAGTTAATCCTAATTACACCAT